>CM072522.1:4578150-5030377 GCA_036898135.1 Oncomelania hupensis | reverse complement strand
TAGGTGATGGGGGGCCACCTGGGGTGAAATAGATTTTTGCAATAATCAGCTTTATGAACCTTTCATTTATTATGTCTCAGAGTTGTATAGCAATATTCGACCTTTAAATAAATTAATTATTGCATTTTATGAGTGTACAGTACGGTTTTTTCTTCGTTACTGAGCGAAAGAAACTGATTATTTAATAAACCCTTACAGAACCTCAGCACATTGTAATGAAAAAAGCAAGCACGCGGGGGGCGGAGGGAGGGGGGGGTGACGTCAATTATTTTTAATGCTAGGCGATCTACTCACACTACCGTCGAAGTCGTCCGCATCAAGAAACCTAAATGCTTGTTCGCGAAATCCCGGTATAATGTCTGATAAAGCCCGCAGAACGCTTGGTACGTCAGCCATTTCTTCAGTATTCGCGCGCGTGCAAGGGGGCGCCACATGTCCATTTATTCCTCCGAGCCTCGTTTGACATAGAATGACCTAGTTGCGCATAGAATAAACATTCTATGTTATAGAATGGATTCTATGTTATAGAATGAACATTCTATGTTATAGAGTGGATTCTACGTTATAGAATGAGCATTCTATGTTATAGAATGGATTCTATGTTATAGAATGAACATTCTATGTTATAGAATGAACATTCTATGTTATAGAATGAACATTCTATGTTATAGAATGAACATTCTATGTTATAGAATGAACATTCTATGTTATAGAATGAACATTCTATAACATAGAATGCATTCTATGTGCACCAAATGTTAAAAAACCAATTCTATGAAAATAGAATTTATTCAGTGTTACGAATAAAATCCATTTTATGTTAAAAAAAGGAATTGTATGTCATACAATTCTTGCTGTGTATATATACAATTAATTATATATATACATATAATTAATTTCATTCACATATAATTAAAAAACACAACTAATAAATTGTAACAAAATTTAGAATTAAAAAAAAGATATTGTATGACACATCACCACATCGCATCATCACCACATCGATCACATCATCACATCACATCACTGCATCACATTGCTTCATCACCATCATCGTGAAAACGCACCACCACATAAAATCACATCACATCAACAAATCATCACATCACATCAGCCGACATCACAGCAGCAGCACATCTTCACATTGCAGCAGACAGCACATATCATGGCATCAGTGAATCACATCACATAATCTAATCACCCCACCCCTCCCACCCATCACATTTGTGGTGCAGTGTGGTGTGATTTAGAGTGATGTAGTGTGGTGATGTGATGTGGTAATGTGTATGTATGTATCTGCAATACAGTTCTATTATGCCTTAAAAGCGAGTGAATCAGACCACATCATCACATCACCTAATCACCCCACCCCACCTACCCATCACATGTGTGGTGCAGTGTCATGTAGAGTGATGTGCTGTGGTGATGGGATGTGGCAATGTGTATCTCTCTGCAATACAGTCCCATGCCATAAAAAATGTTCTCTATACCTTGACAGTGCCCCAGTTTTTACTATTTAAAAAAAGTGTATATATTGATTTCATTCTATAACATAGAATGAAGTCTATGACATAGAATGAATTCTATGACATAGAAGGAATTCTATGACATAGAATGAATTCTATATCATAGAATGAATAGTATAACATAGAATGAATAAGATGACATAGAATGAATTCTATGACATAGAATTTATTCTATAGCATAGAATGAATTCTATAACATAGAATGAATTCTATAACATAGAATGAATTCTATAGCATAGAATGAATTCTATAACATAGAATGAATTCTATAGCATAGAATGAATTCTATGACATAGAATTCATTCTGTAACATAGAATTCATTCTATGCTATAGAATTCATTCTATGTTATAGAATTCATTCGATGTCATAGAATTAATTCTGTCATCTTATTCATTCTATGTTATACTATTCATCCTATGCCTATAGAATTTATTCTATATCATAGAATTCATTCTATGCTATAAAATTCATTCTATGCATATAGAATTCATTCTTTATTATAGAATTCATTCTATGTTATACAATTTATTCTATGCACATGGAATTCATTTTATGTCATATAATTTATTTTATGTTAAAGAATTCATTCTATGTTATAGAATGAATTCTATGCGTATATAATTCATTCTATGTCATGCAATTTATTTTATGTTAAAGAATTCATTCTATGTTATAGAATGAATTCTATGTTATAGAATTCATTCTTTGTAATAGAATTCATTCTATGTTATAGAATATAATTATATGCATACATGTGCATTCTATAATATAGAATTGTATTACATACATAGAATCTTATTCTCTATTATAAAATGTTATTCTATACATAGAATTTTATTATGGACATAGAATTTTACACTATATTATTCTATACAAAGAATTGTATTCTATGACTTACAATATTGGTTTCTTTTTTATAAATGGAATTTCAACTAATGAATGCTTTTTGTGTGCATAGAATGCTTTCTATGTGCATATAATTTATTCTATGTATAGAATGGTCACATAGAATAAATGGACACATGGCGCCCCATAACAGCCACGTCCCTTCTTCTTATTGACTACCACCTTCATCATTGTGAAGATTACGTAGACGTTAAGGGTTTTGCGCTTAGGTATATTGACTATTGTATGAAAGTCGCTGCCCGGGTGATCAGCTTGTGGGGTCAGGAATAGGGGGTTGGGGGTGGAGGAGGGGAGGGGAGGGTAAGGGCTAGATCCGGGATTTGAACTCTTCCAGAGTTTGGCTGCGAACAGCCTCTTCTGGGAGAGCATTCCACTCGGCAATGGTACGTGGGAAGAAGGTTTGTTGCCTGTATGCAGTTCTGCAAGAAGGCAGCTGGTACTGCTCAGAGTGCGTCTGACGGGTAGTCTTCAGGGGCGGAGCAGGTGTGGGTTTCCTGGAGGATGTGATCACAGTTAGGCCTTTGTGCTGCTTGTAGAACAGGCAGAGTCTGGCTTGGCGGCGGCGATCCTGGAGTGTGTGCCATTGTAGGTGTTCAAGCATTTCAGCCACACTTGAAGTCTGGCGGTAGCGATGCACCACCCATCTGGTGGCACGGCGCTGTACAGCTTCAATGCGCTGGATATCCTTGCTGGTGTGAGGGTCCCACACTGGGCATGCGTATTCCAGGATAGGGCGGACGAGTGAGATGTACGCTTGGCGCTTGATCTTCTGGCAGCCGATTTTGAGATTTCTTCTCAGAAATCCAAGTGTTTTGTTGGCTTTGTTGGTTACGCTGGTGATGTGGGTGTCCCACTGTAGATTGCTCTCCACCAGGTGACCCCCAGGTACTTGGCCTTGTCAACTGTAGATAGAGTGGCCGTGGAGGTGGTATGCACAAGGCAGAGGCTTCCTTTTCCTCGTGACACGGAGTGTCTGACACTTGTCAGGATGGAAGCACATGAGCCACCGTTGCTCCCACTCTGCCAGTTGGTTGAGGTCATCTTGTAGGACGGACTGATCAGCACGTACACCTCATGGCTCAGAAGCTTTTGTCTTACACTGTCCCTCCTAGACTCGTCCTGTGGATCGTTCACTTCCTCGTGTCCAGATCTCAGGTCGTTCGCTTTCACTCTGCTGTCTAATCTCTCAAACAAACGTCCACAGGAGCTCCTCAGGGTACGGTTCTTTCTCCGGTACTTTTCACGCTCTACACAAACGACTGCAGAGGAACTGACGCCACACCGGTCATAAAGTACTCGGACGATTCTGCCCTTGAGGACCTGTCCAATTCAAATGCTGTGTATTTCTCTGCAGTTGATAGGTTCAGCTCCTGGTGCAAACAAAACAATCTGGACTGTCAAGAAAACTAAGGAACTGGTCATTGACTTTCGTAAAAACAACGCTCTCATTCCAGACCTTGTCATTGATGGTGTTACAGTCGAGAGAGTCACTCAATACAAATACCTGGGAACCATCATTGACGAGAAACTGAAGTTCACTGCAAACACCCAGGCCATCCACAAAAAATGTCAGTCTAGAATTTACTGCCTTCAAAAACTTCGAAATCTCCAAGTCAATAGCTGCATCCTTCAGACTTTTTACTCTTCTTTTATTGAGTCCGTTCTTACCTTTTCTTTTATCTGCTGGTATGGAAGTTTGTGTGTAAAAAACAAAGGTGTGCAGGATCGAGTGGTGAAAGTCTGTGGGAAGGTTGTGGGAGTGAAACAAGAGAGTCTGCAGGTGTTGTATGAAAGGCGTGTTGTGCGGAAAGCCAGTTGCATTGTGCTGGATAGCACTCATGTGCTTGCGCACCACTTCCAGCTCCTGCCTTCTGGAAGGCGCTACCAAACACCAAGGGTCAGAACTCTCAGAACGAAAAACAGTTTTATCCCAAATGCTGTCTCATTACTTAATTAATGACGTGTGTGTGTGTGTGTGTGTGTGTGTGTGTGAGGATGTTTACACGGCGTTATTGGGACAAACTAGTGCAAGTTTGGATACGTTCTTTGGACAGACCTCCTTGTTGGGACGTCCATTTAATGATCCGTGAGGGTTAGGGTAAGGGTTAGGGTTAGGGCTAGTGTTAGGGTTAGGTTTAGAACACTTTAAAGTACTTAAAAACGGGGTCGTAGCACGACCCATTGTCCACAGAACGTATGTGGCGATAGAGGAAAGTCCAAATAACGGTGTCTGCGCAAGTATGTGTGTGTGTGTGTGGGTGAATGTGTGTGTTTGCCCAAATTAATTTCATGTCGTTTAACATGCATAAGTGTAATTATATTCATGTGTGACTGTGCAGTTTTATCCTCATTGTCATTATGATTGTTATCATTATTGTGATGTTTATTCCTTGTTGATTGTAATTGTACACCACAATGTAATTTCTTGTAAAAGATAATACAGTTGTCTTATCTACACGTGGATCCGGATCGATCGTCATCACCATCACGTTTAGTCGTTCCCATCAACTCCAACTATTTATTCCCTTCCCCTCCCTCCTCCTCCTGTTCTTTGCCCTTTTCTAATCTTATATTGATGTCACTGTGTTCATTATTCTTCATCCCATCACTTTTATTGAGTGAAGAGTGTATCGGTGATTGTTATTTATATGAAAAAAGTATGGTTGAAATTGTGATCATAAATCTTTGTCGATGTTGCATGTTGTACGTTTTTGTAAATTTTTTCATTTCTCGTCTCAACAACTGAATGACGTCCGGCTCATCAGCTTCTCCTTCTTCTTGTACAATCATAGTCCCCGGCACATAGCATTATTATGTCGTAAGCTATTCCGTTAAAAGCCCCCATGATCCAGGGAATGTTAAAAATCCTATCAGGATTAGATTAAAACGATGAAAGGGCCTACAAGTGCTTCTCCGTTAATTGTAAAAGATTTATAAGAGTTTCTACAATCTACGACCGCAAAAAAAAATCAAAAAAAAATCAAGGGGTCGATTTCTTTTGAAACCATCAAGAATGTTTTTATGATTGTATCGGACGTATTGCACCAGTGGGAGCAGATCTCCCTCCGGGCAGCGACGTTGCGTTCAGACCATCTGGGACAGGCCCAGGTGGACAGGATAACACTTGACTGATCAGGGATTGCTTGTGTGTCTTTTATATGCGAGTGTACTTGTGTCTGATCGGTTCGCAACATTTTATATGTATTTGTTTTGTTAATATTTTATAATGCTTATATTCTATTTTGTTTTTGTTAAAGGGGGTTGGATAAATTGAGTAAAGCCTCTGTATCATGGGATGCCTTTATTGTAAAGTGACTGACTGGTGGAGTGCCTTCAGTGTTACCATTAGGGTTGTTTCTGCAGATATTTTATACGGCAAGCCCCCTTTCATCGAAGTTGTGGTCCTGATTCAACTCTTTGCGGTCCTTTGGGCCCAATTACCCTAAACAGACTTTTTTTTTTTTTTTTGCCACAAACCCCCCATGAAAAAGAAAGGTGGTCAGGAACAGGCTGGTTCTGAATTGTTCTGCACCACACGACTGATCGCTTCGAAGGCCAGCCACTGAATGAGCGAGAAAGAGAATGTTCAGACACTAAACGGGACAAAAACTTAATGTAAGGCAAATTACATTACATTACATGATTATTGCTTTAGGTCCAGCGGATTCTTCCGAGCCAAATCAGGCCCGGACAACCCCCGATCCGCATAAAAGATCTGCTGAAACAACCCTAGTGGTAAAACTGAATGTTCTTCACCAGCCAGTCACTTTACAATAAAGACATCCCACACAGGGGACGCTGAGGCTATACTCTAATTTATCGAACCCCAGTTTACAAAAACAAAATAGAATACAAACATCATTATAAATTATCAACAAAGCACATACATATAAAACGCCTACATTGCTAAATAATAATATCATAGGAAGCTCCAGTGACCACCTGGCATTACATTACATTATTACATTATTATTGCTTTAGGTCCAGCGGACTCTTCCGAGCCAAATCAGGACCGGACAATCCCCGATCCGCATTAAAGATCTGCTGAAACAACCCTAGTGGTAAAACTGAAAGCTCTCCACCAGCCAGTCACTTTACAATAAAGACATCCCACGCAGGGGACGGCTGAGGCTTCACCCCAACTTATCAAACCCCCGTTTACAAAAACAAAATAGAATACAAACATCATTATAAATTATCAACAAAACACATACATATAAAATGCCTACATTGCTAAATAATAACATCATAGCAAGCCCTAGTGACCACCTGGCAGAAAGCGTCCAATATTCCCAAGCTGATCCAACAGACCTCGTACACAAACAAGGAGTCTTGTCCCGGAAGAGTTTTCAAGAAAAAAGGTAGGAGACTGGTCTAGCGAAGAAGACGATAGTATAGCAGATTGATAGAAAAGAGCAGGAATGAGAAAGAGCAAATGAGAAAGACAGCAACAGTGGGAATTTAAAGCACTAAATTTCCAGAAAGTGGGAATACTATTTATACTGAAACCCCCGGCCCCCCAACGGGGGTGACCACCTGGCAGAAAGCATCAAATATTCCCAAGCTGATCCAACAGACCTCACACGCAAATAAGGAGTCTTGTCCCGGAAGAGTTTTCAAGAAAAAAGGTAGGTGATTGGTCTAGTGAAGAAGAAGATAGTATAGCAGATTGATAGAACAGAGCAGGAATGATAAAGAACAAATGAGAAAGACAGCGACAGTGGGAATTTAAAGCACTAAATTTCCAGAAAATGGGGATACTATTTATACTGAAACCCCCAGCACCCCAACGGGGGATGTAAGGCAAATGTCACAGTTTACAAATGCTTCACTTCAGACCAAACCAACCCAATTATGGCATACATATCAAATCTTTAATTCATGAATCTTGATACATAATATCAGAAAAAGTGGTTCATTATTTGATATAAGAGAAATACCTCATGCTCCACCGTGTTCAAACACAATAGCATTGTATGTTCACATCTGAACATGACTGATGTACAAATCAAACCAACAGAGCAAGCCTCCATTATGGAAACCACAATGACCAGGACTTTAAAATTCCACACACAAAAATAAGCTAACTTTAATTTATCAGTATACACATTATAAACTTTCATGACATACACAACATTATTACAACAAATACATAACTTGCACATATGCCAATCAAAAATTCATACCCCAATGCAGCCAGGTAGTTCATACACTACTTAAAGTTACCAAGATGTTTAAACCTGTAGCCAAGCTATTTTCTTTTTTTCTATGGTAAATCTTTCCCAAAAAGTACATCTGAACAAAAGTAGGAAACAATTTTTTAAAAATTGTTGGCAAACAACTAAATTAAGTGAAAGCTAGTTTTTGGATTCATTTCTCAAGGTAATTGGGCCATCCAGAGGAAATGGACTACAAGAACATGTTTTTTGTCTTGACAATGAAAAATGTTAAATCGTAGTCATCACAGCATATCAGCAACCCACGCATGTGCTCTCTCTTTATTAAAAAAAAAAAGATAACCGTCAAAATGTATTTCCAGACACCCAGATGAAACAACAGCCAAAAGAAAATAATAAAAAGTAAAGTTTATTAGAAACACACACACACAATTACATTTATTTAAAATACTAATCATAACTAAAGAAAATTCAAAATAAACAAGATTCAAACCATGGTATCAGTTGAAACAATTACATGTATTTAAAATACTAATCATAACTAAAGAAAATTCAAAACAAACAGGATTCAAACCATGTTATCTTATGTGAAAGGTGGGAATAATATCTACTGAGCTACCAAACCCTCTTGAATAATCAGCTTTAAACAACAGTATATATAGCCGAATGCTTTTTTAATGTGTGCCTTTAGCAAAAAGATGACACTGGACACCAAGTCTGTTAATGTTCATATGAATTTAAAATCTGACATGGTACACAGCTGACATCAAAATTTGGCTCGTTCTGATTTGCAACTATTTTAAAGTATTTCCAGATTATATACATTAAGAATGTAAGGAGAGAAAAAAAGACAGATGAGGAATTATGCTAAAACTTGCTGTCACCATTCCTCATATTTCCCCCATAAGAACCCATCGTTTTGGATCACTCTTACAAAACATAAGAGTGGAAATAGTGTCGTTGATGAAATGAAAAAGCTTACATCAGGGTGGAGAATTTTCCTCAGATCCGCGGCTTTCCGCGGAAGGCATTTGCATTTCCGAGAAGACAAAAAATTGAGTTCCGAGATTTTTATTTTTCGTGTGACACTGATAAACACTGATGTGCATAAATGTGAAAGCTCATGTGACAACTTGCATTATGAAGTACATACATGAGGAGTTGGACCTCAAACCAATCAGATGACAAACTAAGAATTGATGTCAGATATGTGGTTTTAAAATTATAACTTTCCTGTAATTGTGAGAAGCTGAGGTGCTGCTTAAGTGACAAAAACTGAAGAAGCCTATTGCATTGGAAATGTGGAGTTTGTGTGTAACAGTGGTGGACCTCAAACTTTGTTAGGCCTACAAATCAAGATTCTTAACTTTTTTGAAAGGCATGTGCATAAAACATTCTTTTTTTTTGTTGTTGTTTCTATTCATGTTTACTTTGTGCTTTTTGCTTTCAGGAGAGGCCCTAAATTACTTTCAAAATTGCATAAATTCATATTCTTCCAGGGGGCTTGGCCCCCATGGACCCCCTACCGGGGCTTGGCCCCTGGACCCAGGCCGGATTTCAGAGATTTCTTGATTCAGTTGTTCTCCACCCTGTTACATGTATAGCAAGAGATATCAATCGCTCTCAATGATGAATGTGTTAAGTATGACCTTCAGTCACAAATAAAAAAGCAGTTGACAGCAAGTACTCTAAAATCTTTTAATGAAGTGTGAAAAACCTCCAAAGAACATGTTTATAACAATGACAAAAGAAACTAGAAGGGAAAAGTCAATATGACTCACCTGCTACTTATGGAACTTAAAATATTTAATATATGAAAATGAGTGCCCCCTTTAAAAAAAAAAAAAAAAATGAAATGGTGGCATTAAAATGCAAAGTAATATAGACTGATCTTTCGATGCTCTTGGCCTTGAGATGATCTAAATCTGGCAGCAAATATACTCATGTACGATCAAATAAACTACAGCATAAATTGTATTTTGTAAAAAAAAAAAAAAAAAGACCTTAGGGTGACCTTAACTTTCAGTGACTTTGACATTGGAATGACCCTGACCTTCCCATGACTGATGCTCATGAATGATCAAATAATCCAATGTTGTTGCATACTATGGGTTAAATACACAGCCATGACAAATGACAAATGTTTTAATATTTTAGTAAGGCCTAAAATGACCTTGAACATCAAGGTCAACACAAAAGCAGGACATATATGAACGACCAATCTCTAAATAAAACAAGTTTAGACTATATATCCCTTATAGTTCAGGGTCAAGGTCACTGCAAAGTACCTATACTTTATTTCTTTATGAACTTTGTGAACAATAATTATTAATAGTTAATAATAAATAAAATGTAAAAAACACAGCTATCATAAATTTATCTGATACAATAAGTAACAGAGCGCATACATTTTCTCATCCTACAAAGCCCGTTTCTTTACCTACAAAATGACACACAGCTACACAATAAAATTTCTTCACCCTTTTTTTCTTATATTTCAACCATTTGCATTTTATAATGTTAATTATATTATTTAATTATAAAGTTTGAACAAATTAAACGAAATGGTTCCATTAACCTTTAGCATGCTTCCCGCTGTATATACCACCAAACCCTCTCTCCCCTCATTCACTGCCGGCAGCATATCTCGCCATGAGATGTCTACAATAAACTCTCCTTTCGCAATGACTTTGGATAGCTCCAGTACCTTAATCTTAGAGAGCAGGTTGACTAAGCAGGTTGACTAAGATAAGCTGAACGAGTTCTATGCCAGATTCGACAGACAGAACACCATCCCTGTCACAGTCTCCCCTCCTGATTCTGCTTCCCACCAACCTCCACCTTTCACCATCACAGAGTCGGAGGTGGAGTCTCTCTTCAAGAGGCAGAACAGCAGAAAGGCAGGTGGTCCTGACGGAGTATCAGCCCCCACTCTCAAACACTGCTCCTCCCAACTGGCTCCAGTTTTTACCCAGATTTTCAACTCCTCCCTTCTCTTGTCCACTGTCCCCCGCTGTTTCAAGACCTCCACCATCGTTCCTGTTCCCAAGAAACCCCAAATTAGCTCCCTCAATGACTACCGCCCTGTGGCCCTGACCTCATTGGTGATGAAAGTGCTGGAGCGCCTGGTACTCAAGCACCTCCAGTCCGCTACCAAGGGCAAACTGGACCCGTGCCAGTTTGCTTACCAAGCTAACCGGTCTGTCGACGATGCCGTCGCCCTGGCCCTTCACTTCATCCTCCAGCAGCTA
This sequence comes from Oncomelania hupensis, assembly GCA_036898135.1. Taxonomy (NCBI): domain Eukaryota; kingdom Metazoa; phylum Mollusca; class Gastropoda; order Littorinimorpha; family Pomatiopsidae; genus Oncomelania; species Oncomelania hupensis. The sequence goes on along the minus strand of CM072522.1, from coordinate 5,019,515 downwards.
GAAACCCCTAATCGCTACGCCCGCCCCCTCTTCGTAGACTACTCGTCTGCTTTCAACACCATCGTCCCCCAGACCCTGTTCGACAAGCTTCAGCTCTTCAACCTCTCCCCCTCCATCTCTTTCTGGATTCTGAGCTTCCTCCTCAACCGCCCCCAGTCAGTTAAAATAGGCAGCAACATCTCGCAGTTCCTGACCCTGAGCACAGGCGCACCCCAGGGGTGTGTCCTGTCTCCTTTTCTATACTGCCTGTACACCAACGACTGCACCTCCCATCACGAGTCAGTTCAACTCGTAAAGTTTGCCGATGACACCACCGTTGAGGGCATCATATCCAATGGAGATGACCTGCTGGTGTCATGGTGCAATTACAACAGTCTCGAGTTGAACGCCTCCAAGACCAAAGAGATGGTGATCGACTTTCGTCGGAACGCCACTCCCATTGACCCCCTCTTCATCAACGGCCAGCCCATCGAGACAGTTGAGTCATTCAAGTTTCTGGGCTCACTCATTTCCTGCGACCTCACCTGGGATCGCAATACCGACTCCATCATCAAGCGAGCACAGCAGAGGATGTACTTTCTCAGGCAGCTGAAAAAATTTGGCCTGAGGAAGGAAATCCTCACCCAGTTCTACCGCTCTGTGGTAGAAAGTGTTCTAACATTTTCCATCTGTGTGTGGTATGGGGGTGCATCCCAACAACAGAAAGAAAAACTAGACCATATTGTCTCCACTGCCAGCAAGATCATTGACACCGATCTCCCCTCTCTGGCCTCCATCTATACCAAACGCCTGATGAGCAGAGCCAGAAAGATAGTGGATGATGCCTCCCACCCCGGATACCACCTCTTCGAGCTGCTTCCTTCTGGCAAAAGGCTCAGAACTATGAAGACCCGTACCTGCCGCTTCAAGAACAGTTTTTTTCCACAAGCAGTGACAAACCTCAACTCCTTGTCTGGCACCCGATGATCCCGGACTATCTCAGTGACTTATGCATAAGAGAGAAAGAGAGAGAGATAGAGAGAGAGAGAGAGAGAGAGAGAGAGAGAGAGAGAGAGAGAGAGAGAGAGAGAGAGAGAGAGAGAGAGAGAGGGAGGGAGGGAGGGGGGGAGAAGTGTGTGAAAGAAAGACAGAAAGAAAGAGAGGTAGAGAGAGACAGAGAGAGAGAGTGAGTAGAGGAAGTGATAGAGAGAGAATTTATAGATGTATGTAGAGTGTGTAAGATAAGAGAAGAGAATTGAGAGAGCGAGAGATAACGGAGAAAAGCGCGCACGTGTGTGTGGATGTGTGTGTATTATTCTATATTTGATTTGATCATTCTGTTACTACTATATTCCAGTCAGTATTATTCCTAGTCTTGTATGAGTGTGTCAGCAAGTGGATGGTTGCGCGTAGGTGTGGTTGGCTTTGTTATTGTGTTTTATATAAATATGTGTGCCTACATCAAAGTGTATTCCTCGTGCTTGTCACCTGGCGAAATAAAGTTCTGTTATCTGTTATCTGTTATCTGTTAACTTTGTGAAGAATGTGTGTCTATCATGCATAAAAGAATCATGTTCAATATTTTAAATAACTTGGAAAACAAGTGAAAAATTGTTTTGTTTTTTTACTAATGTTAGGTTCCGAAAGCCACTTTAAATGTTTGCAAACACATTTTTATTTTGTGTATATCATTTTTAAGTCAAGGATTTGAAAAAAATCTAAAAAATTTTGATTTTGGCGTGAGTACATAGACTTGCACTTCTATATGCATGACAGTCGAAAAGTGTTTACAATTAACATTTATTAAAAATGTTATCCAATATCTCAAGGGGGTGGAGGAGGCTGAGGGTAGATATTAGGGGAAGAGGAAAACGAATTTCATTTACACAATCAAACTCTTGCAAAATCTTGTTTTCACATTTAGTCTAAGCAAAGGCCAATTTTCAATGGACTCAAACAAAACAATACTTTCCCTATAATCTCAAAAACATATTTACTCTCTTAAGGAAAACTATACCTTGAACTTTGTGAACAAGAACAATAATTATTAATAGTTAATAAATAAAACGTAAAAAACAGCTATCATAAATTTATCTGATACAATAAGTAACAGAGCGCATACAATTTCTCATCCTACAAAGCCCGTTTCTTTACCTACAAAATGACACACAGCTACACAATTAAACTTCTTCACCCTTCTTTTCTTATAGTTCAACCATTTGTATTTTATAATGTTAAATAAAACATTCCTCGGGCATAACGTCCAAATAAACTTTCATTCTCTTTCTCACACAAATTGATAATGCGATAATGCAAACTGCTCCCAAAGTTAGTTAAGTTGTCATTGTTTAAAGAGTCCAGTGGAAACTTCTTCCCAAAGTACCCATGTCTTATGACTCGTAATGTACTGAAATTAAAGGAGGTGGTGGCGGTTTTTTTTAATAATCAAAACGGGAAATCAGAAAAAATACATACATGATGAAATTAAAAATGTGATTACTTATACACAATTATCAGTCACCAATTACATAACAATGCATTCATAAGAGAAATCAAATTGCCAAACTATACCACCAAAAGCCTGTATGACTCACATGCCCCTTAGAACTTATTCATAAAAGTCTACTTGAAAATTAGTGCACAGTGGGATTAAGTTTGAACAAATTAAACGAAATGGTTCCATTAACCTTTAGCATACTTCCCGCTGTATATGCCACCAAACCCTCTCTCCCCTCATTCACTGCCGGCGGCATATCTCGCCATGAGATATCTACAATAAACTCTCCCTTCGCAACCATCACACATACCTGTTTGCAAATGGCGGCTGAACCTTTCAGTGCATATATTGAGTTTTTGGCTTAATTCTTGTTCAGAATTTTTTTTTTCTTCTGAGAAGTTTATGATTACATTTTCCAAAATGGCGGACCACCATGACAATGATAATGACAATATGGCTTCGGGCTCTGAAGTTGTTTTTTTATTCATCAGATTAATGTAAGTTGTACTGATAGGCTCTGAAGAAGAGTTTTTATGCTTTGATGACGACGAAATTGGGCCTAGAGGGAGATGCATGTTGATGATGTTGAAGTAATTGATGTTTTTTTCTGATTTGTTAGCCATTGTTTATAGAGTCCAGTGGACTGCAAAGAGCCGAATCAGGAACACAACTTGGTTGAAAAAGGGCTCACCCCTGATCCGTATAAAAGACCTGATGAAACAACTCCAATGGTAATACTGAAGGCAATCCACAAGCCACTCACTTTACCAGGCATCCCATGCAGGGGACGCTGAGGCTGTACTCTAATTTATAGAACCCTCATTTACAAAAACAGAATTTAAACATCATTATAAAATATTAACAAAACACATAAATATAAAATGCCTAAATTGCAAAATACTACTACCAAAGAAAGCACTAGTGACCCTTTGGCAGAAAACGTCCAATATTCCCAAGCTGACCCCATAAACAAATGAGGAGTTTTGGGAGAGTTTTCAAGAAAAAAGGTTAGGTGACTAGTCTAGCGAAGATAGATTGATTTGGAGCAAGATAGAACAAACGACAATGACAGAAACTGGCAATTTAAAGCACTACATTTCCACAAGTGGATGCTATTTATACAGAAAACCCCAACACCCCAATGGGTGCGTTTCGTTTGATTATGAAGAGGTACCTGATGCATGCAACCTTGAGTGGCTACAATATTTTTTCTCACAAAATATATTTGGCATTAAACAAATATGATCAAAAGAAATGATACACAAAACATCATCCACTCACACACAAAATTTTATGAAGATAGGACTTTCTTTGGCTGAAGGGAGTTCTGCTACAAATATGTACGTTTAAAAAAAGCCAGTATTAGGGGAAAAAAACGTGCAAAAAAGGCAGCAAGCTAAAGGTTAAAACACTAAGTAACAGACTTTGATCTCAGGATGACCTTGACCTCTGGATACATGTGGACCCAAAGAAGAAGTTCAATGGGCTCTATGCACAAAGGCATGGCGGTCATGTGCTGCGGGAATAACGCAGCGTGCTCGAGTTTGAAAATGTGAGTTTGGATGCTATAACTCCGACGTAAAACCTTTATGCAAAGAAAAGAACATTTCCTTTCATCGATTTCCACTGAAAGATAAAATATTGATGAACTCTAAACTGAATGTCAGTGACAAATCACTCTTTAAAAAAAGCCTGTCCCCTGATAATAATTTGTCTGTAATCATTATTGCACGAATGTGCTATGTTCAAAACATCACAATATCCCAAAATGTCGGTAAAGTTAAAATTTTTAAGCAGCATTGGAGTACACGCGAGCGAGCTAAAAGAAGCCATGACCGCTTTGTTATTCCCGCGCCACATGACAATGCCGCTTTCGCGAGCCGGCTTATGCATAGAGCCCATTATGTCAAAAACAAAAGCAGAGCTGCCACCCCCCAAAAAAATATTGTGTAGCATAAGATCTCAATTTGTGTAGCATTTGCAAAATTTGTGTAGCGTGTCGCAAAAAACGGACCGATTGAGTAGCCACATATAAAAGAAAAAAATGGCTGTACTTTCCATTTCACACAATTCTTTCATTGCAGATACAAATTAATTTTTTTTTTAAATAAAAAAAATAAAAAAACATTACTGCATATAGAAATTAATTGTATAACAATATAGGCTACACATAATAGCAGGATTCAGATTGCAATGCGAATATTTAACTCAGAACTGATGACAGACTAATAGCGTAGCGTTTAGAGCTCAAGGCCGCGGGCCAAGGTCAAGCCCCATGTTAAAAATAGATTAATTCCCACAATCCTTTGCGTCATCGACACAAACATGCCGGTAGCCATGGTACTTGCAGTAGCGATGAACCCTATTCATTCAAAGATTACATGAAAGATGTAGTATTTTTCCGATTTCCTGACTCCTAAAAGAAAAGAGCAGAGTTTGAAAGATGGGTACATGCCTGCGGATGTAACGGTTTTACTCCTCAAACGGCTAAATTAACACCAAAGAATCCGAAGTTTTTGTGTATCAAGCACTTCGTATTTGACTGACCGACTGCAAGAAATCCCGATCCTTTCAATTCAATTCAATTTTATTTATCCACATAAGGCAATTACAAGATTTAGAAGCAGCTCATTTTTTGTAAAAATGTTTAAAAACAGTGAAATGTGAAACAAGGTATCATTGTCACACGATCTTATAAGCACATGTCCTACCATACAAGCATAAACCAAACACACAACACACACACACACATCATGAACACTCACCGCCAACAGCTAAATAAAAACATGAAGGTAATATAATAGGGGAATTAAGAATATCAATTAATCATCAAATCAATCAGTCGATAAACAATAAATCAATCACTGAATCGGGCCATATCGTCTTTCCCATCCCACTACACTCCAGATCAGGTAAGAAACGAACAAGGTTATTACATTGTTCGATACGTTTGTTTCTAATGTGATAAAGTTGCATCTCGCAAAGTTTGTAGTCCTCACGCTCGTAAATTATGAAAGCATCATAACTCCATAAGCCTACTGTCTGCACAATATAGGCCTAGCTGTATGATAATATTCTAAAATTCTTGCAACTGCAGCGTTCTTGTTAGGTGCTTTTTGGGTTCAGATTCTCTCTCTCTCTCTCTCTCTCTCTCTCTCTCTCTCTCTCTCTAGTATATAGCATTTACTGGTACGGCCTGTATTTGTATGTATACCCTGGGATTTTTTTAATTTGATTTGGGATTTCTACTTACAGATTTCACTTTCTGTCATAATAGGCCAACTTGGGCAAATGTTCAGTATTGCCTTAACACTTGTGAATAAATACTGTGTATTTTCATGTAGCCTGATGTATTGAAAAAGTAATGCAACGCTCAAGACGACCACAGGAAATCTTTCAAACGTAGCCATTATTCCGCGTGTTTGTGTCTATGTGGCCACGTGGCTAATTTTCGTGACGTAGCAAGTCTTGACCTTGGCCCGCGGCCTTGAGTTCTAAACGCTACGCTATGACTTTCACTTTAAATGGCACAGTAATAGGCCTACAGCTCTGATTGTCCAAGCAACACAAAACAAGACAGAACTGCTTCAAACCACATAGTACTTCCAAGCAATAGGCGCTCGAAATACTATCAAAATCCACTGTAAATAATAATAATAATAAATAAATTTTAAAAAAAGAAAAAAAAAGAAAAGAAAGCGTAGCATTTGTGGTATTTGGGGAGTCGCGTAGCGAACGATTTTTTGCATAGCATTTTCCGCAAATTTCGTAGCAGTTGGCAGCTCTGCAAAAGTGACCTTGATCTTCACATGACATGAGGCTCATGCATTATTAAATCAACCAATTTTGATGCACAAGATGCGACATATAGAACCATTCTATTATACGATGACATTTTGAATTTTTTTACTACGGCCAAAATTGACCTTGAGCAAGATCAACACAAAAACGGAATATATATATCAAAGACCTATCTTTGATCTCTACATGCAAGTTTGGACTTTGTAGCTCTCATATTTTATGGTCAAGATCACTTCTTAGAGTCAAGGTCACTTTAAAGTATCCTCGGGGATCCAGAATTTTCTGTATAAATAGTAACCCCACTTTGTGGAAATTTAGAGCTTTAAATTACCACTGTTCCTGTCATTTTCATTTATTCTTTCTCATTCTGTTCTATCAATCTACTATCTTCTTTGCTAGACACCTACCTTTTTTCTTGAAAACTCCCAAAACTCATCTGTGTAGGGTCTGCTTGGGGATATTGGCTTTCTGCCAACAGGGCTTTCTATGCTATTATTATTGAGCAATGTAGGCATTTTATATGTATGCGTTTTGTTAATATTTTATAATGTTTATATTCTATTTTGTTTTGGTAAATGAGGGTTCGATAAATTAAGAGCACAGCTTTAGCGTCCCTTGCATGCGATGCTTTATTGTAAAGTGACCAGCTGGTGGATTGCCTTCAGTGTTAACATTAGGGTTGTTTCAGCAGATCATTTATTTATTTTTATTTATTTATTTTTATTTATTTATTGGGGGTGTCCTCTTTCAACCAAGTTGTGGTCATGATTTGGCCCTTTGCAGTCCACTGGACCCTATAAACAATGACCAACTAACTCGGGCAATGTACTGCAAATTTGCATTTTCAAGGAAAAATGTCTTTGGAGGTGCAGGGGGCCAATATACTGGTCAGGGGGCGTTGTTTTCCACAAATTTAAACTTCTTCTAATTCATTTGTATGGCTGGCTTGTCTTCTTGTTTATAAGGCCCCCACCTCCAAAAAGTCTGTTTACACTATTCTGACCGAACCTAATTTTGGGGCCAGACCCTAAACCTTTTGGGGAGATCGTCTGGAAAAAAATGTGAAAAAGGCCCAAAAAAGTTAAATATTTTTAAAAAAAGAAAAAAAAAGAAAAGAAAAGATGCCGACCTAGCGACACAATATTTTTTCTGTTACCGTAAACGGACATTTGGGGGATGGGGAGGGGGGGATACCCCTTCCTATCCTATCCCAAAAACTAGAAGGTCATAGGGGCACCACAGATGATCGTTTAACCAGCGTACCCCATCTTTCCCTGTCCTCAGCAACCCCGATTGTTTCGCTCAGTGTCAAACCACTCCATTCTCGAATGTTGTCCTCCAACCTCTTTTTCGGTCTCCCTCGTCTTCTACCTCCTTGCACTGTGCCTTGCAGGATGGTCTTTGCAAGACCTGATGATCTGGTGACGTGGCCATACCATCAGAGTTTCCGTTTTTTCACCACTGTGAGCAGGTCATCGTGTTGTCCAATGGCATGTGTGATGGTCTGTCGGACTTCGTTGTTGGTGATGTGCTGGGTATAGGAAATGCCCAGAAGTCTTCTGTAACACCTCATCTCCATGCTTTGTATTCTTCGTTGTAGATCTGCTGTGAGGGTCCATGTTTCGCAAGCGTATAGGAAGATGGAGATGACAAGGGAGCGCAGCAGTCTTATCTTGGAATGTAGACTGATGGTCCTGTCTTTCCAAATTGGCTTCAACCTCGCCAGGGCAGCAGTTGTTTGTGCGATCCTGGAGAGGACTTCCTGTCGAGACCCATTGTCTGATCAATGGCTCCTAAATATTTGAAGCTATGCACTGTGTTGAGGGATTGGCCTTGGACTTTGATGTCCGTGTTGATATGCCATTGGTGTAGGTCATCATTTTGGTCTTCTCTGCACTTATTTCCATTCCATAGGCTCTGGAGGTGGTGTCAAGCCTCTGTACCAGCTGTTTAAGTTCTTGTTCCTCTCCAGCCAATCCATCAATGTCATCCGCAAAACGGAGGTTGTAGATTGCTCTTCCCCCTATGCTGACTGTGCCTTCGTGATCTGCAAGGGCATCTGACATGATGCACTCTAGGTACCCCTTAATGAAAACAATATCTTTTCAAATTCCATTACCATCTTCTTAGGTATCTTTTCTTCACCATAGAGAATGCCACATCCTCTACTGAATGTCCACAGTCAAAAAAAAGTTTGTTCATAATTTAAAAAAAAAATTACCTGACACCAAATTTACTTAAGCTTGGACTCAGGAGCCATTGGGTTTGCTACTTTTGGCTCTCAGTGCTTGGTCTTTCAGGTGGCAGCATTTCTGGGCATTTCGCTTGGAGCACTCTTCACTGCTGTAGCTGAAAAGCATGCTGCTTCCTCTCCAGCTCTTCTTTTCTCTTGTCTAGAAATGCATGGTATGAAGACTGTGAAGTGTTCATGTTCAGAATGGGCACTACATTCACAAGGGTCCTCTGGACATTTTCAGTTTCTCAAACTATGCCCCAAACGTGATCTCTTCATGTTTCCTTTCAAGCCACTTCCACTTATTCTTTACATTGCTGTCTATTTCTGCGGTTCAAGATTCCCGCGGAACAATGTCTATTCTCCACATTTTCTGACGTGGTCAAAACGTGTGACGAAGTGGAAGGAGCACGCGCGCATGCTACTTCTGGCTGCAGAAGAGAACACCGGTGCTTTGGTACATTTTGCCCACCCTAAAATTTCTCAGTAACTTTTTTGTTATTTTTTCACAGAAACATTTATTTCGCGGATTTTTAAATTTATTTTTTGGCCAATTCCGTGAATCTGCAAACAAGTACATTGCCTGAACTAACATCAAAGTACCCATATGAACCAACTTGGACAGCTCCAGTGACCATGACCTTGGATTGAGGTTGACCAAACTTGTACAGTTGGTACCACGTTGATATCCAGCACAAACATTAAAAAAAAAAAGTATTTGGAGTATGTAGAACATGCAGATTGGCAAAAATGAAAAAATTCCTATTTCTGGGTGAGTACATTACATTATTTACATTGCTGAATGCATGGGAGTCAAAAAAGAACAATTCTGAATGCATGGGAGTCAAAAAAAAAACAATCTTCCATACATTTGCGCAGAAAAAAATATTGTTCATTCACTCAAACGTGCCTGCTCAGAACCGTTGGAGAATGCTGAGCTTACTTGCAGTATCAAACACATTTGTCATACACAACTTCCCAGGCTGTAGTTTGTGTGACATGTCAGTACTGATCAGCAAACAATATCATTATTTTCATGTCACAGATGATGCAAGAAAAATGTTATAATAGTAAATTTTGATGGGAGCCAAACAACAATTCAACATTTAGCCACATCTAAACACTTGATTAGTTACGGCAAAAATGTGATTGTTATTTCCAATGCATTCCAAACTAGTTTTCACATGAGAAATCACTGCACTCTGGATGCTATTATAGCATGTATAAGCATCATAATTTTATTTTTAAAATTATCCAAAGATTGTGGAATGCATTTTCTTCCACTCAATTGTTTGGGAGAGATTGTGTGTGTGTGTGTGTGTGCACATGCTCTTGTGTGTGCAGTCATTGAAAAGTATGTTATGTATTACTGTAGGAACTTTTTTTTAGTACTGTATACAGTGATTTTATGTATTATTTGTATTTGTTTTAAAACATTTTCGTTTATTTGCTGAAATACAATGTCCTGAATGAATTCCCCCTTGTGGGTAATAAAGAACTGTTGACTTGACTTTCCCAACAGTACTTGTCAACACGTATTGCTTCAAATCTGATTTAGTTAACACTCAATCAAAATATGGATCCAACAAAGACAGGCATTTTTCATTTTACAAAACACATGTTAAAAATGTATAAATTTTCCTACAATGATTTACTATCAGCAGTGAACTGGTCACACAAAGTCAGCAACGGCATCTCCACTTTTCCAATCTGAGCTGGAGTTTCATAGGAAAGGAATTGCAGGGCAAAGCAAGTTTCAATATGTGAACTGATATAGCTGGTAAAAGACAGTTTAATGTCTTTATCAATCATTTTGCCCATCTTGTCCCAAGGTGAGATTTTTGTTTTCTCAAACTCTTATGCTAGATAGTAAGCTCATAGAAAAGTTTATTAATCCATGTTATTGAAGTGAAAGCTCTCAAATATGCAGACATTCAGTCCCTATAATACCTCACAAGTCACCCAGAAAGAACCAGTCACATAGAAATAGTCACTGCAAAGCAATCCAACAAGCTCCATGTTTTTGTGCACCTGTATAAGTATTATAAATATAAGTCTCCTAGTGCCTATAGTAGACAACCTTTTGGAATGGTCAGGCAAGAAGTTTAAATTTTAGCAAATGGCAGATCATATATATATATGAAAACGTTTATGTTACTGAGCATCTTTTGGAACACAAGTGTTCTAGTTTTTTTCTATATGTAGAATATATGCCAATAGCGTGAATTAGACTTTGCGTAAGGTTTTGCGCAATTTTGATCTCGACAGACACACTTGAAAGTACAACAGACGCACTTGAAAGTACAGCATATGTGTGTATGAATTGAAAAGCAGGTTTTTAACTAACAAGTTCATCACCAATACCTAGTTCACCTCAAACTAAAATTAGAAATACTTAAAATTTATCATAACCTAGCAATTCCCCAAGTGACAAAATCATCAACTCAGCTTTTCGAAGAAACAAAAGCTCGTGTTTTACCCTCTACATGGGTGTTCCTGTGTATTCATTCTGCTCACCAGTAAAATAAAAATAACCCCAGAAACCAGCTTGTTCAGAGCACAATGGAAGAAAACCTGTTTTGATGGCAGAGGCGCATTCCACACTGCAGACGCTTGGGTGGGAAGGGAGGCTAGGGAGGTAAGAGCAGAATTATGTACTGCAGCACTGTTTCTTGCTGGTGCTGGAATTCACAGTAGGGGCTACAGATATCGTTTGTACGTTGCCGCTTGGTGAGTTGTCGTCATCCGGGCTGTCACGAATCTGTTTTTGGGACACGATCTTGTAGATTTCTGTTTTAAAAAAACACAACAAAATCATAGTAAACAGAATGTGTTTAAATATTTGGCAACCACTGTGGGTGAATCAACAGAGGTGAATACCCCTTAATGAGGCCATTTTGTGTAATGACTGCTTGAAAATGTGTAATTTTTGTAATTTTACAGATCATGCAACGCGCAATAAAGAACAAACAGATATTACATTCAACAGAATAAATTTATTTTGCACATTATGTTTTAAACCACTCTCTCACACCTTTTTATCCTACCCTCAGTTCAGTGGTTAAATTAACGTCCCCGGACACAATGCATATAGGGGACAAAACTCCTACATTAAATTACATTATTATTGCTTTAGGTCCAGCGGACTCTTCCGAGCCAAATCAGGACCGGACAACCCCCGATCCGCATAAAAGATCTGCTGAAACAACCCTAGTGGTAAAACCGAAAGCTCTCCACCAGCCAGTCACTTTACAATAAAGACATCCCACGCAGGGTACGGCTGAGGCTTTACCCCAACTTATCGAACCCCTGTTTACAAAAACAAAATAGAATACAAACACCATTATAAATTATCAACAAAACACATACATATAAAATGCCTACATTGCTAAATAATAACATCATAGGAAGCCCTAGTGACCACCTGGCAGAAAGCGTCCAATATTCCCAAGCTGATCCAACAGACCTTATACACAAATAAGGAGTCTTGTCCCGGAAGAGTTTTCAAGAAAAAAAGGTAGGTGACTGGTCTAGCGAAGAAGAAGATAGAATAGCAGATTGATAGAACAGAGCAGGAATGAGAAAGAACAAATGAGAAAGGCAGCGACAGTGGGAATTTAAAGCACTAAATTTCCAGAAAGTGGGGATACCATTTATACTGAAACCCCCGGCACCCAAACGGGGGTGACAAAACTCCTACCCTGTCACATTTATGATAACTTGCTCATTTCCTACCATACACAAACTCAACAAGCACAGCCAAAATTAGTTGAATTTCACTATCATCATAGCCATTTTCATCCCTGCTTTCACAATGCAAATTGTGTTTCTTTCTCTTTAACTTTTTCACGTCAGTGGCCAAACAAGAAAGGCAAAGTCCATACGACTTATGGAACTCGCAATATTTAACATGAAAATTAGTGCCTATTTTTTAAAAAAATGAAAGAATGGCAAAAATTTAAAATACAAAGTAATAATGTAAATGATTCAACTTTGATCTTTCTATGCTCTGATCTTGACCTCCGGCTCCAAATACTCATGTACTATCAAATACAGCAAAAGTTGCATTATGCCCCCCTTCAACAAAAACATTTGACCTTGACCTTCAGTGACCTTAACATTAGTCTTATGAAATAACCCAATGTTGTATATCATTGGTTAAATAAACAACCATTCCACTGTACGATAACACATTTTTTGGTATGTTTTTGTACGACCTTGAACTTCAAGATCAACGATAAACTGGAACATATATGGGCAAAGGACACTTCAAAGTACCTATACAAACTGACTTTGCACAGCTCCAGTGACCTTGACCTTGGAGTGACGCTGACCAAATTTGTATAGTATTGTGGATCAAAGAATCATGATCAGCTTCAGTGACCTTGACCTTGGAGTGACATTGACCAAATGTGTTTAGTATGTGTGTCTCATCTCATGGACCAAAGAATCGTGTTCAATACAGTAGTACCTGCATGTACTGACCCCTCAAAATAAGGCCACCTGCATGATGTGATCACCATGGTCAGACGCATATCACTTTTCAACACAAGAAGCCCTTAAAATAACGGCCACTTCCCTAGTGCGAAATGCGGACATCAATTTTAGACGCCGATCATATTTTTCACTCACTAATGATGGACACACTGAGATACTCATTTAATTCAAACAAGCTTTTAGCCTCAGAGCTAATACCTAATAACTCTCAGGCAAGATTTTTTGTCTACTTCCGCTAGACAAAAACGCAACACATTGGGTTCATCAAACAAAGCAGTCTCAAATTTGAATGCAACAAGACGGGCATCACTTCAGAGGAAACATCTAACATTGGAAGAAAAGGTTTCAACCAATTAAAATCTTGACAGCGGTCTCATGCAAACAGCTAGAAGCAGAACTAAAATGTGGAAAAACTCATATTTCAAGAATTTAAAGCAAACGCGTTCAGATATTGGCTGAATGTGTGAGTCCAGTGGAAGAGCCATTATGAGTATGAAACCATTTTGTTCTTTTTCAAAATACATGTGCTGTATTACTACTATTATTATTACTATTAATGATTCTGCTTTATTTTGTTTCAATTCAGAGCAGTCCTGTACAGTGATACATTTCACCTATATTTTAATATTACATTACATGTAGCTGCATAATACAATTAATGTTCTTTCTTTTTATTGCTTTTTTCTTTAGTCATAACTACATTATGAATGTCATATATGTCTTCCCTGGAAATAAGGGCCATCTGCAAATAAGGAACACTTTTGAGCTTCCCCAAGTGTGCCCGCTATTCGCATGTACTACTGTATTAATTATTATTATTATTATTATTATTATTATTATTATGGCTATTTACGCCTAATCTAAACAAAGCCCTAGGCATTTACAAAGTCAAAAATTTACAACTAAGCAAAAAGAAAACATACAAAGCAAGAAAAGAAGACAACTTTTTCACTGATAACCACCATCTGCAAAACACACACACACAGACACACACACACAAGCACACATAATCACTTCTATAATAAAGAAAACAAAAAAATCAATTAAATTAGTCACTGCGAGAAGCTTAAGCACACCAAACATACTCAAAAACAATCAAGATTAAAGACTATGATGGAAAAAAATAAGTTTTGAGATATTTTTTGAAGGTTGGCAGGGAGGGTGAGTGACGGATGAAGTGGGGGAGCTGGTTCAGAGAAAGACCTTTGGCCAAAAAATTTTGTCCTGACAGTGGGGATCATGAAGATACGAGAGTCTGCAGAAGAGCGAAGCTGACGAGATGGGGTGTAGAGAATTAATAACTTAGACAAAAGTGAAATTTTGTGAACATTTGTCATTTTTTTTATTAACAATTGTTGACCTTGACCTTGACCTTGAAGTTTTTGATTGATTGATTGATTGATTGATTGTTGCTTTAGGTCCAGCGGACTCTTCCGAGCCAAATCAGGACCGGACAACCCCAGATCCGCATAAAAGATCTGCTGAAACAACCCAAGTGGGAAAACTGAATGCCCTCCACCGGCCAGTCACTTTACAATAAAGACATCCCACGCAGTGGACGGCTGAGGCTAATCGAACCCCCGGTTACAAAAACAAAATAGAATACAAACATCATTATAAATTATCAACAAAACACATACATATAAAATGCCTATATTGCCAAATAATAACATCATAGGAAGCCCTAGTGACCACCCGGCAGAAAGCGTCCAATACTCCCAAGCTGATCCAACAGACCTCATACACAAACAAGGAGTCTTGTCCAGGAAGAGTTTTCAAGAAAAAAGGTAGGTCATTGATCTAGCGAAGAAGAAGATAGTATAGCAGAGTGATAGGACAGAGCAGGAATGGGAAAGAGCAAATGAGGAAGACAGCGGCAGTGGGAATTTAAAGCACTAAATTTCCAGAAAGTGGGGATACTATTTATACTGAAACCCACGGCACTCCAACGGGGGTACTGTTGCCGCAGTGAATCGGTCATGCCTATAAAGGAAAGACAGGTTTTCAACTGGGGCTTTCACTTTTCCCTTTAAAGGTTAGAACAATCTACAGTGGCAAGATTGCTCATGACCCCAAGGGGTGACCTTGAAGTGAAGTCATTCACTCTGATCATTTAGAAAAAGGTAGGCTGATCTTAAAGGAAATGAAATTACCAAAATGGAATAAAACTAGAAGGGCAAAGCCCGTATGACTCACATGCTCCTTATGGAGCTCACAATATTTAATATGAAAATGAGTGCCCAGAAAAAACCAAAATGAAACAGTGGCTTTCAAATCCAAAGTAATACTGACTGATCTTTCTATACGCTTGACCTTGAGATGATCTTGACCTTAGCCTCCACATGTACTATTAAATAAAGTTCAGCAAAAGACGTATTGTGCCAAAAAGCAGTGGCCTTCACAACATTGTGTACATTGTGGTGACTGACCTTCACATGACCTCTCATGCATGTCTGATCAAATAACCCAATGTTGTTGCATACCATGGGTTAAATAAAAAGCCATTCCACTGTATGACCTATGTTTTGTATGTTTTTGCAAGGCCTAAAATGACCTTGATTTTCAAGATTTACGCAAGAAAAGAACACATATAAAAGATCACAAGGCCTAAAATGACTCTTCAAGATCAACGCAAGGAACACATGAAAGATCAAACTATCATCTCTATCTATACAAGTTTGGACTTTATATCTCTCATAATTTAGGGTCAAGTTCACTTCAAAGTACCTATACTACCCAACTTTGGACAGCTCGTAAGCCTGACCTTGGAGTGAGGTTGACCAAATTTGTATCGTAATCAATACCTATCATGCATCAAAAAATCGTACTCAATAGTAATAACCTAGAATAAAAGTGAAATATTGTCAAAAATTGTCATCTGTGACCTTGACCTTGAAGTGGTCATTCATTCACTGATCATTTGTGAGGTCTCATGGCTATACATCATCTTACCAAGTTTGGTTGTGATAGTTGAAATAGGTTCCAAGTACTTAGCCACTTTAAGATTTTGCACGGACAGATGGACAAGTTTGGTTGTGATAGTTGAAATATGTTCCAAGTACTTAGACACTTTAAAGTTTTTGCACGGACAGATGGACAGACAGACGGATGGATGGACATTTTTTCAATGTAATTTTTGGACTTTATGACATCTCGCACAAATTTGCAAAAATCGTTTTTTTTTTTTTAGAGGGGTGGGGGTGGGGCCTGTGTACATAGACTTGCATTACTATGCATGTGTGTCAATAAAAGGTGTATTATGCAAGGTAAAAGCCTCGTTTTTTTATGTATATGCTCCCGGGTGATGTTTGACAATCAACAGTAAGTTAATTCAATTTTGTTAGTACAGTGGAACCTCCGGTATCCGTCTCTCTGGTATACGACTCCCTCCGTTATGTGACCTGAAAACTTCTGACGGATTCACTTCCAGTAATAAATGACCTCTGGTATGCGACAAACTCGTTTATGCGACCAGCGACTGTGTCTTAAGCCCTTTATACGACCGTCTTAGGGCAATTAAAAACATATCAGTTAATTTGTTGTCTGTACCTTTCGTTTTTTCTCTCATGTTAGTGTACGCCTGCTGTTGTCTGCTATTTCCGGTTCACAAATAAGGGACATTACTCGCCTACACTGGATTGTCAAAATGGCGTCGCGCAAGAGGAATGTTTTGAGTGTGGCAGAGAGAATGAAAGTGATTGAAAGAAGTGAAAATGGGGAGAGTTGTTTGTCTATTGCAAGAAGTTTAGACGTTGGGAAGACCCAAATTCAGCTCATCATAAAGGATAAGGAATCTGTGAAACTACGATGGGAGAGTGGAGAAAGTGGCGAAAGGGAAACATCGAAAATGAGAGCTTCTGCACTGACAGACTTGGATGAACGCGTCTGGCAGTAGTTCGACTGTTTTCTATTTTTGAAGTTGTGAATAAAAGACAAAGCTAAAAATGAAACATGTTTTACAGTTTCCTTTGTCAGAGAATACATGCTGGTGAGTGTGAAAATTATGACTACATACCCCTCCGAGCCTGACCCCCCTCCCCCTCCCACCCCTTGTTTCCGGTATAAGACCACCTCTATTATAAGACCGTTTTTTCTCAGATTTTGGACGGTCATATGCCGGAGGTTCCACTGTAACAGATTTTAGCCTTTGGTTTTGAACAGATGTTTTTATATGTAGGTGCTTGCACAATGAGCTCCGTTTCAATTTCATAAAAGCAGAAACAGAAACGTATTGATAAAAGAAGACGGTGCTCTCATCATTTGAACCATAAATTAATAAAGATCTAGATGTGCAAGAAATCTCGTTTAAAAAACCAGATGTCTTGTTTGCGCAGAACAATTTTGTTGTCATTCTGCAAAATACGACATCAGATGCGAGCGCTGAATAATCAAAATGTCGTTCTTTCAGCACTGCACATTTATTAAAGTCGATCTAGATATTTTGATACAGGTATGCAGATCAAATATCTTTATATTATTATGTTGGAAAGAGTATGTATAGAAAAGTTTGTGGTTCCAAAGCAAGAAGTGTGTGCAGAAATGATAAAATGGGAAACGCATTTTTCCACTGTGATAACATGTGCACTTGGGAGCGAGTTGGTACAGATCAATGCGTTTAGAATCACATTTAATCTATCTTCCCTTCTATTCAATAGTACTATAAACACTGTCCAGACTTTGATTATGGCGCTGCATGGTGGCCGTGTCCCTTAAGGATAAGGATTCCATTTTCAGTGAACATCTACATGCCATTGTATAATAATAATAATAATAATAATAATAATAATAATAATAATAATAATAATAAAGTAGGCTTGTATAGCGCGGTACCCCCGCTCAGGGCTGGGCTCACCACTCTTAACATAGGATATATATATTAGATAATACACCGATCAGAACAGACATATGAACAATAAAAACAAAGTATGCAAGCATTCACACCAACCATACTCTCAAAAGCATACAAGGGAACAACATCATATACAATACACTTCACATGCATAATAAAAATTATTAATTTTAAAATACAAATGGCATATTAGATAATAATAAGATAATAAAATCTGAGAATTCACCATACAAATTTTAAAATGTAACTACAAATTTGTTACATCTAACAATAATTAATTAATAGAATGATCGGATAAAAAAGACAAGACCCGTCTCATCCCTGTTGCAGAAATAAAATATCAGTAAAATTACATTACATTACATGATTACTGCTTTAGGTCCAGCGGACTCTTCCGAGCCAAATCAGGACCGGACAACCCCTGATCCGCATAAAAGATCTGCTGAAACCCTAGTGGTAAAACTGAAAGCTCTCCACCTGCCAGTCACTTTACAATAAAGACATCCCACGCAGGGGACACTGAGGCTGTACTCTAATTTATCGAACCCCCGTTTACAAAAACAAAATAGAATACAAACACCATTATAAATTATCAACAAAACACATACATATAAAATGCCTACATTGCTAAATAATAACATCAAAGGAAGCCCTAGTGACCACCTGGCAGAAAGCGTCCAATATTCCCAAACTGATCCAACAGACCTCACACACAAATAAGGAGTCTTGTCCCGGAAGAGTTTTCAATAAATAAGGTAGGTGTCTAGAAAAGAAGAAGATAGAAGAAGTATAGAACAGAGCAGGAATGAGAAAGAGCAAATGAGAAAGACAGGGACAGTGGGAATTTAAAGCACTAAATTTCCAGAAAGTAGGGATACTATTTATACTGAAACCCCCGGCACCCCAACGGGGGAATCAGTAAAATAATGTAGAAAGTAATGCAAAATAATTATGTAAAAATAATTAGATACAAAAACAGCCCCCGTCCCCTGCTCCCTCTCAGATATAAATGTACAGACTATTTACATGTCAAGCCATGGATGGCAAACAGCCGGCATCCGTCATCGGTTGGAGGATGAGAGTCGATCAGGATAGTACAGTTTGAAGAGATGGGTCTTAATTGCGTTTTTGAAGGCCTGGATGGTCGGTATGTTGCAGATGTGTGATGGGAGAGAATTCCAGTGTTTGGGAGAGCAGAAGGAGAAAGATCGTTCACCATATGTCTTACTGGGTGTCTTGGGAACAGAAAGAATGCACACATCTGCAGATGAGCGAAGCTGTCGAGAGGGTGAGCAGAAAGTTAGAAGATCAGTAAGATAGAAGGATCAGCACTCAGAGAAGAAGTTGTGGCAGAGAGTTTACAGTTTGTAGTTGATGCGGGCTTGGACGGAGCCAGTAAGTGAGTGGAGAAGTGGAGTGATGTGATAGCGCTTTTTTGCCATGAGAACTAACCTAGCAGCATGTTTCAACTCAATTGGAGTTCTGGAGACAGAATCACATAGAGAGAATGCAACCTATACACTAAGCTTTAACCCTTACCTTGAAGGCCTATTAAAAAGGCAGTGTGTGAGCCAAGACTACTATTCATAAGGGTAAAGTGAGCTGATTTTGGCTGTTTTATTTTCTCTTCTCTTGATCAAGAGAGTATATGAAACTATATATACTTGTGTCTTTGGTCGGTGCTTGCCAAGGATCTCAGTGGCGGCATCTGTCACAGCTGAGTTGAAGGTGGTGGTCATGGTGTTGACATCTACTTCACCAGCCCCCAAAGTGAGCAGTGGTGCAAATTTCCCTCCAATTGTGGCCTGAAATATTTCTGTCACCTCCGGGTCTTGCAGTTTGTCCAGGTCGAACTTCAGTCTAGTGCACTTTACTGTATTTACTCTCTTCAAGTGGAGCCGGAAAGACATCATCACGAGATCGTGGTCACTTCCGATGTCTGCTCCTGGAAAAGTGCTGTCCTGCCAATGTTGATGCTTGATCTGAAGCGTTTCTTGACCATGATGTAGTCGATCTGGTTGTGATGCTACCCACCGGGACTGGCAAGCACCGACCAAAGAAGAAGCAGTGGATCACACCTGAACTTTTGGATCTGTGTAATAAATGAAGAGAGATAAAAAAAGAAAAAGAACACCTCACAGGGAGCTGATGTCTACCGAAAAATCAACAATGACATCCGAAAAGGCATGCGCACAGCAAAGGAGAACTGGATAGAAGATCAATGCCAGGAAATAGAGAACAGTCTGAACAAGAACAACAGCAAGAAGGCCTACCCAGACTGTGAAGCAGCTGACAAGGGTTAAACAGCCCAAAGTCTCCACGATCCAATGCAAGTCTGGCATATGCCTTACAGAAGAACAAGAGGTCTTGGACAGATGGACAGAGTACTGCTATGACCTTTACAACCATACACCAAATGGAGACCCATCAGTTCTAGCATCCCGAGAACAGAGAAGAGGAAGAGATCCTCCCAACTCTCCGGGAAAGAAGTTGAGGCAGCAGTGCAATTGTTGAAGAAAGGGAAGTCAGCGGGAGTGGACAACATACCCGTGGAACTGCTACAAGCAGGAGGAGAAGCGATGATTGATGCCCTCACCATTATCTGTAACAAGATCTGGCAGAGTGGGGAGTGGCCTATACAATGGACCCAGTCGCTTGTCATCACTCTTCCCAAAAAAGGTAACCTTCAGGAGTGTGAAAATTCCCGCACCATCAGCCTCATCAGCCATCCCAGCAAGGTCCTCCTGAAAATAATACTCAACAGGTTGAAACCCCAAGCTGAACAAATCATAGCTGAAGAACAAGCAGGATTCAGGGCAGGGCGAAGTACCACTGAACAGATTTTCAACCTCAGAATAATCTGTGAGAAATACCTACAGCACCAACAACATCTATATCATGTGTTCATAGACTTCAAGAAGGCGTTTGACCGAGTCTGGCATGCAGCTCTATGGGCAACAATGAAAGTGTACAACATCAGCCCTAAAATTATTGAAGTCACCAAAAGCCTGTATGACAAGGCTACCAGTGCAGTCCTAAATAACAGCGTCATCGGGAACTGGTTCAGAACAACAATCGGTGTGCGTCAAGGATGCCTACTCTCCCCAACACTCTTCAACATCTTCCTAGAGCGCATCATGTCAGATGCCCTTGCAGATAACGAAGGCACAGTCAGCATAGGGGGTAGAGCAATCTCCAATCTTTGTTTTGCAGACGACATTGATGGATTGGCTGGAGAGGAACAAGAACTTGAACAGCTGGTACAGAGGCTTGACACCACCTCCAGAGCTTATGGAATGGAAATAAGTGCAGAGAAGACCAAAATGATGACCAACAACACCAATATGGCATCAACACGGTCATCAAAGTCCAAGGCCAATTCCTCAACATAGTGCATAGCTTCAAATATTTAGGAACCATTGTATCAGACAATGGGTCCCGACAGGAAGTCCTCTCCAGGATCTCACAAACAACTGCTGCCCTGACAAGGTTGAAGCCCATTTGGAAAGACAGGACCATCAGTCTACATTCCAAAGTAAGACTGCTGCGCTCCCTTGTCATCTCCATCTTCCTATATGCTTGCGAAGCATGGACCCTCACAGCAGATCTACAACGAAGAATACAAAGTATGGAGATGAGGTGCAACAGAAGATTTCTGGGCATATCCTATATACCCAACACATCACCAACGACGAAGTCTGACAAACCATCATACAAGCCATTGGACAACACGATGACCTGCTCACAGTGGTGAAGAAACGGAAACTCCGATGGTATGGCCACGTCACCAGATCATCAGGCCTTGCAAAGACCATTCTGCAAGGCACAGTGCAAGGAGGTAGAAGAAGAGGGAGACCGAAAAAGAGGTGGGAGGACAACATTTGAGAATGGACTGGTTTGACACTTAGCGAAGCCATCAGGGCTGCTGAGGACAGAGAAAGATGGAGTATGCTGGTTAAACAATCATCTGTGGTGCCCCTACGACCTCCGGGTTACGGGATAGGATAGGATAGGATAGGATAGGATAAACTGGTGCGTTTGGAAGAGAAATTGCTATTCACATGTGAAATTATAAAACAATAAATCATTATTTACTAAAGGAATTCTATTGTAGAACATGAACATTGATAGCCAACTTACAACTCAATTTTCATCATTTTTTCACAAAGAAAATCACAATTTTACTTGCAATTTGCACGCATCAATTATTACAAAATTATTTTTCGCTCTATTACAACTAGAAGGCCAAAGCCCATATGACACATGTTTCTTATGGAACATGCAATATTTAAAATAAAAACGAGTGCCCAGAAAAAAACAAATTCAAACCGTGGCATTAAAATGCAAACTAATACCGACTTTGATCTTTCTATGTTCCTGACCTCGAGATGACCTTGACCTCCAGCTCCCAATACACTCATTCATGTACTATCAAATAAAACAGCAAAAGTTGAATTACGCCCCAAAAAAAGTGACCGTCAGATGACCTTGACCTGTGAAATTGCCTTTGGGATGACCTTGACCTTCAAATGACCTCTCATGCTAATTTATGAACCCAAAGTCACATATTATGGATTAAACAGAGTCATTCTATTGTACGATGACCTATTTTTTGTATGTTTTTAGATAGATATTCAATGTTTACAGGGTCCAGTGGACTGCTAGGAGCCGAATCAGGACCACACAAAACTAAGCAAAATCACACTAAACTGCTAACATTTAAAATATGATGAAAGATGCAAAATAAAACCAGTCTTACTAATGAAATCTAACCAAGCATATCAGAGTTAGAAATTAACTTTTTTTTACAAGGGTGCCCTTTGGGTGCCTTACTTGAAACTTTTGGGTGCCCCAAAAAAGTTTGAGTACCCAAAAACAAATGACTTGAAATACACGAGAGACCTTCTACAATATTCCTTCCAGTTAAATAACCAGTTACAAAATGACAAAAATCAAAAATCAAACCAATAATGTGGTTTTGGTTGTACTAAAAAAACAACTATATTATTTTTTACACTTGAAACAGAAAAAACAAGTGTTAAAAATATCAGAGTAACAAAACAAACAATAACAAAAGTTCAATGCTCAATGACGACTCGCATTTTTGGTTCAAAGAACGTTTTTTAAAGATGTCAAACGCTTTACTCGACATGCTTGTTTCAGAGTAACTTCATGTTTTATTTTGCACGCGCAAGATAGCCACCGACTCCCTGATTGGTCACTGAATAAATTACTGGCCAATCAGAAAGCTCGTCTTTCATGCGTAAAGGGAGACTATTCCCAACCCATCGCAACCAAAAGCGAATGGAGAAAATAAGAACGTGATGTGCAAAGGAATATTTGTGTTGCTGTCACTGGTTTTCCTCCGATCTTAAATTAAAATGTTGACTACTCGAAGGGAATGGAGCTTTAATTAATTAACTTTTTTTTAGGATTTTACACGCGCCCGTTGTGCGCACTGTCAACTAAGAGCTGGGTGCCCAAACCTGCAGGAGTTATGGCTGCTCGGGCGCATGCCAAATTCTAACACTGCATATAAACAAGATGACATGACCTATATGCAATAAAACAAACCAAACATTGAAACAGCTGTTGACTATTGCAAACTTTAAAAATCTGTTTAAAAGGTATCGAACCAAAATATTTTTTATCAATCAGGTCAGCACATTCAAACATAAAATGGTGGGGGAAAAGGACATCACATTCAAAGTACCACGGTGGTCCTTCGCCTTTCAAAAGGAAACTATAGGTGACATAAGCATGTCCTATATGTAGGAGAGTCAAAATAGTTTCCTCTTTGCCGGTGAAAGCAAAGTGCGGCAAAGAAGCAGACAAAATTTGAAACAGCTTGTTATTGGTTTCATTAGACCATTCAGTTTTCCATAGTCGTTTACAGTAAGAGCCAGTCATATAGCAAGGTCAGAGTAAGGAACAAACTGGAAAATCTCAGCCTGCTCAAAGAAATCTAGAATCAGAGCTACTTTAGCCGCTTTAAACACTGCAATATTGCAAGGGATGTCCATCTGACTAGACACCCACATAAAAACCATCTTTGTACCATCAGAAACAAGTCCTGTGTGGCGATCATGGATCTCTGCCAGAAAATGGCGAGATATTTATTTTGTGGAAAGACCATGAAGCGCTGTCAGTGAATTGGAAATGATTAAAAACGAGGGTCATATGGACTGATAAACCTGTTTCCGGGCTAGATGAATAGCCTTGAGCTCAGCTGTATAAACAGAACAAATATCAGGTATATGCTGATACAAAGGCTGGTTGATGAGCCTCCAGCAGTACAACTTATCAGTACAACTTATGTTAATCTGATGAATAAAATTTGATACAACAACAACAACAAAGAGCCTCCAGCAGCAACTGTATCTTCTTTCTTAGACCCATCGGTAAAACATTTTTCGTATATACTTTATACAATGAAAATTGTTCTAGGTAAAGTTGCTTATAAACAGCTTCAGAAGTGTCGTTCCTTTTGAAAGATGTGAGATTGAACTTAATAATGGGAGCGTTGTGGCTGCGTGGTCCAAGGCGGGACTAACTTGGCTTGTCCACAAGGATAGAAACCAATGGTGCCCGACACGTGTGGGATCAATCCCGCCTCTGGGAGTTATGTTTCTCCGATTATTATTTACTTTCAACTCAGGTAATGTCTCTGGGGGTTTTCTCCGGGTACTGCTCCCACATCAAAATTTCAACAACAAAAAGACAACTAATATTAGATAGGTTGGCTTTGGGCGCCACAGGTTGCGACTAAGTCTTCCCCAGGGGAGGCGGCCCAGAATTTCCTGATAAAAAGGGACAATAAAGTGTCAAAAGTCAGTTTCCAAGATGGGAGCACAGTTAACAATTGGTAATCTTTAACAAAGTCAATATTTATGCCTGCAGTATCAAATAGGACATATTCTGATACTAAAAAAGATAAATTTCTGTCAGTTTTTAAAGTGTAAATAATGGGTTAATAACACAATCGTAAGAGGCGATTTTTAGGCTGAGCTTTCCTACATATCCCGCAAGGTCATTGTGGCACCACAGACGATCATTGAACCAGCGTACTCCATCTTTCTGTCCTCAGCAACCCTCATGGCTTCGCTCAGTGTCAAACTAGTCCATCTCGAATGTTGTCCTCCCACCTTTTTCTGTCTCCCTCTTCTTCTGCCTCCTTGCACCATGCCTTGCAAGATGTCTTTTGTTGCAGACAGGAAAAATTACTTTGATTTAAAAAATAAGAAATGAACAGTGCGGATGTTCTTAATTAGCAGAAAGCACGTAATTAAAATAAATTTATACACCAGGGCGACATGCCAGATTCAGTAAACGGGCAACCTGGATGCTAGCTGAGTATCAAAGATCTATGAAGCATAAGCATAGGCTATATTTAGTCATGTGGGCCTCTGGAACTCAGATTGAGGGCAACCTTACTTTCGGGCAGAATGTCTATATAACTTTAGCAACAGCTCAACAGCGGCAATAGGTATATTATTATTTAGTTAGTCATTGTTTATAGGGTCCAGCGAAATGAAAAGATCCGAATCAAAACCACAACTTGGTTGAAAGAGGGCTCAACCTTGATCCATATAAAATATCTGCTGAAACAACTCTTATGGTAACACTGAAAGCACTCCGCCAGCCGGTCAATTTACAATAAAGATATCCCATGTAAAGTACCCTGAGGCTGTACTCTAATTTATGAAAACCCTGTTTACAAAAACAAAATAAAATATAAAAATCATAATAAAATATTAACAAACCACATACCTAGAAAATGCCTACACTGCTAAAATATAATGCCATATGAAGCCCTAGTGACCATTTGGCAAAAAGCTTTCAATATCCCCAAGCTGACCCAAACACAAAGAGTTTTGGGAGAGTTTTAAAGAAAAAAGGTAGGCAAATGGTCTAGCGAAGAATATAGTAGGTTGATATTACAGAATAGAACGAGAAAGAACAAATGAGAATGACAAACAGTGGTAATGTAAAGCACTAAATTTCCACAAAGTGGGGATAATATTTATACACAAAACCCAATGGGGTTAAAGGTCTATTATAACTAAACACACACACACTCTCTCTCTCTCTCTCTCTCTCTCTCTCTCACACACACACACAAACACACATAATAGAGATTCCTTAAAAGAAAAAAAAATCTGCAAATGCGATTCATTTTATAATCTGCAAGGTGCCCAATGGGGAATTATGCAAAATACTATTGCTATCCTGTCATGAATAAGATGCCCTGTCACATCTGGCACTTAGTCATTCCTGTCTATGTTGTCATTGCAAGGGTTGTCATCTTCAAAATCATCAGGATCAGGCTCTGGAACTCTGTTGCGAACTGCCATGTTGTGAAGGACAATGTAGGCTTTAATGATCTGCACTACTCTAACTGGCTGGTATCTAAAACAGAACAAAAATAAATTACAAAATAAATTAAAAAAATACCGATTATTAATTAATTTGATCATTTTTATATAGCGCTTTTCTAGCCCAAGAGCTGCTCAAGGTGCTGGACGATACAGGATCTAGCTTAAGAGACACGAGGTGTCCACCTGCAACCTTTAGGTGCATTGTCTGACGTCCAGATGAAAGAGCACAATCCTAGGCGAACATGGATAAAGGGGAAGGGAACTAGTGCATGCTGAGTGTATTTGTGTAGCCGACACTCAACCATCTAGGACATAAGCGTCAGGATCTTTAAGTTCATGTGATGAAGATGTGCACGCACAGACTAGAACTCGGTTTATACTCTCATTTGAAGGAGTAAGGGTGCAGTGTCTCACTCTCAAAGTAATGTTAAAAAATATTAATTTATGTATTATTATTATTTTGTATTAATTTTATTATTATTAATTTACTCCAGGCTTTCAATGGGGCTTGAACCCCTGCCTATGCAGGCTGCAATCTTATCGCCTGACATTTGAGTACACTGCGTATACCAATGAGCCAAGAAATGTTGGGAAGTTGTTGCCTTCTGGGTTAAAAGGACTAACACATTCAGAGACAGGGATCTTTTTACATTGCCAGTGAGTGTTGCTCCACTGGGGAAAAGAGTGATTAAACCCAAAAATATCCTCTTTCAAAAGTACGGATTTGACATAAAGTGATACGATCTAGCAGCAACAATGGTATTGGATGCAGTCAATCTAAACATTAAAAAAAATACAAATTCAATTTCCTTCACATCTTCCAATAGGGATCTCTCTGCCTTTACACCACATGTTTGAGTGATTTATGTGTGTTTGTGTGAGAGTGGGTGAAAAATGTGAGCATGTATGTTGGTACAGATAGCGATTTAGTCCTGATTATTTAATTATTTTTAAAAATAATTATAATTTAGCAGCCCGATTGTTTTCTGCCCATTCACAGCCTGTCATGTGTATTAATTATTTTATTTTCCATATTATATATTTGCAATCTGACATTAGAAGCGCAAAAGTTGCAAATATTTTTGAACACCAGTTTTGCTAGCACCTGATTGTTTAGCCGTAAGCACAAAACCCTCCAATAATAAATTATACTAATGTACACCAGTTTCCTTTATTCAAAAATTTCCCCCAAATAAAACCATTTAAAGACATTTATTATGTGTGTTTTTTTTTTTCCAAGTTCAGACAGTTCAAATTTCCTATAACTTGGTAGGGCAGAGGGCTGTTGAACATTCTGATCTAGTCTTTCGGTGTTTTAATAACAACTGTGTAGTATACTTGTTTACACCTTTTTGTTTACTTTTGCCGCTTGCTTCTTGTTTTAGATTACGGAATTCAAAATTTTTGTTGTTGTTTATTTTGTTTTGTTAGACTTTTTATTTTCACATGCATACACATATATATATTTAGTGCCATTATTCAGTTATTCATAATAATAATATTCATTTATTTACACATTTCTTGTGAGCTGGTAGGTTTGTTTGCTTTCAATGTTTCACTTTTTTATTGTAATGAAATCCTCTTACCTCAGTTCAAAATGCAGACAAGCCCATCTTAGTTTTAGCACAACATTGCATCTTTCAATAGTGCATCTTGCAGCTGAATGAGCATCATTGAAACGCTGCTGTGGCGAATTCGCAGGTGGGTTAATGTAGGGTGTCAAAAGCCATGGTCTCAACATATTATACCCATTGTCACCTATGTAGAAGGTCACAGAAAGAAAATAATCAGAATTCAGTCGCAATACCATAGTCATATTACAAAGCTCTTGTGAAACTCGTTCCTGCTACTGTAAAGGGTTCATTGCTGAATGACATTGCAGGATCCTTGACTTCTACAGCATGATACAGTACTGTGCGTAAAATAATAATTTTAGAGACAAATCCCAATGCAAAAATATTAGACCAGCCACAAAAGATCACTAGCGGACACACAGCAAATGGTCATTAAACAACTATTTGTTAATATTATGTAATCACTTTTATATAGTGCTTTACCAGCTCAAGAGCTGCTCAAGGCACTGGCCGATAAAGGATCTAACTCAAGCCACCAGAGGCGCCCACTTGCAGGCTTTGGCCATATAGTCTGTCTAGGCGACTGAGCACATTGTCTGTCTAGGCGACTGAGCACAATCATGAGCAACCCGGGATGGGGAGAAGGGACCTAGTGTGTGCTGGGTGTATTTGTGTAACCGGCACTTACCCATCTAGGACATAAGCGTCATGATCTTTAAATTCTAAGGGATGGAATGGGTGCACGCACAGACTAGACCTCAGTTTATACTCTCAATCGAAGGAGTAGGAGCGCAGTGTCTCAGATTTTTTTTTCCCTCTCAGGCCATTAATAGCGTTTGAACCACTGACCCAATGTCCCACCCGTCTCCCTATCACCTCATCCACATACATATAAACATGCCACTAACCTCATTCACATACATATAAACATGCCATTAACCTCATTCCCATACATATAAACATGCCATTAACCTCATTCCCATACATATAAACATGCAACTAACACTTTCCCTAACCTTCAAAAGAAGTATTCCTGTGTAAATAAATTATATATGAAAAAATTTCAAAAAGATTCAAGATTCAAGAAAAACTCTGCAATTGCAGCAAAACAGACTAGTACAAGTAAACAAATACTTAGTGATATATATTTATTTCAATAATACATAAAATAAACAATTAATAACAAATCTTATTAAATGGCCAAATGCTACACACCCAATAAGTGTCCATCAACTGGTGGTTGATGTTCAAATGCCCTGAACAAATTGCTTCTGCGCAATATCCTAGCATCATGGACCGATCCAGGAAAATGGCACACACAGCTGAAAATCAGCATTTTCGCATCGCAAACAAGCTAAACATTCATGCTGTGATATGCCTTCCTGTTCACATACAGATGCTCTTCCTCTTCCGGCCTTTGTATTTTGACATGGGTGCAATCCACACATCCGAAAACATCGGGGGCATTCAGTGGCATGAAATTGCCGTTTTGTTGTCTGAAACATACAAAACAGTCATGCTTGGCAGTTGATCAATTCAAATCAAGTAAAAAAATCTATAATCACAAAAAATAATTGAACATGTGGCATGTCACTTACAATAATTACATGCACACATACTACACACACAACGGGTAGGCTAACAGCTAAACAACAAATACACATATATACACAAGAGGAATGATAACTACTATCAAGTGTTTACATCAACAAAATCAACATGAACTCAACTTTTCAAGATATTAATAAAGTTGTCCAGAAACTAATAATATTATATTAACTACTACCCATTCCTATTACTATATATTGCATATTTGTTGGTTAAGGATGAAAAAACAACAACGAGGACAACCTTGATTGTTCAATCCATGGTGTGTGTGTAGACATTGCTCAAATGTAACTGGCAACATGGGCAGCATGCAGTAATAACATTTGTAGTTATAATTGTATATTATACTCTAGCAAAATCATCTCAGCACACAGCAATGTTTATTGGTACAGGAGCTGGGTCATTCTCTGTAGAATGGTACATAAAGTGTGACATGACAGCAAAAAATTTTTTTTTAATTCTAGGATGTGATCTATGCACACAATATATGATAGAACTTGCTCTTCAATTTCCTGTAATTTTTTTTTTATTTGAAGAAAAAACCTCTTAGCTATGGGGATGCAAACTACCCTCACCCAAGGTGTGAACGGTTGCTACGGAGTAACCAAAGTGTGTGCAAAAAGTGAATTAATTACTATAATAATATTGTTATATTGATAGATTGCATTAATGTTGTGATTGCAATACATAACAAACTGAAAATGTGTCTAAAAAAGTAATATCAGACACATTTATAAGCTTTTAGATTACGAGCATCCAACGTTGTACGTATAAATTTTAAAACAGTTTAGTGTACTCAGACACAACATTTTTTAAAAGTGTCATTCACTGCTGAAAATATTCAGCATTAAATGAAGTGCACTGGGCCAAAATGAATTTGGCATAGGTTAATATGGGTTACTGATATTCCTTGAGGCCAAGAATGTGTAACGGTTGCTACATAGTAACCAAAAAATTTTTTTTTGCAAAAACAAAGCAATAATTTCTATCTTGCAATTTTTTGGTGTGTGTGTGTTTATTAACATTATGTTAGCACAAATGCACTCAAAACTAGCACAGTAGAACCTCCTAAAAGACCATTGTTTTAAAAATATACATACTTTTGTTTTTTAAATGTCTCTGTTGCATCGCTACTTGTTTGCGAACGTTCGATCGATCAATATAATATTCTCAGAGTATACAATTTTGTGTGAAATAAACTTACAATATGTAATTATTAAAGATTTTTTTGTTAAAATAAATAGACCAGTATGGACATTTAATCATAAGCAGGTATAGTTTAGCTGAAATTGATTTTTTTGATTGATTTATTGTTGCTTTAGGTCCAGCGGACTCTTCCGAGCCAAATCAGGACCGGACAACCCCCGATCCGCATAAAAGATCTGCTGAAACAACCCCAGTGGGAAAATTGAATGCCCTCCAACGGCCAGTCACTTTACAATAAAGACATCCCACGCGGGGGACGGCTGAGGGTTGACCTCAACTACGCGAACACCCCGGTTACAAAAACAAAATAGAATACAAACATCATTATAAATCATCAAAAAAACACATACATATAAAATGCCTATAGTGCTAAATAGTACAATCATAGGAAGCCCTAGTGACCACCCGGCAGAAAGCGTCCAACACTCCCAAGCTGATCCAACAGACCTCATACACAAACAAGGAGTCTTGTCCAGGAAGAGTTTTCAAGAAAAAAGGTAGGTCATTGATCTAGCGAAGAAGAAGATAGTATAGCAGAGTGAAGGACAGAGCAGGAATAGGAAAGAGTAAATGAGGAAGACAGCGACAGTGGGAATTTAAAGCACTAAATTTCCAGAAAGTGGGGATACTATTTATACTGAATGGAAAATAGGGAAACTGGTGCACGTTTGCATCAGGAAGTGACGAGTTTTGTTACTTGTAGCGAACGTAACAAAAAAAAAAAAAACTTGTTCTAATAAATAAACAAAGAACTTAAATAGTTGTGAAATGTTTAGTTCAAAATGTTCTACGTTTAATTAAATTTTCGAAAATATTAGATGTTATTTTTCTTGTGTAATGGAGAGTTGAAAAAAAAAACTTTTTCATTTAGAGATTTGATCGATACTGTTTAAAAATAGAGAGCAATGAAAATAGCCTAATATCACCACTTGCCGGCCGGAATTAATCGCTCTACGCATGTTTTGTAAAGTCTCCGTCATAAAAGTTATCATAAAACCATTACAGACCTATTTTGTGTTGAAATAAACGAAAAAAAAGCAACAATTTCCTACGTTGATCACTTTAGTGCGTCAACTCTGAACGATCGCTACACAAGTACCCCACGTGGAAACGATACTATATTTTGCGGGTTTTCGCAATACGTCACAACATGGCGGCGAACAACTTACATATTTATTCTTCCGCGATCATAATGCATAAAATAAGCCCAAAACAAAATGCTGTCAGCTTCGGATTTCGTCAATAAACTTCTTTACGGATGTTCGTTCGCTACATCTCAAGTTAGTAACGAAAATTTTATGAAACATATTTTTATTAATAAATCTTTTTAACAAAGTCTGCATTCGTTGAAACAGCGTTGCGTATGAATACAAAGTATGTGAAAACAAGTAGGCCTATTTGTAAAATACAGCTATCGTTTGTTTAGTCAGAGTTGAGGTTTAAATTTCCGAAGCGTTAGTAGTAACGAAGCGTAGCGAACGTTCAGCTTTTTTTATTGCGCAATCTTTCGCGAAATTGTTGCAAATTCAAAATTTTCTCCTTATGGATGGACAGCCTACATTACTTTCTGTTCAAAAACGGTGATTCTTTTCTTTAAAACTTTTTTGATTCTAATTGGCACTGAACTTTTTTTCGAGTTGTCATCCATGTCACAAAATGGAGGCTGTAATTTTAGCTAATTTGCTGGTAAAACACTTAATTACAAAATAATCACAATGACCAACACCAAATTTGTTTTAAAAAATATTTAT
Organism: Oncomelania hupensis; assembly: GCA_036898135.1. NCBI lineage: Eukaryota > Metazoa > Mollusca > Gastropoda > Littorinimorpha > Pomatiopsidae > Oncomelania > Oncomelania hupensis. Next base: position 4,987,142 of record CM072522.1, on the reverse strand, counting down.
TTAATTTATGGATTCAAGAAAACAATAACAAACAATACATAAAGACTAACACATAAAATTCTATAGACTTTCAAACTAGGTTGGTATGCTGAGTACCATTCCACAGAGAATGACCCAGCTATGTGCATGCATCACAAGATGCATGAAAGAAAAAGAAAAAAAGTGGTGTTGCTGTTTCTAGCACTTTTTGCAGAGTAATGGAAAATTGAACTAAAGTTAGGCCTATGTAACATTTTCTAATACTGTGGGGACCCCTCCTGGCCACCTTCACATCCACCAGCAAAACAGTAAATGAATGTGAATCCCATGCAAGGTGCGCAGCCATGAATATTGATTGTATGGATTCTACTTTATACTATGACGCATTTATACGTCAGTCGTTTTTATAATATAATTATAATAATAAAACGCAAGGCAAGAGATATTATAGGCATACATGATACACATACAAAGCTTACCTCTGTACTTTCGATGTCAAGGTAAACATGATAGTTAATCCTAGTTGCAATGGCATCTGACACTCGATGGATGCAGTAGTGCACTGTGCCTTTGCTAACACCAAATAGATCAGCAACGACTAGCTGGAATGACCCTGTGCCTGTGGCGTAAAAGCGAAGAACCACCATGATCTGCATATGTGCGGCAAACTTCCTCTTCGTGTTGCAAGATAAGCCAGTTCTCGCCTCTTAAAACAAAAATAGTTTCAAGTCGTCGTACGTATCCAGAGGGTTTGTCCTATCACGAAATAGCCTTGGTCTACGAAGACGTTGAAGCCTATGTATCCAGCAATTCTGATGTTCCGCCATATTGATACATTCTCACATCTTCTCTCGCTCTCCGGGACTTCGCGTGATCTCGTGTCCTAAGTACTCTCTAACTACTACTTATTCCTACCCCCTACTGCATCTAACTTAAACACAGTTTATACAGTACATAACTTCTAATAATTGTTAATTGAACTGGCAAAAATTTTCTTTAACTTAAATAGTCTGTAAACTACTTATGTACTTCTTATTTACAGCACATTGAACTGGGCCCTGATGCTCATGTATGATCAAATAAGCCAATGTTCCTGTATACATATTATGGGTAAAATAAAGAGCCATTCCACTGTACGATGATCAATTTTTTAAAATGTTCTTTATAATGACTTTGACCTTCAAGGTCAAGGCAAAAACTGAATGTATATGAAAGATCAAACTATTATCTCTACAAACAACAAATTAGGACTTCTTATCTCTCATAGTTTAGGGCCATGGCCAGTTCAAAGTACTGACTTTGGACAGCTCAAGTGACCTTGATGCAAGGTTGACCAAATTTATGTAGTAGATGTGTCTCATCGATATATATATATATCATGCATCAAAGAATCATAAATTTAATATAAACTAGAAAGGTTATGCCCATATGACTCACAGGCCTTATGGAACCCTTAATATTTAACCCTTTTTCCGTTAAGTCCGTGCATGTCGCCCAATGCTTTTTTTAATTCAAGTCGCCCGATGCCTTCTGGCAAAATACCCAAAACACATGCTCCGTTAGGCCGCTTCCACAACATCATCTTACGAATAGTAATCTCGTGTATGATATTTCCTGTTATTTCCAGTGGTGTGCAAAACATGGTAGATTGTTTTGAAAAATGTGCACTGAGAGTTTTTGAAATCGCCAATCTTTGTAACAATGTTTTGAGGAACGAGAGAGGAGATTATACTAGCAGCCATTATCGACAGTGACGATTCGGACAGTGTTTTGGGGGGATCCCGAATTGATCCAAGCAGGGAAAGCAACTTGAAGCAATGGAGAGTGAATCGATAATACTGTGCCACTGTGTTTATTTTTCTTCTGTTTTTGTATTGTTTGGTTTTATGGATTTATGTGCAAAGCACTCGCAACAAATCCTGAATCCCTTGGAAAAAAAAATTCATCATGAATTTAATAAAATTGGTTTAATTTCAATAGTTGTTTTAGATTTGTAAAAAAATGTGTGTGTGTGTGTGTGTGTGTGTGTGTGTGTGTGTGTGTATGGGGTGATATATTATCAGGAGTTGCTTCCCTTGAGCTGCTATTTTTCGCATAAGGCAATGTGAGGGTAGTCTGCAGAAAAAATGGTTAACATGAGTGCCCAGAAAAAAATAAATGAAACGGTGGCATTAAAATGCCAAGTAATACACTTGGATCTTTCTATGCGCTTGACCTCGAGATAAAACTGACCTCCGGCTCCAAATACACTAATGTGCTATCAAATAAAGTACAGCCAAAGTTGTATTATGCCTCCAACCCCCCCCCCCCCCCCCCCCCAAAAAAAAAAAAAAAAAAAAGAAAAAAGGCCAACAAATCGTTGACCTTTAGTGGTCTTGACCTTGGGATGACCTTGTGGCTGATCAAATAATTTAGTTATTCATTCCTACGGATGAGAGTATAAACCGAGGTCTAGTCTGTGTGTCGCATTCCATCATAACAGACTTTAAAGATCCTGACGCTCATGTCCTGGACGGGCGAGTCCCGGTAACAAGAACACACCCAGCATGCACTTGGTCCTTCTCCCCCATCCCCGGCTGGCCAGGATAGTGCTCAGTTGTCAGAGCGTCAGACCATGCGCCCAAAGGATGCGGGTGGGCGTCTCGGGCGGTTTGTGTTAGATCCTGTATCGGCCAGCGCCTAGAGTCTGGTCAAGTACGGTGAGATAAGTGCGCTATAAAAATCCTCAATAATAATAATAATAATAATTCATTGCTTACAGGATCCAGCTGACTGCAAAGAGCCGAATCAGGACCACAAAATCAAGACCACAACTTCGCTGAAAGAGGACTCGCCCCTGATCCGCATAAAAGATCTGCCGAAACAACCCCAGTGGCAACACTGAAGGCACTCCACCAGCCGGTCACTTTACAATAAAGACATCCCACGCAGGGGACGCTGCTATACTCTAATTTATTGAACCCCGTTTACAAAAACAAAATAGAATATGAACATCATTATAAAATATCAACAAAACACATAAAATGCCTACATTGCCAAATAATATTATAGGAAGCCCCAGTGACCACCTGGCAGAAAGCGTCCAATATTCCCAAGCTGATCCAAAAGACCTCGCTGATCCAAAAGACCTCACACACAAATGAGGAGTTTTATCCCGGAAGAGTTTTCAAGAAAAAAGGTAGGTGACTGGTCTAGCGAAGAAGAAGATAGTATAGTAGATTGATAGAACAGAGTAGGAATGAGAAAGAACAAAGGAGAAAGAACAGAGTAGGAATGAGAAAGAACAAAGGAGAAAGACAGCGACAGTGGAATTTAAAGCACTACATTTCCAGAAAGTGGGGATACTATTTATACTGAAACCCCCGGCATCACCACAGAGGTTTGATCAAATAATCCAATGTAGTTGCATAATATGGGCTAAATAGCCATTTCACTGTAAGATAACATATTTTTTGTATGTTTTCACAGGGTCTAAAGTGATCTTGACCTTCAACAAGATCAATGCAAAAACGGAACACATATGAAAGATCAATCTGGATATCAAAATTTGTTTGTTTGTATGTAGATTATAGTCACACGACACTTTCGCATATAGGTGACTACTGGACCGATTTTTACTGACACCAGCGGGCCAGTTGTTGGTAAAGGGGAAAATAATATGATCACACGTTGACCAATCCGGGATTCGAACCAGCGACCTTTCGGTTACTAGCAAGACGCTCTTACCAACTGAGCTACCCGGCCCCTCTGGATATCAAAATTAAAACAGTTTGGACTTTTATATCTCTCATAGTTTAGGGTCAAGGTCACTTAAAAGTACCTATACTGACTGGACAGCACCATTGACCTTGACCTTGGAGGTTGACCAAATGTGCAAAGTATATGTTTCTAATATTTATCATGCATCAAAGAATCATGTTCAATATTAATAACCTAGGAAAATAGTGAAATTTTGACTAATATTTGCTGACCCTGTGACCTTGCCCTTGAAGTGAAGTCAACATTCACTGATCATTTTTGAGGTCTCATGGATATACACCATCCTACCAAAGTTTATTTTTGAGAAATAAAATAGATTCTGAATACGAATCCACTTAAAGTTTTCCACAGAACTATCATTTTGGACTATTTAGGACTCATTTTTCACAGATCCGCAAAAATCTGTATTTTGGGGGGGTGGAGTGGGGTGGGGATGGGGAGTGTGTGTGTGTGTGTGTGTGAATACATAAATTGCTATGGCATGCAAGTCAAAAATGATAAAGCAAGCAGTTTGCTGATCATCATCATTTTCTTAGTAATGTGAAAAATCTTGTGCTCCTTTGCCTTACCTGTGAGAATGTTTTGGAAGGCTGCCTCCACATTGGTAGAATCCAAAGCAGATGTCTCAATGAATGACAAGTTGTTTCTCTCTGAAAAGCCATGACATCTTTCAGTTTCACACACTGAGGGAATTAATACCCTTTTCATATTTTCGGCTCCAAGGTCACACATTTCAGCATCACAGATCAATTTCATATTCACAGCAAGTGTTGCCCCACTGGAAAACTCTTTTAAAAGTATCATTTGATACAAATCAATTAATTCATTTTATGTGCCTATTAATAGCATCAAGGTTGATTCTAAAAATTGTGTTTAAGCCCCAATCAGACCTAACGATTCTCATAAGATTTACCTGGACACACGCTGCAGTAAGTTGTACAACAAGCTTACGATTAAAATCTCATGCAAATCCATTGTAGATTCAGAGGATAGAACATGTTCTATCTAATTCCTGCAAAGAAATCATAAGTCTGGACCAATCAGAACTGCTCATTTTGGGGGCTGGTGAAGTAGATGTCAACACCATGACCACCACCTTCAACTCAGCTGTGACAGATGCTGCCACTGAGATCCTTGGCAAGCACCGACCAAAGAAGAAGCCGTGGATCACACCTGAACTTTTGGATCTGTGTGATAAACGAAGAGAGATTAAAAAAAGGAAAAGAACACCTCACAGGGAGCTGATGTCTACCGAAAAATCAACAATGACATCTGAAAAGGCACGCGCGCAGCAAAGGAGAACTGGATAGAAGATCAATGCCAGAAAATAGAGAACAGTCTGAACAAGAACAACAGCAAGAAGGCCTACCAGACTGTGAAGCGGCTGACAAGTGTTAAACAGCCCAAAGTCTCCACGATCCAAAGCAAGTCTGGCATAAGCCTTACAGCAGAACAAGAGGTCTTGGACAGATGGACAGAGTACTGCTCTGACCTTTACAACCATACACCAACTGGAGACCCATCAGTTCTAGCATGTCCCGAGAACAGAAAAGAAGAACAAATCCTCCCAATTCTCCGGGAAGAAGTTGAGGCAGCAGTGCAATCGCTGAAGAAAGGGAAGTCAGCGGGAGTGGACAACATACCCGCGAACTGCTACAAGCAGGAGGAGAAGCGATGATTGATGCCCTCACCATTATCTGTAACAAGATCTGGCAGAGTGGGGAGTGGCCTACACCATGGACCCAGTCACTTGTCATCACTCTTCCCAAAAAAGGTAACCTTCAGGAGTGAGAAAATTACCGCACCATCAGCCTGATCAGCCATCACAGCAAGGTCCACTGAACAGATTTTCAACCTCAGAATAATCTGTGAGAAATATCTACAGCACCAACAACATCTATATCATGTGTTCATAGACTTCAAGAAGGGGTTTGACCGCGCCTGGCATGCAGCTCTATGGGCAACAATGAAAGTGTACAACATCAGCCCTAAAATTATTGAAGTCATCAAAAGCCTGTATGACAAGGCTACCAGTGCAGTCCTCTATAACAGCGTCATCGGGAACTGGTTCAGAACAACAATCGGTGTGCGTCAAGGATGCCTACTCTCTTCAACACTCAACATCTTCCTAGAGCGCATCATGTCAGATGTTCTTGCAGATCACGAAGGCACAGTCAGCATACGGGGTAGAGCAATCTCCAATCTTCGTTTTGCGGAGGACATTTATGGATTGGCTGGAGAGGACCAAGAACTTGAACACTGGTACAGAGGCTTGACACCACCTCCAGAGCTTATGGAATGGAAATAAGTGCAGAGAAGACCAAAATGATGACCAACAACACCAAATGGCATCAACACGGACATCAAAGTCCAAGGCCAATCCCTCAACACAGTGCATAGCTTCAAATATTCGGGAGCCATTGTGTCAGACAATGAATCCCGACAGGAAGTCCTCTCCAGGATCGCACAAACAACTGCTGCCCTGACAAGGTTGAAGCCCATTTGGAAAGACAGGACCATCAGTCTACATTCCAAAGACTGCTGCGCTCCCTTGTCATCTATATCTTCCTATATGCTTGCGAAGCATGGACCTTCACAGCAGATCTACAACGAAGAATACAAAGCATGGAGATGAGGTGCTACAGAAGACTTCTGGGCATTTCTTATACCCAACACATCACCAATGACGAAGTCCGACAGACCATCAGCCATTGGACAGGGTGGAGAACAACTGAATCAAGAAATCTCTGAAATCCGGCCGGGGCCCAGAAGCCAAGCCCCGGTATTCGCCCCCTGGAAGAAAATTCATGAATTTATGCAATTTTGAAAGTAATTTAGGGCTTCTCCTGAAAGCAAAAAGCACAAAGTAAACATGAATAGAAACAACAACAACAAAAAAGAATGTTTTATGCACATGTCTTTCAAAAAAGTTAAGAATCTTGATTTGTAGGCCTAACAAAGTTTGAGGTCCACCACTGTTACACACAAACTCCACATTTCCAATTTTACTGGGCACACGTTTGTCTATTGTTTAGCTGTAAACAGGCAAGAATTTTTATAATTTTAGAGATATTTAGGGGTACGTTAGTAGAAACACCACATCTTAGGTATTAGTGACTATAGATTTAAATGAAATAAAATGCAAAATGAACAGAAATAAATTCTCTTTTGATTATCTACCTTTTTATACCTCTCTTGTCATGTCTTGTTTTTTATTACTCCATGTGTATAAAAAAAAAAGTTTTAAAAAGTCCAAACAATCCCCCTCCTCTTCTTCACTTTCATGCCAGTCTGAAAGATCGTATGCATGCACACTACTGACACTAATTGTCTAATGTCAGTACCGATCTCTTCCTCCGACTCCAAGTCCATTTCTCTCACTTTAATGTCTGATAAATGGAAGCCTGTAAACTCCCCTTCATCAGTCGAAGAATCCAAACCATCCATTTTAGACACACACACACAATAAAATAAAAAATTCGGAAAAACTAACGCATCACAGAGAAAACTTGTGGAAATGCAGTCGAATGTTTTCACAAAGAGAATAAACCGGAAGTCAATTGCCGGAAGTCTCGCAATCTTTCAAACAACGCGAGAATATAACCACATGGTTGATACGGACGCTTTTGGACGTTTTGCCTGTTTAGACCTTCGGTCGCTTTTGGCCGCTATGCCCAGTAAAGGGTAGCCACTCAACTTCTCACACTCGGAATTCAATATTTTTTTCTCGGAAATGCAAATGCCTTCCGCGGAAATCCGCGGATTCGCTGACAGTTCTCCACCCTGATTGGACAACACGATGACCTGCTCACAGTGGTGAAGAAACGGAAACTCCGATGGTATGGCCACGTCACCAGATCATCAGGCCTTGCAAAGAACATTGTGCAAGGCACAGTGCAAGGAGGTAGAAGAAGCGGGAGACTGAAAAAGAGGTGGGAGGACAACATTCGAGAATGGACTGGTTTGACACTGAGCGAAGCCCATCAGGGCTGCTGAGGACAGAGAAAGATGGAGTATGCTGGTTAAACGATCATCTGTGGTGCCCCTACAACCTCTGGGTTACGGGACAGAATAGGATAGGGATAGGAATCAGAACTTGCGTTGGTATTTTTTACATTGTGACTAAAGAAAATGGTCGACACCACAACACAGAGGTTGTCATCAGATTAAAAAGCAGAATAAGACTCGACTTCCTCCTCCCGATCCATGGCAGTACCCACCATCGACAAAAGTTTCCTCATCTGCTGTTAAAACTGCTAAATATGGCAATCCTATCTCTCTCTCTCTCTCTCCAAACTGCTCGAACTCGAACTGTTGGCCACAGCTTTCACAACATGAACAAGAGAGAGCACTACAGGAACAAGGAGAGATCACTACAGTAACAGGAACAAGGAAAGAGGCCTATGAATAGGTAATCCAAGCCCTTCATTGGCTCTTGTCTGCTCGGCAGTTTTGACCCAGTTTTGACTTCACTTTCAACACTTATTATTAATGTAAAACTGCATTAAAACGAACAGTGGCTGTATTCAAATAAAAACTGAAAGCTTTATCTTTACATCTGTGTTGTTTTTAATGCATGTTTATGCGAAAGATTCCGAGAAAACAGCTTTTGAATACGCCCCTATCCGAGCGCTGAATGCCGGTGCGAAAAAGTTGTCAGCGTCATTTGCTGAGAGGTGGCTCGTTTCAAACTCTAAGCGCTTTGAGATAGTTCATTGGATGGCCTAAAAATAAGAACCAATGAGAAGTTCGGATACTTAGCTTCATTGACATATCAAATATGGTGGGCTTTCATGTGTAAAAGTGTTGTTACGAGCCGAACAAAGTGGATAAAGCGGTTTTGATGTAAGTTTGATTTTAACTAGAAGTTTAAAAATTAGCAAGAAATAAAGAGCAGACTTTCCTTTATAAAACTAGGGTATTTATTAATTTGTGCATTACTCTATCGCGGAGCGCTTTGCCGTAGAAAAGTGTACCCAAACGGTGTTAGGGTTTTCTTGCGGCCATGGCCAACTCGTAGGCCTATTCAGCGACACGAGTGCTGAGCGTAGTAGCACACTAGTAGGCCTATAATTTGCCGGCACGCACTGCGAATTTGATGATTTCCCAACTCTGAAGCACCAAAACGGCTGAACATTACATGGAATAGGCCTGAAGAAAATTGGGCTTGGAGTATAACATATGAAGGGGTTACCTGTCAAAAATCAGCTTTCTGGTATCAATATTGGCTTCACTTTGAGACTCCAAAGTTGTCAATTTCTTCAATTCCAAAACGTTGCCAAAAAAACACCAACATTCGGCATTTTCAAACAATAATAACTTTTTACCTATTTGTCCTATGGGGGAAAAAAATATACCACTGTGTTCAGAATGAAAAGCTCTTTAAATCTATGTCAGTTTTGTGATGAGGAAATCATTTTTTAAAAATGGCTTTTGACTACCTACTATGAAGGAACCGCAGCGAAAACCAACTTATGCTTCTGTTGTAAGGAATTAATTTTAGCATGTGACCAGTTGCTTTGTGTGATCAGTCTTGATATTAAATTGCATGGAACAAATTATATGATTTAATCGGTAGGTCTTACTGGTCCTTTAGTAGGCAAAAGTGTTTAGTAAGCGCAGTTGTTTGCTAACCAAACAAGGCAGAAACTGATACAATTCAAAATGGTTAGTTTATTATCATATTTCAATGTGAAAATGCAATTTTCCATGTAAAGTCATCTACTTTAGACCGATTAAGCCTACAGAGAAAAACACACAAAAAAATAGTTCTGATATTGAATCCATAATTAATGGACAGTGTGCATCATAAATAGTGCCAAGGTTAGGTATACTTTGCAAAGGAAGGAATGGTTCAAGCTGGTGCTCCACTACAATTGTGCTTTAATTTAAGTTAGAGTACACATATTTGTTGAAAAATGCACTATAGAAATTGGTTATGCTGCTGAAAAGGTGCCCTAAATCTCGCCCTTTGAGAAACAAAACTATTTGAAGCATACAACAATTACCTGCAAACACTTTGGCTTCATCTGTTGGCACGGCCCGTAGGTGTCTGAGATCAGACTTGTTACCGACTAGCATGATGACAATGTTCTGATCAGCATGGTCACGAAGCTCCTTCAGCCATCGTTCAACATTTTCATAAGTCAGGTGCTTGGCAATGTCGTATACTAGCAGTGCTCCCACTGCGCCCCGGTAATACCTATGAAACACAAAAATAAATGACCCATTTATTTAGAATCATGATTATAAATATTAAATATATCATTTTTGGCAAGGCAGCTTTAAATACAAGCCAAACCAGCAATTTGTTCTTAGTCAACTGCATTTTCTTCTCTTCCGAGTATGGTGTATTCTTTGTATGTTTGGACTCGGTGTGTATGACATTTGTTTTATTGCTACTGCAAGGGTTTGTGTAAAGCTGGAATGCCCGTTTGTGTATCTTCAATAAGTTGCATCTGCCTTTCTACCTATTTTAACTCACTTCATTGTGTACTAATATAAATAATCTGATAAAATGTACACAATACCAAAACGCATGCAAACACAGGATATTCTTTTTTTTTTTTTTTAATAAACACAATACAATTTGTAATAATGCTCATTTCTAATTCTGAAATTGTTAAAATGTATAGTATCAAATCCAACAAACAGAACACAGGAGCTTGAAGTGAGTCTTGAGGCCATTTTTCTTTTAATAATAATAATAATAATACCGGATGCTAATACGCGCTTTACTTCGAATGATTTCGAACTCAAAGCGCGGCGACCTATACCAACATACACGCTCACGTGCAACAAATATATTACAGACACACAACAAGGACAACAGTATACAAGGCATACACGTGGTGTAAAGGCAGGGAGATCGCTATTAGGAAACTGAAAGTTAAATAGTTTTTTTTTTTTTAAATTAATTTGACTGCATCCAATATTATTTTGAAGGGAGGGAGGAAACCGGAGTGCCCGGAGAAAACCCTCGGTGACCTCAATAGTCTCGTACCTAAGTCACAAACGTTCGCCCCTTGCGGGAATCGAACCCGCGACCTTCGGCATAGGAAACCGGCGACTTATCCACTGCGCCACGAGGCCACCCCGAAAAGGCCAAACTTTTACACATGACAGTATAAAAATACGTTAAGTTTGTTAATCCACATTATTGCGTTGAAATAATAATAATTTTTTTTTTAATGTCTGGAACTTTGGAACACTCTTCTCTCTAAACTTCGTCGCATGCAGTCACTTACCATCTTCCAAGAAAAACCTCACAACTTTTCTTTACTCAACATATCTGTCCTAATCTTGTGATTTGGTCTCTGGCTCACTATCCCCCACCCCATCATCCTCCCTTGTTTAGCTAGGAGCCTAATTTGATATTTGTTGTTTCATATTATTTATTGCTTCATCGGCTGGATGAAAGGTTGGCCTGTTAATTTGAATGCTGGTGGTCTGAGGGGAGTTAGATAGTCAATAGTCAATATACTAGGTGTGTGGCTAGGTAGAAACCTTTATTCTGACATACACTTGAACCTCTACGTACTTGCTTTTGACGGACCCAATTATTTTGACGTCAAAACTGTTCTGTTAGGGTTAGGGCTGTGTTAGGCATAGGGTTAGGTTAATGTAAAAGGTTAGGGTTATGGTTAGCTTCAAAAAATGGACAAATTTTTAAAAATGTCAAAGTAACATATGCAGAGTTTCATGAAAGTCATCACAACAGAGTTTCTACACGGTTGTGTGTGTGGGGAGGGGGAGGAGGGTGTGCGTGCGCGCGCGCGCGTGTGTGTGTGTGTAGGATGAGAAGGTATCTCTGAACAAATGTGATAATATGCAGTGAGAAAGGCAATATTTAGTCTATGCATCTTAGAGAAATGACATGTTCAATGTTGGAATAAATCAAATGTGCTGTGCGAGAACTTGAAAGCAATGTCCAGTTTATGTGCCTTACAAGTAGTAATGAAACATGAATATGTTGTGTTATATAATTATGTATGCATAATGTGCTAATACGTTTCTTAGCTCTTGTCCATGTACTCTCAATTTTTATGTCGGATTGCAGACCATGTATCGAATTTCTCAGTTCGAGATCAATAAAGTTATCTTATTATTATTATTATATTTGGTCCTGATTTGGCTCAGAAGAGTCCGCTGGACCTAAAGCAATAATCTTGTATTGTATTGTATTATTATATTCTTTATTCCATCAAAAAGGAAAATTCGGTTTGCCACAAGGATACTCACTGTATAAAAACACATTACATAGGTTAAAAAAAAGAAGAAAAAAGGTAAAGGTGGTCCCATAGCCTTGTGGCCGTAGGGGAGCGTGATGTTGGAGATCACACTTATCTCGGGCCAGCGTAATGAGGGTGATGCCAATCTCTCTCCCTCGCTGCTTTACCTTCCCCACCCTTAAGAGAGTAAGTCACAGTTGAGTCAACTTGGGGCGTTGTTATGTCGCTTCAGGGTTTGCGGTCACCCATCCAAATGCTAACCGCACTGGACGGTGCTTACCTTGCGCCACAGTAGCATTACAGTAGCATTATATAGGGCTAGATCATAAATAATTAACAAAATAAACCTGTTGTGAGAATGATTTGTGAGATGGGAATTCACACATGGAATGAAAGCACACCTGCATATACACACCCAATTTTTATAGTGTCCAGCAGACTGCCAAGAGCCGAATCGGGACCACATAAAACTAAGCAAAATCAGACTAAAGTGCTAACATTTGATGTAAATAAAACCAGCCTTACTAATAAAATTTAACCAAGAATATAAACAATGCGATAAAACAAACCAAAATCATGTAAAAATTGGAACAGGTGTTTTAAAAGGAAACTATGGGTGACATACGTATACCAAATATGAAGGTGAGCCAAAGTTTCTTCTTTGCAAGTGGACGCAAAGTTAGGCAAAAAAGCAGACAAATCTGAAAGAATTTGAAATAATTTGTTATTAGTTAGTTAGAAGAAGGCCTACCAGACTGTGAAGCGGCTGACAAGTGTTAAACAGCCCAAAGTCTCCACTATCCAAAGAAAGTCTGGCATTTGCCTTACAGAAGAACAAGAAGTCTTGGACAGATGGACAGAGTACTGCTCTGACCTTTACAACCATACACCAAATGGAGACCCATCAGTTCTAGCATGTCCCGAGAGCAGAGAAGAAGAAGAAATCCTCCCAATTCTCCGGGAAGAAGTTGAGGCAGCAGTGCAATCGCTGAAGAAAGGGAAGTCAGCGGGAGTGGACAACATACCAGCGGAACTGCTACAAGCAGGAGGAGAAGCGATGACTGATGCTCTCACCATTATCTGTAACAAGATCTGGCAGAGTGGGGAATGGCCTACACCATGGACCCAGTCGCTTGTCATCACTCTTCCCAAAAAAGGTAACCTTCAGGAGTGTGAAAATTACCGCACCATCAGCCTCATCAGCCATCCCAGCAAGGTCCTCCTGAAAATAATACTCAACAGGTTGAAACCACAAGCTGAACAAATCATAGCTGAAGAACAAGCAGGATTCATGGCAGGGCGAAGTACCACTGAACAGATTTTCAACCTCAGAATAATCTGTGAGAAATACCTACAGCACCAACAACATCTATATCATGTGTTCATAGACTTCAAGAAGGCATTTGACCGAGTCTGGCATGCAGCTCTATGGGCAACCATGAAAGTGTACAACATCAGCCCTAAAATTATAGAAGTCATCAAAAGCCTGTATGACAAGGCTACCAGTGCAGTCCTCCATAACAGCGTCATCGGGAACTGGTTCAGAACAACAATCGGTGTGCGTCAAGGATGCCTACTCTCTCCAACACTCTTCAACATCTTCCTAGAGCGCATCATGTCAGATGCTCTTGCAGATCACGAAGGCACAGTCAGCATAGGGGGCAGAGCAATCTCCAATCTTCGTTTTGCGGATGATATTGATGGATTGGCTGGAGAGGAACAAGAACTTGAACAGCTTGTACAGAGGCTTGACACCACCTCCAGAGCTTATGGAATGGAAATAAGTGCAGAGAAGACCAAAATGATGACCAACAACACCAATGGCATCAAAACGGACATCAAAGTACAAGGCCAATCCCTCAACACAGTGCACAGCTTCAAATATTTAGGAGCCATTGTGTCAGACAATGGGTCTCGACAGGAAGTCCTCTCCAGGATCGCACAAACAAATTCTGCCCTGACAAGGTTGAAGCCCATTTGGAAAGACAGAACCATCAGCCTACATTCCAAAGTAAGACTGCTGCGCTCTCTGGTCATCTCCATCTTCCTATATGCTTGCGAAGCATGGACCCTCACAGCAGATCTCCAACGAAGAATACAAAGCATGGAGATGAGGTGCTACAGAAGACTTCTGTGCATTTCCTATACCCAACACATCACCAACGACGAAGTCCGACAGACCATCACACAAGCCATTGGACAACACGATGACCTGCTCACAGTGGTGAAGAAACGGAAACTCCGATGGTATGGCCACGTCACCAGATCATCAGGCCTTGCAAAGACCATTCTGCAAGGCACGGTGCAAGGAGGTAGAAGAAGGGGGAGACCGAAAAAGAGGTGGGAGGACAACATTCGAGAATGGACTGGTTTGACACTGAGCGAAGCCATGAGGGCTGCTGAGGACAGAGAAAGATGGAGTATGCTGGTTAAACGATCATCTGTGGTGCCCCTACGACCTTCGGGTTATGGGACAGGATAGGATAGGATAGGAGTTATTCATTGCTTACAGGGTCCAGCGGACTGCAAAGAGCCGAATCAGGACTGCAAAATCAAGACCACAACTTCACTGAAAGAGGACTCGCCCCTTATCCGCATAAAAGATCTGCCGAAACAACCCTAGTGGTAACACTGAAGGCACTCCACCAGCTGGTCACTTTACAATAAAGACATCCCACGCAGGGGACGCTGAGGCTATATAATTTATCGTTTACAAAAACAAAATAGAATATAATTATAAAAAATTATAAAATATCAACAAAACACATACATATAAAATTCATACATTGCCAAATAATAACATCATAGGAAGCCCCAGTGACCACCTGGCAGAAAGCGTCCAATAATTCCAAGCTGATCCAAAAGACCTCACACTCAAATGAGGAGTTTTATCCAGGAAGAGTTTCAAGAAAAAAGGTAGGTGACTGGTCTAGCGAAGAAGAAGATAGTATAGTAGATTGATAGAACAGAGTAGGAATGAGAAAAAGAAAAGGAGAAAGACAGTGACAGTGGAAATTTAAAGCACTAAATTTCCAGAAAGTGGGGATACCATTTATACTGAAACCCCCGGCAACCCCTGTCGGTTTGTTGGAATATTTAAGTGTAAATAAAGGGTTTAGAACACAATCAGATTTTTTGGGTTTTGCTTTCAGAAATAGTTCATGGCGAGCTGAAGCCTACAGAACCCCAAGGGAGTTTCCCCAGCCTCAGCGTAGAGACTTGCCTTCGGTGAAGTGCGAAACGCCCCCAGACTGATCTGTATTCCGATACCAAACCCAAAAAATGTGTGTTGACAGTATGTAAGCGTAAAAAAAGGGTTTAGAACACAATCATAAGTGGGATTTTGGGGGTTTGTTTTTGTTGGAGAAAATAGTTAATCGCGAGCTGAAGTCTGCATATCCTCGGAGTAAAGGGTCCAGCCGAGAGCCGAATCAGGACCACACAAAATTAAGCAAAATCAGATTAAACTTTTAAAATTTAAATATGATACAAGATGTAAATAAAATCAGTCTCACCAATAAAATCCAACCAAGAATACAAACAAGACAATATGTTTTATATGCACTAAAACAAACATGTAAACACTGAAACAGGTGTTGACTAATAAATACTTTTAAAATCTCATTAAAAGGTATCAAACTAAAATATCTTTCTCTTTCATCAACCAGATCAGCACATTCAGACAAAATATGGCAGACAGAAAAGGATTTGTGGCCTCGTGGCGCAGTGGATAAGTCGCCGGTTTCCTATGCCGAAGGTCGCGGGTTCGATTCCCGCAAGGGGCGAACGTTTGTGACTTAGCTACGAGACTATTGAGGTCACCGAGGGTTTTCTCCGGGCACTCCGGTTTCCTCCCTCCCTTCAAAATAATATTGGATGCAGTCAAATTAATTTTAAAAAAAAAAAAAAAAAAAAAAAAACTATTTAACTTTCAGTTTTCTAATAGCGATCTCCCTGCCTTTACACCACGTGTATGCCTTTGTATACTGTTGTCCTTGTTGTGTGTCTGTAATATATTTGTTGCACGTGAGCGTGTATGTTGGTATAGGTCGCCGCGCTTTGAGTTCGAAATCATTCGAAGTAAAGCGCGTATTAGCATCCGGTATTATTATTATTATTATTTGTCACTTGTCACCATGGTGGTGGTTCTCCTTTTAAAGGAAACTATGGGTGCCATAGGTTTGCCCAATACCGAAGACGATGGATTGGATTTAAGGCTTTCAAATAGGCTTCCCTAGCAAAACCATGTCTGCTCCCCAGTCTGTGCTGATAACTTTCAAAAGATTAAGACCTTTCTGGCAGCTTTCCCTCAGGTATTTAATATACTGCAGAAAAGTAAATTTGCTGTCAAAAATAATACCCAAACATTTTACTTGTTTAAAAACTTTGATGGGTTGGCCATAAACATGAAGAGAAGGGTTCAAAACCTGGTTCTATTTGCAATGAAAATGAATGCATTCAGTTTTAGAAAGCGAACATTTGAAGCCGTTTTCTTCAACCCACCCCTGAATTTTATTTATGCCAAGCTGAAGTTGACTATCCACCCCTGCCAAGGCTTTACCCTTAGCCGAGATGGAGAAATCATCAAGCAAGCATTTATCTATATGCCAGATTTAACGTTTTGAACTATGTTGTTGATCTTAAAATTAAACAAAAGAGGAAAAAGAATGCTACCCTGAGGGACACCCATCTCCTGCTCAAAAGGATCTGATAAAGAGCAGCCATCGGATGTGAAACTTTCTATTGGTTAAAAAATTTTCTATAAAAATAGGTAAGTTCCCACAGAAGTCCAGGAGATCTTTTAGAATCCAGAATTTCCAAGTCGTGTCACACAACTTTTCTAGATCAAACAACACAGAAACAACATGTTCACCGTTAAACCAATGCGTTTCTGATGAACGACTCTAAACAAACGAGATGATCTGAAGTGCTCCTGTTTTGAGGAAACCGCATTGAGAGATATCAAGAGCATAGATCATTATTTCCATAGTTTTGCACAAACAGCTTGTAAGGGCAATGGGCTTGTAGTTGTTTGGATCAGAGTGATCCTTACAAGGTTTAGGGATTGGTACAATAACTGCTTCCCACCAAGATGGGGAAAGGAACCAGAAGACCAGATATGATTAAACACAGCCAAGAGAATTTTGAGGGAATCTTTCGGCAGGTGCAAAATTAACTGATAATGAATATCATCAGGGCCGGAAGCAGAATTATTGGATTTCAAGATGGAATCTGTCAATTCTTCCATAGAAAAGGGAAAGTTATATGGTTCACAATTATCAGATCAAAAAAGCAGAGTTCTCATTCTTTTTTATCTTATGTTTTGGAATTTTGTGGAATAATGAGCAGATGACGAATTGTGATAACTTCGTTGGGCTTCTTTTGTTTGGTGATGAGTCTTGCATTCATCAAACCAATGGGTCTTCGGAGCACTGCTTTTAATAGACGTTTTGGGTATATTTTAGGAAGCACATTCTATTACGATATTAGAAAACTCCAAAGCTAGATCTTCCGAATTTAGAGTGTCATTGGTAATTTGACAAGCTGCGGAGTGTCCAAATTTGTCCCAATCTGCTTTTTTGAAATTCCAGCACCGCTTGGGTTCTTCAGATTGATCTTCTAGAAACTTTAGAAAAAGGAAAATTTTCACTCCCGCAGAGATCCGAATGAGGTTTCCAATCCAGGTCCAAAAAAAAGGAAGCAAGGTCTAAATTAGAAAATGTTCCTCAATGGCTACAATACATAGGGGAATCTGAATTTAAAATACAGAGGTTGAGGTTATTGACAACATTCTCCAAAATTTTGCCTTGGGGATTCTGATGGTCACTTCCCCATCTGGGGGAGTGCAGATCCCCATTAATCACGAAGGGAGATGGGAGTTGGTCTATCAAGTTTATTAAGTCAGCGTTGCATATTGTTTTGAAGGGGATAACTATAAGGAGCAGACTGTTACTTTTTTTTATAAAGCTATTCGAGAAGCAATAGTCTTTAAGGTTGTGGTCAATATAACTGGGCTAAATAAAATGTCTGACCGAACACATAAAGTGTTCCCACGAGAAACATTGGATTGCAAGCAAGAGTATACAGACAATTGAAGTATTTTATTAGGACTCAGAAAAGTTTCCTGTAGACAAATTCAGAGGTGCCAACCACCTAATCTTCTTGTCAGTATTTCCGGACCCGTTTGTCAGTATTTTTTAACACTTGTCAGTATTTTTTTTCTCGCAAAACCCAGCCTATGAGACTATAAAGTTACGACAGACTTAATTCTGAAACAGCAGGCTATTTTCAGTCCTCTAAAATCACCATGAAAATTAGCTTGTTGAACACTACACTTGTTTTACTTAAAATGAATGATACTGATAGTCTTTCCAATAAAAGCAATGGATACAGGGATCAGGAGAATCCTCAGCATGATCTTGGACAGTAAGTAAGCTTTGTGTCTAGCAGATGCAACATGCCTGGCAACATCGTCAAAGCCACCATGACTTATAAAAAAATCGAAGCCACAGACAGTACAGCGTGTGTACTTTGTTGACAGTTTCGACGCAATGATGCATGGATGTGCTTCTGTATATGAATGCAGAAAATCTTGCAGTCGTTTAGTTGCAGGCTTTGTTTTCTTTGATGAGGAATCGGCTTTGTCATCAGACTTAGCAGCTTTTCTTTTTCTGCGCCTACCACGTCCTGCCATTTTCGCGATTTTGAAACACTCCGAAAGGCGGTTTAGACTATTATGGAGGGAACTCGTACAGGTCTATTTTTAGACTAGGGTTAAGGTAGGGTAGGGTGGGACAAGTGTATTCATTGGACAAATGGATCACGTTCTTGATTCGGGTCTAGCGGTTGGGTAAAAACCACGCGCATGCTTGATTCGGCTTTCATCACTTGATTGATTAGGGTACAGTCATGAATCAAAAAGTGTGTCAGAAAATACCGCAGGCACACAGCGACGTTCAGTGAGTGCAGGAGTACTATTCTGAGACCAGAAACCAGTACAGAAGCACCGCTGGCAAAGATAAACGATCGGCAACTTCTTCTCCGCATTTTTATAAAAGCTACCGTATTTCCGTATTTAATTCACTTCGCCAGAATTAAATACGGTCAATCCGTACTGGTTGGCACCTCTGCAAATTACACTAGGTCAGTTTTTAGTAAGCAGGAGCAACTGTTCGTAGTCGGCTTTAAGGCCTATAATGTTCCATTGTATTAAAAAGGTCATGATACAAATCAATAAAAGTAGCATGTTTTATTTCACGTCCTCTTTTGTCCCGGAGGCGCAACAGGGTGTAGAGGTGTGGTAGCAGCATTTGACGCTGCCGACCGCGCGTTCACCTGAGGAGGTGACATAGTGGTAGTCAGCCTGCTTTGGCTCAACCTCTGCTGATTACTAGAGGCAATACTAACTTTTTCTTTCACTAAAGACGTTTATCTAGCGATTTTGTCAATTGTTTCAGAGAATTCAGAAGCGAATCTAAAGCAGGTTTGTCAGAGACAGAGATTATTGATGAGATAGATTTGAGCATATTTGGCAAAGTGTTTGTTGAGACCACTTCAGCAAAACTGCCATGAGGTTTGCTGAGAACAGAGAAAGATAGAGTATGCTGGTTAAACGATCATCTGTGGTGCTTATGACCTCTGAATTACGGGATAGGATAGGATATGATAGGATCCTAAATATCAAGAAGCGTGGCCATGTTTTGAATAGTCCAGATTCTTTGGATGTACGTCTAGTTTTCATGTCACTGTCAGAATCATGTCCATGAGTTTGGTCCAGTCCGTCAAAAGTTTTGTTTTTTGTTTGTGTGTTGTCATTGAGGCATAGGTTCAACGATGGCAGAAATAAACGGTCACCCTAGGAGAGCTGCCGTGCTAGGGAAGGGACAATGGATGGTCAGTGACATCCATAGGCTTGGGGTCGCCCCTCATGCCAGACCCTCCGCATTCACGATTGTGGAATTTTTACACAGGCCACAACTATCCAGCCTCTGGCCATGCGGAACTAACGCAGGCTTGCCTGTACAGGGGAGAATTTTGGGAAGAAAGAAGGGATAAAAAGAACAGAAGAAAGAAAATGGAAAAGCTGCCAAGTTAGTGGAAATGGATTTAGGGTGAAATATAATATAGGTGAAAGGACAGGAAATGAAGAAGCAAGACAAAGGAGTTGTGTGTGGTGACAACTCACATAAACATCAAACACCCGGCTATCTATTTCTAGCTTGGAGCCATTTCTAGCTCATAGTTGGCAATGGTAGCAGCGCACCGGCGATGGAATGAAAGGAGTCACCCCACCGTAAGTGGCTGGCAACTTGGCCATGGCAAAAGTCACAAATGTAGGGTGAAGATTGGGTCTCTTGATGACAAACACCCTCTGCCCTGCTATGACCACTGGCTGGAGAGCTCATCATGGAAGAGAATTTAATGGTGAAAAGAATATAGGTGAATGGTGGCAAAAGTCACAAATGTAGGGTGAAGCTTGGGTCTCTTGATGACAAACACCCTCTGCCCTGCTAGGACCACTGGCTGGAGAGCTCATCATGGAAGAGCATTTAATGTTGAAAAGAATATAGGTGAAGGGACTAGTAAGGCAGAAAATGAGAATAAAGATAAGATAAAGGAGTGGGTAAGCTTGGTCCTCCCCAGCCAGAGAGAGACTGGCTGGTCCACCCCCCCCCCCCCCCCCCCACGCTCTACACGCTGAGCTGACCCTGTGGGGGCATGGAAGTAAAGTCAGCCTAAGGGTCAAAGATGGGAATGTTAAATGGGAGTAACTCCATGTCATATCTGTTGCAAGGTTGATGATGCTCCTCATCCACGATGAAAGCCATGTGCTTGCTCACAAATTCCAGCTCCTATGACCTGGCCGGTGCTTCCGAATGCCTAAGATTTGTACCTTGAGAACTAAATACTTTTATACCACTATACATTCTGTACGTCTGATTAACGGATAAATTCAACCAGTTGTACAATATATGTGCTTGTGTCCATGTTTGACTATGCAAATTATAATCCTGCATTTTTTAAATTATATTATGTTCTCACAGAGATAATAAAGTTGTTGGATTCATATCCAATTCAATGTCCACTTATATGGCGCACAATAGTTGTATTTGTAATGAATGAGTTTTATTCTCAATGTCAATATTGTTTTTGTGGTGTGTATTTGTGTTGACTGTAAACCACAAGTAAATTCTTGAAAGAGATGAAGTTTTTATCTTATTCTTTTTTAATTTATCTCTTCATTTTCCTTTTTTTTTTCTCTTGGTACCATTCCAGACCTGCCTACCACACAATTTTTTTAATAGTATTCTAATACAGCAACTTTTAGTATTCTGAGACAAAAAGTAGTACTTTTGGCTGTGCGTATTAGAACAGGAATTGTTTTTTTTTTTTTTAAAGGGTTCTTTAAATTCCAATTTATGATAATAAAGTAACAACACATTTGTAGTTGGGTACAAAATTATCGATTTCTTCACATGTTGATACAAGAAAAGGCCACAGTGAATGCTGTGTTTATCATTTATCAGTACAACTTATGTTAATCTGATGGAATAAAATTTGATACAACAACAACATGCTGTGTTTATCAACATTTTAAAAAGAATTGATACCACACTCAAAAACTCAAAAACTATATACTATAGTACAAATAACAAGTGATTCAAATATGCCACTTAACTTTGCTCTGCCCACAATCCTTAAAAAGTACAAAACAAAAACACAACACAATAAAACAATAACACATTGGGAGAAGAAGAAAAAAATGACAATGATTTGAATTGAGGTTTTCAATGTTTATACTGTTGTTGTGCAACAATTGTGAATAAGCACTTTTCAGCTGCAAAAGTTCATGTGTGGTGTGGGGAAGCATGGCCATGTCTCACTGTAGGCCGTTATAAAAGCCTGCTTTCTGGGCTTTTTTTAGCAGATTTTTTACTTGTAGCTTCATCTTCACAGTCACTTGAAGAATCAAGACAGCGTTTTGCTGGATATGACATGCTGCCTGTTTGCATAAGATGGCGTCCATGAAGTGGTCATCTAAGAGCCCCAAACTACTAGAGGCGACAACTCGCCAAACTTGCGTCTTAAAACAAAAAACAAAACTAATTTTTATTTTTTTTGTACTTTTGTCGCACTTGGCGTACGGTCATACTAGCAAGTCAAATTTCGTAAAAATACGCTCAAATATCGTATGGTAGGCACGTCTGCCATTCTCTTCATAAGATTGCACATGTGCAGATTCCAGTGGAATAATTTTTGTGGATTTTCATTGTAAACTTTTTGGTACTCTTTGAATCAAAATATCCTTGACTCTTTGTGTAGTGTATGCTTAATTATTAGGCTAGGTGGAACTTTGTTCACCAACTGAATTTAATTACTTGCTGCTTTTGTAGGTACCGGCAGCCTCCATTCAGTCATGTGGGAAAGTATGGGGAATTCCCGAATTTGGGCTCTCTTTAAACCAGCTTTTTGAATTTATGTTGTGGTTCAGGACATAATAAACTAATGAAAAATAAAGATAAATCTGTACTGTATTTACAGTGTTGTTTATTTTTTTTATCATGAACAAGAATGTTTGTGTGTGTCCCGATAACACGCTTACCGATTTACCGCATCACTCGACTGGAGAACAATGGCCGACCAACAAAAAATAACAAAGCCGTGACCCCCTGTCACAGAAGTTTCCAAGCCTCGTTCTAACCAATTCATTCATACTGTACAAACCAATCCCAGTCGATAGAAAAATGAAAACACTGCGCATACGAAGTTTCGAATAGCATGCACAGTTTTAAATTTGAGAAACATTTCTTAAGAGAAAACGCATAAAATTTTGACCTTTTTTCAAAGCACTATTGGCAGGAACCTAGAAAAAAACAACTATATAAACCGCATACCGAAAAAAAGCTCATTTTCCGAAGAATTTAATGGTATACGAAACTATGGCAGGGAAGCAACTCTAACTGAGCGCGTCAATCAGAAAGCGAGGCACTGTATTGCGTTCGGTTCAAAACATGGAGTCGGCTGGCTGTGCTATTGCAAGCATGGATTTCGATCCATTTATGACCAAGCTATCAGAACTATTCGGTACGTACTGCTGCCTGCGGCTAACAAACAAATATATTAAAGATATTCAGATTAATCGATTTTTTAACAGAATGTGTATCAGCTGTGATATTTTGCATATTTTAAAGGGAGAGATTGGCCGCATGGCAAAACATTGATCGATCATGGGTTGAATTTTTTTTTTTTTTTTTCGTTGGCGGGGACAAGATCTGTGAAATAACTACACACGCACGGTTAGATTAGTTTATAAACGATTCCTTTAGATGTTGACAGACCAGAAAATATTTTTATGAGGCGATGTGTATGATATTTCAATTAAAAAATAAAAGACAGTAGGCTACCGTGAGTAGGCCTATATGATATGATATGATTATGTTTACAACTAATAATATAGTAATAGTAATTACAACATTTATAAATAGTTATCACTCTCTGAAAAAGATATAAAAATAAATACTTAATCTTGGAGTGTAGTGGTGATAGTTTAGGAGTGAGAAAGTGAATCATCATAGTTATTTATTCATTAGGAAGCATAGCAACAGGCATAGCAAATCAGGTCCCCCTCTGCTGCCCCCCTCTACACTCCGAACACTCTTCCTGCTGCCACACTATCCCATCTTTCCCTTAAACCGATTACAGTATTTATTAATATTTACAATGTACTTTTTGTGGCTTATACTTGTTGATAATTATGGCATTTAAACATGAGACCTTAAAGTTAAACAAAACTTTATAGTAACTGGTGATTTGGGGACTGACGTCTATCCACAGCCATTCGAGTGTGTGCAAGTACTAAAGTAGTACTAGTCGTTTAATTTTGCAGTGACATTGCATCTTCATTCTGCATGGAATTTCTCTTTAATACATAATACTGAACTACTACATACATTGTCATAAGTTTGTGTGCAAAATTTGCTGTCAGTTGGACTTATAGTTTTTTTAAGTGTATGTTGGTGTCTTTACGGACATGAAATTGCAGCCATATTAAATTGATTCTTTAAATTCAACTGACAAAAAAGTTTCTGGACTTTACAAGTAATTTAGCTTTACCTGCACAGCAACAGGTATTTTTGAGTCATCTGCAAAATTTTATGCATGCAGCTGCTGTGGTTATTGAGATATAACCTTTTTCAGTAAACCACCCTTTAAAATCTTACTTTTTCCGTCCTGCAAATCAGTGAAATATGACAAATTAGCACTAAATATTTCAAAATATAAAAATCTCTTGTAGCTGTATATATGTTGTTTTATTCACAAATAAGAAGTTTTAAGTGTCTCAGATAATTAGTTTGGGTTTTGCAGGCCTCCAGTTTGGCTCAGCGGTGAAATTCGCACACAGCAAATCCTGGTTTTTTTGCAAAATTAGCAATATGGTGTTCCAAAACAACTTAAAGGAATAACTTTATTGCATGTGTATGCACTGTCTATAACATATAGATCAACATAAGAGCAACAGATGATATATATATTGCAAGTAAAGAGCAGTCTGTGGCTGCAAAGTTGGGGAAATATTAAGTTTTTTCCTATGTGACGCAGTTCTGCAAGGATAAAATGATGTATCTCAAAAACTATCGAAGATAGAGACTTAATTTTTTGTTTGTTTTTATTTTTTTACAAAGCAGTTTCACAAAACAACAAAAAATAACAATGATATTCAAAACAAAAATTTGGCTGCCGGTACCTAGCTTTTGTGTTGTTTTTATGGTATTGTGATTCATGGTGGTGTAGATAATAAAATGCAGGTTACAGTATACTCCAAGAACTCATTGGTGCTCAATGTAATGAGAAACTACTTTCAGTTTGTTGTCTTACTGCAAACAACTTGGCCTTGTGAAGGGAACAAAGAGAGGAAAATGAAGCAGCAAAAAATCAAAGTTTTCTCTGTAGTAGATGCCGACGTATCCATCAGTTGATCTTATCAGCATTTCAAATATCAACAATGTCAAAAGTATCCATATCTGTTGATGCACATCCATGCCCAGTGGTTGTTGATTAAAGCATGAAAAAAATGTAATCACGAGTCAAAGCCTTTGACTAATATATTGATCGGGCTAAATGCTCAGCCCGTTGGCAATAAAAGAGAAGACATTTGTGACTTTGTTGTTGAGAAAGACTATGAGGTGTTCAGGGCTCGAAATTAGCAGGGGCCCGGGGCCAAAAACCCGCAAAGTTGATTTCGGGCTCGGAAAGTTGAAAAACGAAGGGCCCGCTTGGCCCGCAAAATAATTCGTCTGCTACAGCTAGCTCTACTCGGCAGTTTCGTATTTGGGCCAAGGGAAGCAACCCACACCGGTGCCCTAAATTTGGACAGAAAAAAAAAAACAGAAAAGAAGCGAAAACCCTTTAATTTTGCACTCAAAAGTTTAATATACACTTCAATATCTTTTTAATATAATAAACAAAAGGCTATGGCACAACATAAGCGCAAAATGTCCATCTTTGCAAGTACGAAAGTATGGCTACATATCGTCGCCATACAGTTGCTAAAACGGATGAGAGTAAAAACCGAGTTCTAGTCTGTGTCGCATACGTTCCATCATAACGGACTTTAAAGATCCTGACGCTCGTGTCCTAGACGGGTGAGTGCCGGTGACAAGAACACACCCAGCATGCACCTAGGTCCTTCTCCCCCATCCCTGGCTGCCCAGGATTGTGCTCAGTTGTCCGGGCGTCAGACCATGCGCCTAAAGGCTGCGGGTGGGCGTCTCGGGCGGCTTGAGTTAGATCCTGTATCGGCCAGTGCCTTGAGCAGCTCTTGAGCTGGAAAAGCGCTATATAAGAACGATTAAATAAATAAAAAATAACAATCGGCGATGGCGTATTTTCCAATTTTTGGGAAGCGAAAGACGCCAGAAGAAAACGTCGACGAAAGGAAAGAACAAGAAAAAGAGAGAAAAAAGAAGTATGAAGAGGAAAAAATATCAAGGAACTACAATGAAGGGTGGAAAAAAAAGATTTTCATGGCATGGCCTTGAAGTGAACGAGGAAGAGTACTGTTAAGTTTAGTTCCCGTTCATGGTTTTGTTTTGAACTTTTGTGCATTGAGGTCAGATTTTTTGTTAGGTTACTCATATTAATTTAATGATGTGTATTGTGCAATACTTAGTCACAAAACTGAAAAGTATTATACAAGAGACTCACTTGATTTTTTTCTATTTTGTTTAATGGCCATTTCAGGCTCACTAGTCACTGGAATATGTGTGTCACTGGGTGTGTGTGTGTGTGTGTGGGTGGATGTGTGTGTGTGTGTGTGTGTGTGTGTGTTTTCCCCTTTTTTGTTGGTAATGTTTGAAAGTGAAAGAAAAGGCAAATAAAAATGACATCACTCAGCAAAATTGGAAATTCAATTGTTTTTATTTTAGATTATCAGACAAATTGTACTTTCTACTTATTATATTGTCAATAATTCTTTTGTTATTAGTTTGCATTATTTTTCAAGTTGGGCCCCGAAAGTTGCTTGTGGGCCCTCACATTTTTCAATCAAGGGGCCCGGTGGCCCCCAAAGAAAAAAGTTAATTTCTAGCCCTGGGTGTTTATTATGTCAGAAACAGTTAAATGCGTGTGGTGATGGTTACTATCAAAGATCTTACTCCAGCTGGCTACTGTTTTGAACATAATCCTAAGAATGATAGAGGTGGTGGTAGTGTTGCTGTCCTGTACAAGTCACACCTCAACTTTATTTTTTGTTTAATTTTTTTTTTGGACACTTTATTGTCCCTTTATATTGGGAAATTATGGGTCACCTTTGGTAAAAGGTGTAGTCACAGCCTGTGGCACGCCCAAACCCAACTTACCTAGGTGTGTTTTTGAAATTTTGCTGGGGGAGCAAACCGAAGTACCTGGAGAAAACCCCCTCAAGTAAATAACATTTGGAGAAATGTAACTCCCAGATGCTATATCAATCCCACACCTGTCAGGCACCATTGGTTTCTAGCCTGTAGACAAGGCAAGTTAGTCCTGCCTTAGGCTACAATGATAACTTTTTTTGTTTACAAGTCATTTGAACTGAACATCTTATAGCGATGCTTACTGTTGGAAAGCAAACTCTACTAATTATGTGTTTATATCGCCCTCCATGATCAAACCTTTCCGATACAGTGTTTCATGATGATTGTCCTGCACTGCTAGATTCGATCATCAGGATTTTTTTTTTTCTTTTTCGTGATTTTAATTTTCACTTTCATAATCCCAAGGAGTCTAATACTAGGCTTCTTGCTAAAGCTTTGGAAGCAAGTGGATTGTGTCGATTAAAAAAAAACACCCAAGAACATGGGCACATTCTTCAATGGGTTATTACCCATAATCCAGGCAGTCCCCTTGTCAGTTCAGTCAGTGTTGACGATTACCAAAGACCATTTTGTTCAAAGTATTTTGACAGATTTATCGACCAAAACATCCACTGAAGATTATTTGCAGAAATCTAAAATGCATTGATAGCAGTGAGTTTAGAAAAGTACTGCTGCATTCAAGGCTTCTCACTGACTTCGGAAGAGTTGGCTGAACTTTACAATAAGACTTGCTGAATTAGTACGTAAGCATGCCCCATATGCAGAGGTGCCAACCAGTACGGAATGACCGTATTTAATTCTGGCGAAGTGAATTAAATACGGAAATACGGTAGCTTTTATAAAAATACGGAGGACAAGTTGCCGATCGTTTATCTTTGCCAGCGGTGCTTCTGTACCGGTTTCTGGTCTCATAATAGTACTCCTGCACTCACTGAACGTCGCTGTGTTCAACAAGCTGATTTTCATGGTGATTTTAGAGTAAAACAAGTATGGTGTTCAACAAGCTGATTTTCATGGTGATTTTAGAGGACTGAAAATAGCCTGCTGTTTCAGAGGGAAGCCTATCGTTACTTTATAGTGTCAAAGGCTGGGTTTTGAGAGAAACAAAATACTGACCAGTGTTAAAAAATACTGACAAACGGGTCCGGAAATACTGACAAGAAGTTTTGGGGGTTGGCACCTCTGCATATGTCAAAAAAGAGAGTGGATGATTGCCCAGAAACGCCTTGGTTTTGTGAGGAAGTGTTAAGAAGCAAAAGAGCAAAGATGTCAGGCAGAGATTCACTGGCGAAAGTCTAAGCTAGAGATTAACATACAAATATATAAGAAAGCTAAAAATAACTATACAGACTGTAAAGAGATGCAAGTCTGCCTACATACAAGATTAGATTGCTACTACAGGTGGTAATTATACATATACTGTCACTAATGTGTTTTTAAAAGGTATGGTTGATACAGAAAATGCACACACAAAATTCAAGGACAACAGTTTCATGTTTTCACAGATGTCCGGATCAAAACTTTTTTTTAGGGCTATTGTTCAGCAAAGAGTTCACAAAAGCTGTTATTAATAGCACAAGGTATGCTGATCTTAAAGAAAATAAAATTATCCACATGGATTTTTTTTTAAAGAGAGAAAGAAACAGCATAATAAAAATTTAATTAAAGAACCTATGTTTTGTTAAACTATCAGTAGGCCCTACATATCTTCTTTGTTTAGAAGACAAATGAAAAAGACAGGTAGACCTAGTGATAGTGAAAAGAAACAAGAAGTAGAAACAAACCATACAGTGTTAGCAACTTTGGTGTCTTCTTTACCCATTTGGACGTTGACTGACTTAGTTACTATAAACGATGACTAAGTCAAAGTCCGAATGGGTAAAGAAGACACCAAAGTTGCTAACACTGTACACTTTGTTTCTACTTTTTGTTTCTTTTTACTATCAGTCCTGTCTTCTGTATTTCTTTTCTTCTTTCTTTTGCTGGGAACAGCAACAGCTTGCAATTCCTGATCTGAATCACTTTCTACTGAACTCCCAGAACTGACCAACAGATCATGTCGGTCAGTTCTGTGAGCTCTGCTGATGGTCAAAATTGTCAAAATCAAGGCGATTTGGGTTAACTACTTAAACCATGTCAACATCAAACACCTCTCCTTTCGTTATTTCTTCTAGTGTAAAGCCCATAAAGTCATTGTCGTTTTCACTGATAACTGAACACCATATATTCCTCCATCTTTGCGACACTGAAAATTGGGCCAAAAACTTTCTGGTTTTAAAAAAAATCACCATGAAAAGACTATCTCCTATTCCACTGTGTAGATCTAGTGAAAAAATAAACCGGAAACTGAAGTTATTCCAGGAAAAAGTTTTAAGCAATGCATTCTGTTTGACAGTTGCCAGTTCGCGGGACCGAATGCGCCTTGCAAGGAAACAACGGCACCGAGCTCGCTGGCCTGAATGGGCCTTGCAAGTGGCAAATGCCATTCCACTGCGATAACCTATTTTTTTTCTATTTTTGCAAGACCTAAAATTACCTTGACCTTGATGAAACATATATGAAAGATCAATCTATCATCTCTAAAGTTTGGACTTAGTATCTCTCATACTTTAGGATCACTTCAAAGTACCTATGCCATTGACCTTGTAGGAGGTTGACCAAATATGTATAGTATGTGTGTCTCATTGATATTTATCATGCATCAAAGAATAACAAATTCAATATTATAGGAAAAAAAGTTAAATTTTTTGAAAAACTCATGTGTTGACTTTTTTTTGACTGTGACCTTGACCTTGAAGTGAAGTCATTCACTGATCATTTATGAGGTCTCATGGGTACACACCATCTTAACAAGTTTGGTTGTGATAGTTGAAATAAATTCTGACATATTAATCCACTTGCAAGTTTTGCACACAGACTGCGACAGATGTACGAACACATTTATTTAACAAATGTAATTTTTGGATTATTTACCACGTCTTGCACAGATTTGAAAAAACCTTGATTTCATCCTTTTTTGAGGGGGGGAGAGGGGGGGGGGGGGGAGAGTGAGGGTGTGTGTGTGTGTGCGAGAACATAGACTCACATTTCTATGAATGGGAAAAAACACTTGCAATAAATATAGACTTACGCGCTAGTGATGGCTCTGTATCGTTCCTGACCAGCCGTGTCCCATATTTGTGCCTTGATTGTCTTACCATCAACCTGTATGCTCCTGCACACACACACACAAATCAGTAAGAAAAAAGTTTTATTGTCCTATAACAGATTATTACTTTCAAGAGGCATCATGATTATCAGGGCCGTTAAGAGAAATTATCCCAAATAAGTGGTTCGAATGTAGAGCATTTTCTTCTTAGGTTGATACAGACCTGCCTACCTTACACATTACTGATCAGTAGTCTTCCCTGTGAATTTCAATAATTTTGTATATTCCTTCAGTAATTCTACAGACATGAGGAAACGCGTTGTTTCTGAATAACCAAGGTATGAATAAATTCACAGCATGTTTACTACTTAAAAAGCAAACAAAAAATTTTTTAAAAGGATAGCAAAAAAAAGGAAACAATATGAAACAGATTTTAAAATAGTAATTAGTATCATGAGAGACCATGCCATGCAACAAAAGATAAACCTGCACATGTATCCCTGACCCGGTTGCCATGAAGGATAACTGTTCCACAGGAGTTTTATTTACATTACAGGTGATTGACTCAAATGTCATTTTTATGATAAAGATGTGTAATTCACAGGAATAGGCACTGCACATAAATTAATTCAAAGTTTGCTTTATTTTTATTTTTTTAAAGTTTCATCAGCTGTCAAAATAAGGACTTGTAACTGTGAATACGTTTACTTTACCAATAACAATAGCACATTGTGAGGTTCATTTAATTACAGTTGAAATCGACCACACTGAAAAGACTACCCTGTACAAATTTTGCAGTTTTTTTTTAACTGTTCCTTATATTGTGCCAGCTGCCTGGAGTAGGCACATTTGAGATGATCCAGCTCTTCTTGCCTGACATATCTGGTGTCTTCATGGCGAGATTTGGGGACCAGCTGCTAACAGTCGTTTGCTCCTCCATGCCCAACTGAGAAGTCAGAGTCGCACACAGAACAGTACATGTACACGTATAATTCTGGGCCATGTTTTTTGAAGCCACAAGACAAGGCCAAGTCCTCATTTAATCCGAACGAAATACTTGCAACTGCAGCTTTTTCTTCTTCTTCTGCACTTGAGCAAACTCTACACACTCAGAATCTTCTGATTCGTGGTCTATCTCATGTAAATGTGCAACTTTAGCCCGATTAGAACTTTCTCCACTCACCATTTTCACTCAAGATCGGCGTGACAATCTAAGCTCGTAACGTTCAAGCATGTTCATTGGTTCACAACGTCCAATCGCAACTCTCTAAACACTTGCTCTTGTGCAAGGGCGATTACTCTGTCGACTTCTAGGCGTAGCAGACAATAATTTAACAAATTTACACGGCTATATAAATTTCGTAGTTTTTCGATTGTTCTCTCCGTAATTTTGCATAAAATTTCATACTCCCGTAATAGAGGGTCAAATTCCATAAAATTACGGAAGATTACGGAAGGAAGGGTAGGCAGGTCTGTTTATACTATAGACCCTACACTACCCCAGAACATGCTTACCCCAAAATGTGAGTTTCAGGAACTAAAAAAATTTTATTTAGAATAGGCAGCAATTTTCCATGACACTAATACATAATACCTTGTATTTACACTATGTACATGTTCAAATGTCTTTTCGGTTACTGTTGTTTCTGAAGGAACCTATAGTATGCAATCTTCATATCTCTGTAATCCCTTTCTTTACAGCTCCCTCAAAAGACATCTCCTGGCATGGATTTGGCAATGAGTAGAGCTTCAAATGGTTTCCCTTTTTGTTGCCCACCACAAGATATGGCCACTTTTCTGTGTAGTCCTGTTTAAATTTTTGAATTTTTTCCTTGTTTTTCTACAGCACTTTTGGAGGTGTACGTTCTCTGTGGATTCGTCTCCTTCCTCAGACACATGCCCCTTGGTAGCCGTCATCTTCACCACTAGTAAGCCTACTCTGGAAGTTATGAGAAACCACTTTGCACATGCGCATACATTCTAAATTAGAACACGCTTGCACACTAACGGATTAACTTACTCAGGGAAACCACACCACAGGGGCAAACCAGGAGGGAAATGTGTTGTCAGTGCTCTGACTGACACACAAAATCAGCGGTTTTTGTTTTTATATTTGGAGGGAAAATTGCTGACAGGAACAGGCAAATAAAAACCGTATATTCAGAATGTTGTGTCAATTTTATGGATTTTCCGTAATAAATATGTTTGTACCATAACGGTGACCAGACACCAAGGACTCACTCTTGAAGCTGCATGGTTATTATCATTCTTATACAGTGCTAATCCAGTGAGAGCTGCTCAAGGTGATGGCCAATATAGGATCTAACTCAAGCAACCCATGGCGCCCACTTGCAGCCTTTAGGCATATAGTCTAACGCCCAGGTAGCACAATCTTGGGTGAACTTGGATGGAGGAGAAGGGACCTAGTGCTTACTGGGTGTATTTGTGTAGCTGGCTAGGACATGAGCGTCAGCAACAAAATGCACAGATTAGACCTTGGTTTATACTCCGAACTCTCATCCTTCAGAAGAGTTGGCAGCTCTGACAAGAGTCAGTCAATCAAACTCGTGCTTCCAGGCTAGAAAATCACATGAAAAAACATACGCATAATAGTTCAATGGACCTGATATAGTCTGCACTGTCACCTTGAATTGGCACTTTCAAATGTTCAATTGATTATGTGGCTCTGCTACGTAATTAAATTAAATAGAAAATTATTACAGACATGCTTTTCAACCGTAACTCTCTCTCTCATTCACTGTCGGCAGCCTATCTCACCATCAGATACCTACTATAAACTCTCCCTTTGCAACCATGGTTACGCACATACGGGACTCCTCAAAACTTCACTTCCTGTTTTCAAATGGTGACTGAATCTTCCAGTGCATGTATCAAGTTTTCGGCCTAATTTTTGCCAAGAAATAAAAAAAAAACATTTCTATGAAGTTTGCGATCGGATCTTGCAAAATGGCAGACAAGGCTGTTATCCTTAAAATCATTATGGCTTCTGACTCTGAAGAAAAGCTTTTAGGCTTTGGATGAAGACGAAATTGGACAACTGGGATGCACCAGCAAATGCGAGTTATATGATGTTGAAGTGAGTGATGTTTCTTCTGAAGATGTAGAGGTACCTGATGCATGTAACCACAAGAGGCTACAAGATTTTTGTTTTCATCACTTTATTTAGTTCACACAAAATATATTTGATATTAGACAAATACAATCATAGCAAATGATTTCTCCGAGAAGAAGTTGAGGCAGCAGTGCAACAGCAGAAGAAAGGGAAGTCAGCTGGAGTGGACAACATACCCGCGGAACTGCTTCAAGCAGGAGGAGAAGAGATGATAGGCACAGTCACCATTATCTTTAACAAGATCTGGCAGGTGCAGGGGAAGCAACTCTATGATTATTTTTTCGGGCTGGGGTGCCGGGGGTTTCAGTATAAATAGTATCCCCACTTTCTGGAAATTTAGTGCTTTAAATTCCCACTGTCGCTGTCTTTCTCATTTGCTCTTTCTCATTCCTGCTCTGTTCTATCAATCTGCTATACTATCGTTTTCTTCGCTAGACCAGTCTCCTACCTTTTTTCTTGAAAACTCTTCCGGGACAAGACTCCTTGTTTGTGTATGAGGTCTGTTGGATCAGCTTGGGAATATTGGACGCTTACTGCCAGTTGGTCACTAGGGTTTCCTATGATATTATTTAGCAATGTAGGCATTTTATATGTATGTGTTTTGTTGATAATTTATAATGATGTTTGTATTCTATTTTGTTTTTGTAAACAGGGGTTCAATATATTGGGGTGAAGCCTCAGCCGTCCCCTGCGTGGGATGTCTTTATTGTAAAGTGACTGGCTGGTGGAGGGCATTCAGTTTTCCCACTAGGGTTGTTTCAGCAGATCTTTTATGCGGATTGGGGGTTGTCCGGTCCTGATTTGGCTCGGAGGAGTCCGCTGGACCTAAAGCAACAATTATGTAATGTAATGTAACTTTCGTTTTTATGGGCATTTACCTAGCAACACCAATAACATTGCATTTCGGAGTCATGGTAAGTATGCTTATTAATAATAAATTTAGAGATAAAATGTTAATGTTGCAACAAAACTAACAGTTGTTATGCAAGCAGACGTGCGTGGCTCTCAGAAGAGTGGTAGCATGTTGTTGGCAAATGTAAGGATTTTGAGCAGAGTGTTAAAAAAAAGCCGTATTTGCATATGAATATATACAAGCTCGCAAAGTATTCAGTTTTACACATCAACAAGCAACACATTTTATCATAAAATAGTTGTGTTTGGTGTCGTTGTTTAACAAAATAGTTTCTCTTTCAGAATATGTTAACAGCGATAGAAAAATATTAGGAGTCAAAAGATATTGATAATTTAAGAATGGTATGTGTTCTTCTGACTGCTCTAGCAGCTTTGCTATAAACGATAGGCAAACGGCTGACGCGATGCTTCAGCCTCACTGGCTTGGCTTGGCTCGCATGGTTTACCGTCGAGTAGGCAATAGCAGAGCTGATTCTAGGGCGCGGGATCACGCACAAAAAGCTTTTTTCCCGCAAAGAAATTCGATGAGCGCGTTCGCGATCCTGCGGAGTTTGGAAATATCCCGCTACATGTCTTGATCGAAGCGGGCTTTACTGTGACGTTTCTGTCGTCTGCTGGGGCGTAGCGGAAACTGGAGTTAAACGGAAGTTGCTCTCTTGTATATGCGATGTGTCTCAAATTTTCATTGGCTGATGCTATTCTTTTTGACCAATCACCTTTCTTCTGAGTATGGCATCGATGAACCTGACTGGTTGGAACTGGTTTACAATCAGAATCAGAATGGCTTCGAAAAAGCGCACGCTTTTCGACTTCGAATTCATTGGAGGAACTGTGAAGAAAAGGAAACATACTAACAGTCACACTGTTTTCCCATGACTGATCTTCTAAAATAGCAGAGCTTTTATGCAACAGTTGTGAAAGCAAGGTTACAGATACCAGTTTGTGATATATTTTGTCTGCGATATGTGTATACTTACTGTTTGGAGAGAATGCAACACTTGACTGTTTAATAGTTTATCCGGGAACATCACGGGAGAAAACAGGTATGGATATTTGTTTGTGTGTACACCCTATATATGCCGAGAAGACGCCCCCACTGTTTTGGTCAGAGGGGGGCATAATCCCCCCCCTTTTTTTTAAGGAAGGGGGGCCTGCCCCCACTTCTTCAAAATCCTAGAATCAGCTCTGAATAGCGTTGGCCCATCTAAAGAGCGACCAGTAAGGCACTGTGGCAACAACATTGGGTTATTTGATCAAACATGCATGAGAGGTCATGTGAAGGTCAAGGTCTCCCAAGGTCAAGGTCACTGAAGGTCAAGGTCATCTCATGCAAGGTCAATAGCATAAAAAGATCAGTTGGTATTTGCATTTTAATGCCGTTTTTTTTCTTTCTGAGCACTCAACTTATTTTAATGTTAAATATTGCAAGTCACAAGTGCTGAATATCCTCCGAAAACAGACCTCGTAGTACCCCCTCATCGTCCACTGTCCGCCATTTCGCTTCATGACTGAACACTGAGATGTACTGAAATTTCAAAACTTGTGCAAATTTCGGTTTTTGCAATTTATAACGGTCAAAGGGAAAGAACCGTTGGTTGGAGATTTCTAACTGCTGTTACCTCCCTTCTTGGGTGAATACAGAATGCAGACGAATAACCGCCGGACGGCGTTCATCTTTGAGCACACAGGAAGCAGAAAATCAAGCCGAACATCGTTCAGCGGTGGGCGGTTAAGGGGTTAACAGCGGTTGAGTACATTTCAATTTTATGTTAGTTCATCAATAATTTTTCAATGCGTACATGCCATGCAGTTTGCCATTTCTGTCACTGGCTGTTTTCGAATTTATTAAAGTGGGTAGCTGTGTCATTTCACTACAAGAAGACACTATTACATGACAATGTAATGTACAATTCATGATTTTACTATAACATGAAACAACTTTGCTAACGTGAAACAAGTGGATTTGATTGCATAAGCATTGCCGAGCCATTCACACGCTTTGCAATCGCACGGATGCAATGTGTAATCATGCAAGGAAGGCAACTGTTACAAATGTTAGGTATAGCTAAGTTATGTTACATTACATTACATGATTATTGCTTTAGGTCCAGCGGACTCTTCCGAACCAAATCAGGACCACACTTCTCTGAAATAGGACTCACCCCTGATCCGCATAAAAGATCTGCCGAAACAACCCTAGTGGCAACACTGAAGGCACTCCACCAGCCGGTCACTTTACAATAAAGACATTCCACGCAGGTGATGTTGAGGCTATACTCTAATTTATCAAACCCCCGTTTACAAAAACAAAATAGAATACAAACATCATTATAAAATATCAACAAAACACATACATATAAAATGCCTACTTTGCCAAATAATAACATCATAGGAAGCCCCAGTGACCACCTGGCAGAAAGCGTCCAATATTTCCAAGCTGATCCAACAGACCTCACACGCAACTGAGGAGTTTTGTCCAGGAAGAGTTTTCAAGAAAAAAGGTAGGTGACTGGTCTAGCGAAGAAGAAGATAGTATAGTAGATTGATAGAACAGAGTAGGAATGAGACAGAACGAAGGAGAAAGACAGTGACAGTGGGAATTTAAAGCACTAAATTTTCAGAAAGTGGAGATACTATTTATAGTGAAACCCCTGGCACCCCCGCAGGGGATGCTAAGTTATGTGCAACACTTAAATTCACACAAAACACCAAGAGCATTATACTGTGCATTAGCAGGTACCCCCCCCCCCCCCCCCCCCCCATCCTCCCTCCATGGGGCCATCGTGTGTAATGACTGCATGAAAATGTGTATTTTGTGTAATTTTACATATATCACACAAAACAAAATAAAGAACAACAAAGTATTATATTCAACAGGATAACATGAGATTTTTTGTTCGCGGACATGTGCACTGAGAACAGTTTGCAAAGGAAATAGTGGATTGGACTTGGATAGCATTTAAAAAATTGTAGAAAACTAAAATCGTATTTGATAACAGCAAAAATGCGTATTTTCAGCAGACATATTGCATTGGCGCGTTCTGAACCGAAAATGCATAAAAAAATACACTTTAGTGCATAAGATAGGCATCTCCGCATAAGCAACACGTCATAAGGTACGGATAGTATATTTTCACACACCTTTATAGTATCCAATGCTTTGTGCTTCCTTGTGCTTCACCATGGCTTTGCATGCATGTGTTAATGTTTTAAATGTACATTTTGTTCTTTTGTTTGAAGCTGTGCATTACATGTAAATTTCTCGTATTCGAGATAATAAAGTATTCTTAACTTATTATTAGCCAAGAGAAAACAATAGAAATGTTGCTGAACTACTTTTCCATACTTGGGCCATACTAAACAGATTGATAGGAACATGAAATCAAATATTGCTGGGGGAGGGAGGTGGGGATAAGTGGGTTGGTTGGAGGAGAAAGGGTGTGGAAGAGGATTGAGAAAGCACTAAATTTACCTGGTAGCGAACTCAACACCTATGGTGCTTTTGCTTTCCAAGTTGAACTCGTTGCGGGTGAATCTAGACAGGAGGTTACTCTTTCCAACACCAGAGTCTCCAATCAATACAACTGAAACAAAAGACAGATCAAATCATAAAGCGAATATTTACACTAGCAGCAAGGCAAATTCAGAAATGGGTCTGGTAGAGGTTTTGTCAGTGAAATATCGAGTAAACAACAGATCTATCCAAAAGAATGGCATGGGCCACAAACATTTCTGCCGCGCATCTTGTTAACCTGTGAGAGTGATTTAACTCATTGTGTCCGCATTACAACTATAGTCGTAGTAATATAAACTGCAATTACTGTAGAGTTATGACTATAGCTGAAATTAGCACTGGCTGCAAACGATCAAGCCATCCACAGACCATTCCAACTTTTTTGTATTACATTTGTATCCTATCCCTATCTATCCTATCCTGTCCCGTAACTCGGAGGTTGTAGGGGCACCACAGATGATCATATAACCAGCATACTCCATCTTTCTCTGTCCTCAGCAACTCTGATGGCTTCGCTCAGTGTCAAACCAGTCCATTCTCGGATGTTGTCCTCCCACCTCTTTTTCGGTCTCCCTCTTCTTCTACCTCCTTGCACTGTGCATTGCAGAATGGTCTTTGCAAGGCCTGATGATCTGGTGACGTGGCCATACCATCGGAGATTTCGTTTCTTCACCACTGTGAGCAGGTAATTGTGTTGTCCAATGGCTTGTGTGATGGTCTGTCGGACTTCGTCGTTGGTGATGTGTTGGGTATAGGAAATGCCCAGAAGCCTTCTGTAGCACCTCATCTCCATGCTTTGTATTCTTCGTTGGAGATCTGCTGTGAGGGTCCATGCTTCGCAAGCATATAGGAAGATGGAGATGACAAGGGAGCGCAGCAGTCTTACCTTGGAATGTAGACTGATGGTCCTGTCTTTCCAAATGGGCTTCAACCTTTTCAGGGCAGCAGTTGTTTGTGCGATCCAGGAGAGGACGTCCTGTCAGGACCCATTGTCTGATACAATGGCTCCTAAATATTTGAAGCTATGCACTGTGTTGAGGGATTGGCCTTGGACTTTGATGTCTGTGTTGATGCCATTGGTGTTGTTAGTCATCATTTTGGTCTTCTCTGCACTTATTTCCATTCCATAAGCTCTGGAGGTGGTGTCAAGCCTCTGTACCAGCTGTTCAAGTTCTTGTTCCTCTCCAGCCAATCCATCAATGTCATCCGCAAAACGAAGATTGGAGATTGCTCTACCCCCCTATGCTGACTGTGCCTTCGTGATCTGCAAGGGCATCTGACATGATGCGCTCTAGGAAGATGTTGAAGAGTGTTGGAGAGAGAAGGCATCCTTGACGCACACCGATTGTTGTTCTGAACCAGTTCCCGATGGTGCTGTTATGGAGGACTGCACTGGTAGCCTTGTCATACAGGCTTTTGATGACTTCAATAATTTTAGGGCTGATGTTGTACACGTTCATTGTTGCCCATAGAGCTGCATGCCAGACTCGGTAAAACGCCTTCTTGAAGTCTATGAACACATGATATAGATGTTGATGGTGCTGTAGGTATTTCTCAGATTATTCTGAGGTTGAAAATCTGTTCAGTGGTACTTCGCCCTGCACTAAATCCTGCTTGTTCTGCAGCTATGATTTGTTCAGCTTGGGGTTTCAATTGGTCGAGTATTATTTTCAGGAGGACCTTGCTGGGATGGTGCGGTAATTTTCACACTCCTGAAGGTTACCTTTTTTGGGGAGAATGATGACAAGCAACTGGGTCCATGGTTAAGTGCCTGCAGAGCTGCCAACCCCCCCCCCCCCCCCCCTCCCTCCAAAAAATTGTGTAGCATAAGATCTCAATTTGTGTAGCATTTGCAAAATTTGTGTAGCGTGTCGCGAAAAACGGACCGAGTAGCCACATATAAAAGAAAAAAATGGCTGTACTTTCCACTTCAAACAATTCTTTTATTGCAGATACAAATTAATTATAAAAAAAATAATAATAAAACATTACTGCATATAGAAATAGCAGGATTCAGATTGCAAGGAAAATATTTAACTCAGAACTGATTCAGACTAATGACTTTCACTTTAACCCCTTCCCTGCCGTAATAAAAAAGCGCACCTGTACTCCTGTATGCCAGAGCAAAAATTTAACTTTTGAAGGTGTGTTCACTAAAACGTGAATAATTCAGGTGTTTGAAGAGATATCTCTTAGATATTTGGCAAGTTTTTTTTACATCCCTGGCTTCAATTTCAAGTAAAAATAGTTTCATTTGACAAGACATAATTTTTTTTAGTAATTATTTATTCTTGTTGACAGAACACCACAAAAAACTGGTGTAACAAAAGGACAAACATCAAGCATTCAATAAACTACTTGGAAATCAACTTTACTGCTATATCATCCACAGAAATAAGGGGTACCTGTCCATGGTAAGGTAAGTCCGAATCACATTTCATACTCCACAGCTGTAGAGACTCAGCCAGTAACAAAGTCACAACCCACAGAGCAGCCAAAGTCCACACACTACTTCCAGTATATGAATTTTGTGTGATAAGGTCTTCATCGTCACTTTCTTGATCATTTAGGACCTCTTGAAGCACTTCAAGTGCTGAATATCCTCTGAAAACAGACCTCGTAGTACCCCCTCATCGTCCACCGTCCGCCATTTTGCTTCATGACTGAACACTGAGAAGTACTGAAATTTCACAAGTTATGCAAATTTCGGTTTTTGCAATTTATAACGGTCAAAGGGAAAGAACTGTTGGTTGGAGATTTCTAGCTGCTCTGCCAACAGTTACTGCTGTTACCTCCCTTTTTGGGTGAATACAGAATGCCGACGAATAACCCCCCCCCCCCCCCCCCCCCTCCCCGAACGGCGTTCGTAGTTGGGCACACAGGAAGCAGAAAATCACCATGAACACTGTTCAGGGATAGGGCAGTTAAGGGGTTAAATGGCACAGTAATAGGCCTATAAAGCTGATTGTCCAAGCAACACAAAACAAGATGGCACTGCTTCAAACCGGCTGAAGCTGGTTTAACTCTTAGCGTCCTATAACACGGTAATACGCGCCTCGCCCGTAATCCTGAAGCGCGGTGATGCGCGCCTCGTTAGTGCACCTTTTAGTCATGAAATCACAGGAAATAGGAACTCTCCAGTGCTTGAGAAGGTTTAGTCAACTTCCGGAAAGGTTCACGTGTGTTTTCCGCTATCGTTTTCGCAAGTTTGACGTGGTTTCTTGTACTTTTTTAACGATTTTGTTTGAGGTTTGAGTTTGCTAAATTTTCGGCCATGATGGCAGGGGATAGCTCCGACAGTAATAGTGAGTTTGGTAACCTTATCGATGAGTTTATTGCTGAAAGAGCACAAGGACTTGGTGTAGTGTAGACAACCACAGTGAGTTTTCTTGTCTGTGCAAACATTCACATGCAATCCACACTGTCTTGTTGTTGTTTTATTAACAAAGTCCATACAATACCTGTAATTATGAATTAATTACAAGATTCCAACAGGTAAAAATAGTACTAAAGTTAAAATGGTTCTTTGGGTACATAGAAAAACCATTTTGTAAACATATCCTAAAATATGAAGTCAATGTGACAAATAAATTTTTTGCATTTTTTTCAAATTCATAACCCAATTTATTGCAATAAACTTGAAATCCTTACAGGATATAGGCGCAAATGTACAGAAAACCTTATAGGTCACCAAGAGTTAAGCGCGCAGCGCATACACGTTCTAGTACTTCCCAGCAATAGGCCCCCGAAATACTATCTAAATCCACTGTAAATAATAAATAAATAAATTTTTAAAAGTGTAGCATTTGTGGTATTTGCGGAGTCGCGTAGCAAACGATTTTTTGCGTAGCATTTTCCGCAAATTTCGTAGCAGTTGGCAGCTCTGTGCCTGGTCCAACGCAGTACCTCTTTGGTTTTGCCTTTTGTCTTTGGCTGCAATCAGGACAATATCTTGACAAATGCGTATTTAACTGTGGCCTTGTCAAGGAGATTGTGCAGCATAGCTATCAGAAAGCACCATCCTGAATGCATATCGATTTCTGTCAGATGCTTTTGTTGACAGACTGCTGGGTGTGGCACAAAAGCCAATGCCAACTTTGCCTGGCTTCATCAGGTTCTCAACATCTTTTAGGCCGATATGCAACACAGTCTTGATAGTCGCTGTATCACCAAGGACATCACTCTTGACAATCTTCATCATAAGATTCTTTAACCGGCTCCCAAGATCTTCAAAGAGAAATGGGATCATCGGTGGGTCGATCTGATACAAAGAAAGGCTCCATCTCCTTTGTAATGCTAATGAAGAATTCAAGCCTGGACAAGCAGCGAATTTCCAAGGTACTTCAGAAGAACAGTAAAGGATTTGCAGGCTGGCTTGCTGACACTCTTGTTTTTTAGCAGCTGAACAGAATGCAACAAGATTTGACAGAAGTCAATCACCCTTTGGACTGGCTCTGCATTCTCCAACCATCTGTCAACAAACAAGGAGTATAATAATAATAATAATAATAATAATAATAAATTGCATTTATACAACGCATTTTTCATTAGAATAACAACTCAATGCGCTTACACACATCATTCGTACGCATCATCACAACATTCGCACTACATCATGTCCAGCATCATTGAGAAAGTATTATTACTGTTCATACTATTACACAGAAAACGCCTTGCGGACAAGTGCGTTTTTAAGCAGCTCTTAAAGGAAACAAGGTCTGTACAATGTCTTAAACCGGTATAGTCATACCTAAGTAATTGATAGAGGGATATTAATCTGAAATATTACATATGCAACAACAAACAAAAAAAGCATTTTCTTTCCATAAAATGTAACACATGCAGGCATGCCTACCCTCAATTTGAAGTTTCAGTATTAGCTTTTTCAAATTTCAGTAGTACCATTACGATTTCCGTATTTACTTTTACTACCTATTGTTTTTGCACTCATCCTTTTTGATATTATGCGAATAATCATTGATTGATTTGCTGCCACAATCTTCTTTTTTTTCTTTTTCAAAGCCTCATAATTTTTCATATGCTGTGGGCCTTCCACCACAGGCTGGGATGTCTTGTCTTTCGTAAGCCTCAATTATACTACGTACGTATACATGTAGACGACCCACAACGAAAGAAAAGACTAAGTTTAGAGCCTGTGCTTCTACGTGCCACTTGATGTCGTTCATATCACCGGCGGAGATGCCAAACTGGTTGGCATAAATCGTACTTTTGAGTCAGTGCTGCCGAGAATAACGAAAAGACACTTTTCTGAATACGTGGCAATATATATGTCTGCCACTTGCGCGATTGATTTGAAGATTCAGATTCACAATCACTTTGCTTAGCCATTCATTTGGACGCCATGTTTTGAATTCTGTCTCACGAGCACTGATCTTCACTGCGACTGAGCAAAAACTGGTTCGGCAAACTTCGCTGCCTCTACCGGAAACTTCGATGCCACGTGTCTCTACTGCGACTGCGCATTAAACCGGGTTCAGCTGTCTTCGGAAAAATGTCACGCGGCGCATCACCACAGGCCAACGAGTTCGATTTTTTCCCCAATGTTATTTCTATGTATTTCCGGACCGTGAAACAAGTATCCGTATTTTCCGTAGCGCTTGCCGAGTTTTTCAAATTTCCGTATTTTTTTTCATTTTCACTCTAGACTAGTGTGAAAAGTAAACTAGTGTAGTCTAGTCACATAACCAAATGCTTGTGAAAAGTAAACTAGTGTAGTCTAGTCACATAACCAAATGCTTCATTAGTATTTTTAAAAATATGAATACCATACCTGTGCAGAATTGTACAGGGAACTACGCAGCACCAGACACTGCAAGAAATCCTCCTGTGTTGCTGGCAAATCATGAAACAGATGGTAACGTGATGAAAGGAATCCTTCGAGATCCCAAGATGTTGCAGCACATCCTGCTCTGAATGCATTATGCAGTATGTATAATCCACGTGTGCCTATGTCTAACATCCTCATAGGGGTCTGTTAGGCAATGTAAGCTTTCAACTGCTTCTCCAATTTTATGCTTTGGGCCAACCATCAATATTTTCAAGTTTTTAATGACCAAGGCAGTGTTCCCGATTACGCACAGTAGTGCGTCAATTACGCACAAAATATGAAAAATGACGCAGAAAAATTTGCATGTGTGCGTCCTGTTGACGCACACATTTTTTTCGAATCGCTGAAGTCAAAAATACGACCAACGAGTGGCGAACTAATTCACGGCATAATCAGAATCAGAACCCAACTGAGACTGCCTTTGCAGACGATTAAAGATTGTGTCGGGAGTTATCGTCCTTAAAAATCGCATGCGCGCGCATTGTTAACTTCCTCCAAGCAATACATTCACTGAACAGAAGAAATCTTCGTGAATCCATTCTTTGATTCTATCATACACGATCATGTCACTTCTGACTTGGTTGACTGGGCCCAAAACCCGTTCATCCACCGATTTGGGGACCCTCAAAATTTGCACAAGGACTCTTAAAATTTTATACCTGGGAGTCCCAAGGACTCTCATTTTTTTCGTGTGGAGGGAACACTGCAAGGGAGGTGACCAAAGGGCTTAGTTCCTCAAGAAGTCTCGGCAATAGCATGGCCCATGAACTTTGTCAAAAGTATCTGGTCACAACGCAATAGTGTTCCCAAAATCTGATGTACACATCTGTTTATCCTAGAGGTCAGGATTCTCGAGAAGCTCATAGTTGGACAGCTTTCCCTTTCCTTGCAAGTTCATCAGCAAAG
Organism: Oncomelania hupensis; assembly: GCA_036898135.1. Taxonomy (NCBI): domain Eukaryota; kingdom Metazoa; phylum Mollusca; class Gastropoda; order Littorinimorpha; family Pomatiopsidae; genus Oncomelania; species Oncomelania hupensis. Next base: position 4,942,860 of record CM072522.1, on the reverse strand, counting down.
TATGGAGCGAGTCCAAAAGTGCACGTGCCTTGGTTTCTCCGCAGTTAAATCCTGAACAGCTTTTCCAGTCCATGTTTCCTGATAGCAACTATCAGGAAACATGGACTGGACAAGCTGTTCAAACCTTTTTCAGCCAGACCGCACTCACACTGCCTAATAAGAAAAATGAAGCTCAATTCTAGAAATGCCATCTCACATCACAAAAGGTTCAGAACTCAGCAGCTAGACTAGTATTCTGAGCAAAGAAACGCAATCACATCACACCTCTACTACATTCCCTTCACTGGCTTCCTGTGCAAGCACACATAGAGTACAAACTCTCTCTCTCTGTTCTCTGTCACAACTTCTTCACAGATTCTTGTCCTGCCTACCTTGCTGATCTACTGTCTGTCCACTCTCCTTCACGCACTTTAAGATCTTCTGCTGACACTCGCACACTCAAGGTTCCCGTCACCCGCACTAAGACATACGGCCAACGTGCATTCGCTTACTCCGCACCCAAGCAGTGGAATTCCCTTCCCTCCCATATCCGCAATATACAATCAACACAGGCATTCAAAAAGGCCCTCAAAACCCACCTCTTCAAACTGCATTATTCAGACTGATTTGTATCCCGCTGCCATTCTCTCCTCTTTTGTCTCTGTCTGATCCGTAAGTGTGTACATGGCTGTAAATATTTATACTGTTTTCCTGCCCAGGTCTAACCGGGCATATAAAGCTGTGAATAGGTTTTTGCTATACTATTTCTGTCTTTTTGTCATTTGTGTACATAGTTGTAAATAGTTTTTACTTTTACTGTTCCGTCTTTTGGTGTATCGCAAAAGCAATGTTTGATAGAGTGCATGTATTTTTATGTAATGACTATGTAAAGCGCGGTGAGTCTGGTCGTAGGCTAAAGTACCCGCTATATAAAAATCCGTTATTATTATTATTATTATTATCAGTCTTGAGAACTTGCTATTGTCATCTTCGCTTACTTAGTAGACTGCTTCCCTTTCTTAGAGCAGAAAACGCTATTAGTATTACAGTTTTTCTCATACTCTCAAGGTTTGATTATTACAATTTGATTATTGAGGTCTGCCATACTCACAAATCAATCGCCTCCAGAAGATACAGAATACAGCTGCATGCAATGTTATTAGTATATATATATATTTATTTAATTATAAAATATTTGGTCACATCAGGATTTTCCTTTTCTTAACTTTGGGCAAATTGCGTCAACTAGGAAGAAAATAAGGAAACGCCCCATTGAACGTGGTTTACTACTACACTCTACAGACTATAACTTTTCCTTACAGTAAATCTCAAGGGATGTTATGAAAGTGAAATGCTTCTGATATGAACAATCATAGCAAACATGAGGGCAGGATGAAATAATTTCTGTGACAACCACTGCAGGTTATTTATGGAAGTCTGTCAACCAGACAGCAATGATTTCTAATTCTAAGCTGACTGAGAATATTAGTGATACAATCAAATTATTTTCAACATAAATTCACTCAACAATTGCCGGATAAACATAACAAAGAACGAAATGTTATTTCATAAAGTACTGATGCTAATATGAACAAATTAAATGAAACACATACCTTTAAAGAGGTAATCGTATTCGTCATCTCTGCTCGACGTCCCCATCTTGTTGAGAGTTCTTGTTTCCGCTAATGCGACCCTTGTAAACAAACGACTTTAGGCCTGACGGAGCTTCGAATGTCCAAAATATGGTGATTAAATGCCAAAACAAAGATTTCAGATTAGCTCTCGACGTATATCAAGGTTTTTCCTAAACCGATGGTTCAGAACATTACTAGATTCTAAAGCTATTTTAGAGGCTGTATTTTCCTATTCCATCAAATATGGCGGATGCATTCAACGCCCCTTAGCCCAAGGCGCATGAAATGACGTCATGGTCGACCGGAAGTTGACAAAAATCGTCTGCTAAAAGTGAACAAAAGTAATCGTTATTTATGAAAAGTTACTCGCTTTGCCAAAAACCAACTCCCAACGTGGAACAGATTACTTTATTTGCAGATTTTCTTTAAAAGTTTGGCGCAATTAATAAGAACTGTCGTGCTGATCATCGACCGTGACATTGACGTAGGCAAGGCCAGCAGTAGTGGGCGTGGACCAAGCTTTTGTTGTCGGTTGCTATACCTTTAGTAGTTAGCATAACAGAGAAGCTGACCGAGTATAGTATAGTATAGTATAGTATAGTATAGTATAGTATAGTATAGTATAGTATAGTATAGTATAGTATAGTATAGTATAGTAGCGATAGAATCATAGGCTACAGCCATTTGCCCTCTAAATAGATGCGCGTTTGAGAGCACATGCATATAACTTTCATACGGGTGGGCTTTGTACAGCAATGATTGATCTGCGTTCTTTCATCTAGGCAGGTGCCATGATTTGTCAGGCATTTGCTAAGAGAGATAACTATAACAGAATCCGAGCTAAATAGTGCTTTCTGTCCCATCTAGGTGTGTAAGATCTATGATATTAGGGTCTTATTGTGGTTTGAGGGTCAAATTTAAATTGTTGTGTAGGATGTTAACAACGTCTCTAGCTACCACAGTGAGCACTAACAGATCAGAATTCACTGTGTAATTCCCGAGCATGGGGTACTAATATACACTGTTATCAGTGTCTCTCCTGTATCTCAATCTCATGCTGGCTAAACTTTGCTTAATTGTAGGTCAAGCTCATTAGACAAGGAAATACTTGTGTGGCTCTTCTCAAAACACCCTATATGCCAGTTCAATGCCCCTCTGAAATCTTGTCGACCATGCAACATTTCTTAATTCTAGAGGGTGTGGACTAACAACAATTGTAAAACAATAATATGGGTCAAAATCATGAGACTACAAGGCTATTCATACCACCGAGGGTTTTCTCCAGGTATTCCAGTTTCCAACCTCTCTTCAATAATGGTATTGGATGTAGTCAATCTAAAAACAAAATTTTTTCACATATTTAGAAGACGGGGAAAAAAATCAAACCTTTTCTTCGAGTAGTAAATGTAGAGTGTGTATGATGATTACAGGTCGCAGCTTTTCAAGTGATTTAGGAATAAGGGGGGTAGCATCCATTCTTCTTCTTCTTCTTCTTCTTCTTCTTCTTCTTCTTCTTATTATTATTATTATTATTATTATTATTATTATTATTATTATTATTATTATTAACTTCATCCTGATGAGAACAACTTAATTCGTCCTGATGATAAACATACACATTTTTTTCACAAACCCTTAATAACATGTATTTCTGTTTCTTCTGAAAACACTGATAAAAATAGTAGTAGGAGTAGTAGGAGTAGTAGTAGTAGTAGTAGTAGTAGTAGTAGTAGTAGTAGTAGTAGTAGTAGTAGTAATTGTAGTAGTAACATGTTAGTGGCGCCTCAATGACTTACAATGAGTTACAGGATAGGATACGATAGGATAGGATAGAAGCCTTTCTAATTTCTTTCTCCAAATCTATAGGCATGTAATTTACCTAACAGATAATGTGACTTTGAGTTACAGGATAGGATAGGATACGATCAGATAGGATAGAAGCCTTTCTAATTTCTTTCTCCAAATCTATATGCATGTATAATTTATCTAACAGATAATGTATCATGTCAAAATAATAAAATATAGTATAGTATAGTATAGTATAGTATAGTATAGTATAGTATAGTATAGTAGTGATGGCATCATAGACTTTTGCACTCTAGATAGACGTGCATTTAAGAGCATACATATTATTTGTCACACTGGCACTTTCCGGCATTATTTGGCTGATGAATTTTGCTTACCAGAGATTCTCCACCCAAGTCAGTGGAGTACACTACATTAGACAAAACCGTATATACATGTAGACCATTTTTAACTTCACTGGGCTATGTGGGTCATTTAGGACCCAGAAGTGTGTTAAACTATAAATATCTCCTGAACTATTGGGAATTTTTTAAGAATTCCTCAAACTCCTAAAAGAGCAAATTTCCTCCAATTTTAGTACTGATTGGTGAAAAAAAAACCACATAAATAAACAATGTCTGATTTTCATCTACACACAAACCGCTATGTGGGTCGTTTAAGACCTAGACATTTTACAGAGAAGGAAAAGCGAATATTCCTGTCAGGATGATGTGGGTCATTAGGACCGGGCCATACATTTCAAAGAGAGCTTCTTATGGCATGATTGTGTTTTGATAACAACAGGGTTAGGAGTTCAACTACAACTTGAGCAAGTACTACATTCCCAGCCCTTTGTTGATGGCTCTTCATGTTCTTAGGCTGAGCAGCCATAATCAGTACTTTGATTCATTTGCTGCTATTAATTGTTACTAGGGGGCTGCAGTGTTTTCAGTGGTGCCATGAAAAAAAAGTATATTGTGTGTAGGATAACATAGGCTTACTTGCTATAAAAGGTAAGGTAAAGGTAGTCCCATAGCCTTGTGGCCGTAGCCGTAGGGGAGCGTGATGTTGAAGATCACACTTATCTTGGGCCAGCGTAATGAGGGTGATGCCCATCTCTCTCCCTCGCTGCTTTACCTTCCCCACCCTTAAGAGAGTAGGTACTCAGTCAAGTTGAGTCAACTGGGGGCGTTGTTATTTGTCGCTTCACGTTTTGCTGTCACCCATCCAAGTGCTAACCACACTGGACGGTGCTTAACTTGCGACACAGTAGTGAGTGCTTCAACCACTGTACTATCCGACACATATAAGCTCAACTATATGTGGAGCTGCTGGATTTAGCAAATGCATTCCAGTCACAGCAAGCGATGGCCTGAATACCAGCCCCAGCACAGCCTAATGCTGTACCAGGGCCTACAAATCACTGCACCAGCACATTTAATAAGGAAACTAAATAACTTTACAAAATTGTGTTTTCTTTTCTATGACAATAAGCTAGAACTAGTAACAGTTGTGGTTGGATAAGGAAGGGGGCAGGAGGTGGGTGTGATAGGGGGAGACGAGTAGTTGTGTTTGTTAATAACCGATTGACAGCAGGGTATGGGTCAGGGGTGATGACTTCCATGATGGAGAGGGTGTTCCTGATGGTGAGGGGGAAGAAAGAGAACTAGTCTGTTCTGCACTGGATCAGCTGGTACTGCAGGTCATGACCTCTGCGGCTGCGGGCAGGCGCGGGCTGCAGCTTTCTATGTCACACCTGGGCCTGGCCAGTTCTGATCTTCAGCATGCTGAGTCTGGCTTTCTTTCATCAGCTATTGAGAGTGGGAAATCTTAGACATCCATTCATGGTGCTCACACTAGAGATGTTGCACAATAGGGGTTCAGAACGGAATGTGCCGCCCGTCGCTATATTGCCTCGATCTTCTCAGTATTCCTCTAGCTCTTCATCTGAGGATCCCATACTGAGCTGGCATATTCCAGGATGGGCTGAATGAAGACTATGTACACCCTTTTCCCACAGTTTGGTGGAAGCTATCTTCAGGTTCTGCCACAGAAACTGAAGAGTTTTGCTGGCCTTGGCTGTGATGAGGGGGAAGAACATGTTGGTCCCAGCTGATCTCCTTCTGGAGTGTGGCTTCCAAGAACTTTGTTGATGACACTGTATCCAGTGTGTGACCGTGCAGATGGATGCAGCATGCAAGCATTGTTCTATGTCTGGAGACTGGCCAGCGATATGCACTTGCCCTTATGAAACTGCATGTCCCAGCTTGTCTCACATTCCGCCAAGTGGTGGATGTCATATTGTAGCTAAGCTTGGTTGTCTGACACCCTTCCGACAGAAAACTCTCAATCCAGCGGAGTACGTTGCCCTGGAGCCCATAACAGCGCAGCTTGTAAATAAGCAGACTGGTTAACTCTGTCAAAGGCTTTGGCCAGGTCCACGACAAGCATGTCTGTTTGAAGGCCTGCTTCCATGTTTTCAACCAAGTCATCCTCTAATTCAATCACCTGCGTCTTGCAGGAGTGCTGTCTTCTGAAACAATACTGCTGTGGGCAGAGGATGTTGTTTCTCTTAAAGTGTCCCATTGTTGAGGAAACCATTATGTGTTCTATCACTTTGCAGGCTATACAAGTCATGGTAACAGGTTGGTAGTTCGCCCGGTCATAGTGTTCCCCCTTCTTGTAGATTGCTTTCACATAGGCGATCCTTCAGTCTGCTGGCACCTATCCAGTTCCCAAGGACTGCTGGTAAATGCAGACCAAGGCTGGCACTACCTCCTTGGTTAGCTCCTTCAGGATGCAAGCACTGATCCCATCTGGGCCACAGCTTTAGGAGGATCTTGATGCCCTCTTCAGAAATGGTGATGCTGTCAAGCAGAGGAACGCCTCTGGATGGCATCTAACAATTGCCATTGCATTCCTCCTCCATGTATGTTTTGCCATCCCCAAACACTGATTGAAACTGTCTGTTCAGCGCCTCTGCTTTCCATCTGGGGCTACTCCGGTGGCTGATGATATCTGGTTCTTGATAAATGACAAGAAGTACTTAGGGGCTTACTCTAATTGGTCCTCCGAGATCATAATCCCAGTAGGCTCGGCTGAGGTGGCGCTGGGTTTTTCTACTGCGCTTCTTCATTTGATCATGGTGTTCAAGGGAGCCAGTCTTCCTCCATGGCCTGTATGCCCTCTCACTCCTGTTAATGAGTCAGCGGATAGTAGATGTTATCCAGGGTTGGTTACTTTTGCTGGTAAAAGTCTATTTGTGGGATGTAGGCCTGGATGGCTTCAAGACGCATGGTCCGGAAGTAGTCCCACAGCACCTAATTGAGGATTCACTCTGGGCACTAAGTTTGCCAATGTGAGAGGGGATGGGAATGCTTTCTGACTGCTACTTTGAGGCCTTCCCTATCAGCTTTGTTGTATAGATGGACTGACCTGGACACTGGCTTTTTCCTCTGAACATGGATGTTGAATTCCGCGTATACAGCGGTGTGGCTTGAGAGTCAAGGTATTGGTTCGATACGTGGGATCTGTTCTGGGGCGTTGGTTAATAACAAGTCGAGCATGTTGTCAAGCCTTGTAGAAAACATCACCATCTGCTCGAAACCATGATCGTTGATGATGTCCATGGCATAAGCTTTTGGTCGAGTTCAGGGTATGGCGACGTGCCAAACTGTGTTACACAGTGTGTACAAAAAGCATGGGTCCTAAACGGCCCCATAGTCAGAATAGGAATAGTCGCAATAGGAATAATCACCAAAATCCTTCTGCGAAAAGTATGGGTCCTAAACGACCCACATCGGCGTTTGTATGTAGTCCGCAGGTTAAATGCATTTGTGGTACCAGCTGTGACAACACCCCTTGTGAAAGTAATCCTGTTTGTAAAAAAAAGTGCTGAAGTAAACGTTTTTGTTGAACAGCTTTCAGCTTAACATAAACTAGGGACCTTGTGGTTTGGGAGGTCTAACGTCTATACTCAAAAACTATTTATGCTGTGTAGGAAAATGTGTTGAGCGTGACAATATGATTCGTCATGCAATAGCCAAGAGAGATAACTCTAAGAGAAATCCCTCTTAAAATTGCTGTCTAGGTTCCGGTTTGGCATGAGGGAAGAAGGCACGCCTGCTTAGAGAGGCGAACGTAAGCCTTAGCAACGCAGCGTGGGACTTTAATATTCAGGGCCTTGTGGTTGTCATACTTGTGTAGGTTTTTAAACACCTCAATCATATCTCCTCTAGACGTCTATACTCAAACATTATTAATGCTCTGTGCGAAAATGTGTTGGGCGTGTAAATATGATTTGTCATGCATTAGCCAAGAGAGATAAGTCTGACTGACTGATATTAAATTAACGTCCCCTGACACAGAGCGTATGGAGGACTATAACTAAGGCTGGTTGCACGAGTATTCCCGTCTAGGCTAAATAATGATTCCAGGATAAAAGCCTACAACGCCCCTAAAATGACGAGAAATATAAGACAATAAAAATTTAAAGGTTAAAATCAGCGCAGGAAATCGAGGAGAAAAATTAACCTGCGGAAGAGGGAGGAAAAAGAAAAGGGCTTAAAACGGAGACTATAAAACTATAACCACAGGATAAAACTCGTGGTTAGAAGGTAAAAAGAAACATTGAAGTTAAAAAAATGAAACCTTTAAATTTGATAAAACGCTGAATAGCCAGACGGTTATCCAGACAAGTTAAGAACAGGGATAATAACTACGTGGGAGCTTAGTGCTAGCTGTCTAGGTTCCGGCTTGGCACGAGGGAAGAAGAAGGCACGCCTGCCTTGAGAGGCGAACGTAAATCTTAGCTAGCAGTGTGGATTTTAATTAACCCATATAAGCCTGAATTTTTTTCCCTGACGTTTTGCGTGTTTTCTGAGATCAAGTATTGGTTTAAGACTGGATCTCACATTGTTTTTGGTTTTGTTCTGCGTTTCTTGTGTCTGGAGCATGTTTTACAAGCGTCCCCATATGGGGACGCTAGGCACAAATACCCACATGTTTTAATACATACACAAACTGAGAGCAAAGAGCACTTGAACATGGTAAACGTCTTTTATTTACTGCAAGTAATGTTTCTAACACTGTAATTGTGTCTATTTACGTTGCTAAGCATTATTTTGAACAGAAATAAAATAAAGTAAAATAAAATACAATAAAACTTGGGAGAGAAACATCTGGAGAAAATGTCCATAAGTCTTAGTAAGCATTGTTACTCCAAACATCAGTTCAGTTTATGTCTTCAAAAACATTCTTCAATAAAAACACAAGGCTCATTTCAACCTGCTCAAGGGGAGGTATGGAACACCACAAAGCATTTGTGGTGCAAACCAACGCCGCACTTGGTACAGATCTGTCGTGCTTTCTTTCCGCAATGTGCGCACCTTCTCTGCTTTGTGATGCAATCCACAAGATGATCTTTGCCATCAAATCTAACTGCTGCTGGAACTCTTCCTTCCAACCTGGGTGTTCGACCAAGGGGACGACCGATACGTAAAGGTTTTTGTGCCCGTTTCAGATGTGTGTTCGCAATGGCACGACGAACAGCCAGGAGATCCATGGTAGATTCCTCTGCAGCAGATGTTGCACGGTACATGTGCCATGTCTGCTGGACACAGAGATCCAGAGAGAAAGAGAAAATGGCCCACCACCATTTCTTGGACCTGATGCCCACTCTATACTTGTGTACGTTTTGATCCTGCGATCTACGCCACCCATGGTTTTGTTGTAGTGGGAGATGACAGATGGCTGATCAATCTTCATAAACTTCTTTGTTGATCTAGACCAGCGGTTGGCTGACTTCACTGGATTGATGCCGACAGTGTTGGAAGCGACATTGACAACATTGAAGATGTGCAACGATCGCTGTATTGTGTTTTTCAAGTCAGTCATGAAACAGCAGAATTTGAGCATCAATGAAAGCATGATTCCCTATTATGGGAGGCACGGAGCCAAGCAGTTTATCGGGGGTAAGCCTATACGATTCGGGTTCAAGATGTGGGTGCTGGCAACCCCGTTAGGATTTGCTGTTCAGTTCGAGCCGTACCAGGGAGCCCAGGGACGCCAGCCCGTTGTAGAGTACCCAGGCCTTGGCATGGGTGGCTCCGCTGTCGTGGATCTCATCGCTGAGCTTCAGGAACAAGGGTCAGGGGATAATTATCATTTGACCTTCAACAACCTCTTCACGTCCTTGAAACTTGTGGACTGTCTGACACAGAAACGCATTGGATGTACCGGTACCATTAGAGCAAACAAGCTGGAAGATTGCCCAGTGAGACCAACTGCAAAAATTCAGAAGACCGAACGTGGGACCTTTGACTACCGGCAAGATGCTAAGTCTGGCCTCCTTGTAGTGCGCTGGAATGAAATTCTCATGTAATGTTTGCGCTTGCGTCAGCATCAGTTTCCTGGTCTTCAAGTTGAATTCTGCCTTGCGGACCGGAGATAGTAGCTGTTGCCTTTGCTGCAAGCTGTCGTCCACACAGGTTGTGAATCTGAACATCACCATCTTCCTCACCACTATCCTCATCACTAAGGCCATCAACTTCTGGTGGATCAATATATATATATCAGCTTCTTGAAACATTCCATCGGCTTCCAGCATGTCTATGACCTCATTTACTGTGAAGTTTCTGAGAAAAAAATCAGAAATAAAAGCTTGAGAAAACATGTGGGCATTTGTGCCTAGCGTCCTCATACGGGGACACCGGTTCAACATCATGCTGTAGCCAAACCATTCACTTTATCCAAAAAATACAGAAAACATTTCTAGAATACATATATGGCTTTATGTTTTCTTCAGCAATATTATTATAATTGTTTATAATTACAAAAGTACAGTCTTTCCTTCTTTGAGAATTCATTCTGATGCTTTTCACCACGTGGATTACACAAATATGGCGGGAAAGGAAATGCACTGTCAAGGGAAGACACTCTAAAAACCGATTTTATTATTCCTTGTTCTCTCCCTTACACTGCTGATGTGGAGTATTTGTTCATTATTAGAAGTTTCATATAGGAAAACAAAGAAACGCCGGGCGTCCCCATATGGGGACGATAGGCTTATATGGGTTAAGTATCTTAATCATGTCTCTCTCAGGCTCGGAACTCGACTGCACCTTAACCATTCCTCATAGCATATAGTTTTGCATAAAGCGATTATAGGCAAGCAGCCTACATTTTGCCACAGCTTGTGTGATTTGTCCCAGAGAGAAAGAGTATTCCTGGTCTATGTTTGTCCCTACGACCGTAGTATTATTTTTTTGAAGAAGGTCATGCACAGATCCAGATTTTTGGTTATATATCTGATCAACACATTTTTTGAACATTTCAATGTTTCTGTATCCAATAGTCACGGCGGCAGGTACGTTCATGTTATAATTCTTTCAATTTTAAAAAAAAAAATTGGAATTGACGGGTATTAATAACAGTTTTATTAAGGTCAAAATTATGGCCTGTTATTTCACTTGCGACTATCTGGAGGAACTATACTGGGTAATTCTAGATTATAGTCACATGACACCGGAGCTTATAGGCGACTACTGGTCACATTATTCTGACACCAGCGAACCAGTTGATGGTAAGAGAAAATAATATGGTCACACGTTGGCCAATCCGGGATTCGAACCAGGTACCTTTCGGTTACTACTAGTAAGACGCTCTACCAACTGAGATACCCGGCCCCACTAACCATACCGGCTCTGATTGGCTGCTATTTATAGCCCCAAGCTCATTTGCATATTGAATCTAGGCCGGCACTTAGGCCGATCTTCGCCGATATATTTTGTCTTGCGCAAACTAAATACACTTTTTTGGTTGTTCGTCCCCTATACGCTTACTGTGTCCGAAAACGTTAATTTTAATTAAAAAAATAAAATAAAATAAAATAAAATAAAAAATAAACTTTTTTATAAATCTTGTAATTTTTTTTTTTTTTTTTTTAGCTGCATTTAGTTTTTTTACACACACACGCAAACACACACACTCCCCCGAACGTGCTTGTTTTCTATTGATTGAAAAACCATGCGCGCAGCGACATGATTGCATTAGATTTGCTATTAGTTTATTTATTTTAGCATTTGATTTTGAGGAGAGTTGCTGAGTATTGACGATACTATTTTGAATGCAAACCTAGCTTGCTGATGATAATTATTTTCCTTGTTTTCTTTAATTGGCGCGCGATTCCCTCTCTCTCTCTCTCTCTCTCTCTCTCTCTCTCTCTCTCTCTCTCTCTCTCTCTCTCTCTCTCTCTCTCTCTCTCTCTCTCTCTCTCTCTGTTTAACCTTTGGTAGGAGAATATAACTTTACTGAGGTCCAGTTGGAGTATTACGCATTAATAAGATTTTGCAGAGACAATACAAAATCTTGACCATAGTGTCAAAGTGATGTCAGTGTTGGCTACATGAAAACATGAAGAGAAACAGAGAGGGAGAGAATAATGCAAAATATACAATTCCTTAAAAGCATTGTTTAGGGATGAGCAAGAAAATAATGCAGAATACATTTCTTTTAATTTTTTTTAAAATTATACGGTTTGATCAAGGTTTTCAGGCTCTTAGCCGAGAAGGCTTTTTAGTTTATAAAAAAAATAAAAAGGGGGAGGGGGGCGGTGGGTTAATGGTTAATAATTACATTTAAAGTACATGAACGGCACAACCCACTTCTTTGAACATATCATAAAAAATTGCTTCCAGACGTGCACAACAACAATAATAATAAGATGCCGACAATGATAATGACCATAAACGACAGCAAAGATGATGATGATGACTATGACAAGTTTATTAATACAACTTATGTTAATCTGATGACTAAAGAATAAAAATTGATACAACAACAACAATGACAAGAATGATTATGATGACGATCGACGATGAGAGTGTGATGACGACGACGAGTGATGATGATCATGATGATGATTATGACGACTTGATAATAATGAACGACGTCACATATCCGGTTCATTTCACAGTTCAGATTAGCGAATTCACTCACAAGTCAATCAGTGACACAAGATATATATGATATAATAATAATAGTATTGGATACAGTCAATCCACAACTAATAAAAATAGTATTGAATGCCATAAATCACACCTGAACTTTTGGATCTGTGTAATAAACGAAGAGAGATTTAAAAAAAAAAAAAAAAAAAAAAAAAGAAGAAGAAGAACACCTCACAGGGAGCTGATGTCTACCGAAAAATCAACAATGACATCCGAAAAGGCATGCGCACAGCAAAGGAGAACTGGATAGAAGATCAATGCCAGGAAATAGAGAACAGTCTGAACAAGAACAACAGCAAGAAGGCCAACCAGACTGAAGCGGCTGACAAGTGTTAAACAGCCCAAAGTCTCCACGATCCAAAGCAAGTCTGGCATATGCCTTACAAAAGAACAAAAAGAACAAGAAGTCTTGGACAGATGGACAGAGTACTGCTCTGACCTTTACAACCATACACCAAATGGATACCCATCAGTTCTAGCATGTCCCGAGAACAGAGAAGAAGAAATCCTCCCAATTCTCCGGGAAGAAGTTGAGGCAGCAGTGCAATCGCTGAAGAAAGGGAAGTCAGCGGGGGTGGACAACATACCCGCGGAACGCGAACTTGTTTTTTCCAAGTTCCAGTCATTCGCCGAAAAAGGCAATTACCGAAGTCGAACGAAGCTCTCCGAGTCGAGCGAAGCTATCCGATGTTTTACGAACGAATGCTGGCAGGACTACGTGAAACCACAGGCTGGGAAGTACTTCATCAAAACCGTATACAATTAGAAAACCCTGGTTTGATGATGAATGTAAAAAACTTCAGCAAACCCGTAAAAAAGCTTTAAGAATGATGTATCTGCACCCAAACTCTGAAAATAAACAGAACCACCAACGTTTGCGAGCGCAATGCCGACAGCTCTTCAAACGTAATAGAAGAGAATCGTGGAGAGGTTTCTGCTCCACGCTAAATTCGAAAACGAAGTTGTCGAAGGTTTGGAAAGTGGTCCGCAAACTCAAAAATAAAAGTAACAAACAGGTGAGCCCATGCCTTACTGTGCAGGGGGACGTAATCGGAGAGAAAAAACTAGTGGCTGATCTTTTGGCCTCTTCTTTTGCTGCAAATTCTTCCTCTGAAAATTATTCTCTCTCTTTTCAAACAATTAAAACCCGTAAAGAAAAACAACGGTTAAATTTTACCTCTGATAATTCTGAAGACTACAACATTTCGTTCTCATTAGTCGAGCGTGACGATGCAATTAACAAAAGTGCAGATTCAGCAGTTGGACCGAATGATGTACATTATCAATTTCTCAGACATTTAACAAGGTACTCACGGTCTCAACTGCTGGACATCTTCAATCAGATTTGGAACACTGGCACCTTTCCTCCCTCTTGGAGAAAGGTCATTATTGTACCCATTCCTAAACCTGGCAAAGACCATACTAATCCTACAAACTACAGACCAATAGCCTTAACGTCCTGCTTATGCAAGACGCTGGAAAGAATGGTTTATTCCCGTTTACTGTGGTATCTGGAAACAAATAATATATTATCTAACACTCAGTGTGGCTTTCGAAGTGGTCGAAGTACTGTTGATCACCTGGTGCGACTAGAAACTTTTATCCGTAACGCGTTTGTCCAGGGTGAACACGTCGTAGCCATCATGTTTGATTTGGAAAAAGCCTATGATACCACATGGAAATATGGCATTCTTTCAGATTTACAAGAAATGGGTTTGAAGGGACATTTACCTCTGTTTATATCCAATTTTCTAACGGACAGAATTTTTCAGGTTAAGGTTGGGGGATCTTTATCAGATACAAGGGAACAGGAGATGGGAGTGCCTCAGGGTAGCATTTTGTCTCCATTGCTGTTTAATATTAAAATAAATAATATTGTTCATTCCGTTAAACGGAGAATTGACAATTCTTTGTTTGTTGACGATTTTGCATTAGTAGCCAAAGGTAAAACCTTGGCATCTGCAGAACGTCAGCTACAGTTATGTGTCAATGCCGTTGAAGACTGGGTTTTACAAAATGGTTTTAAATTTTCTGAAGCAAAAACTGAATGTATTCACTTTTCCAAGCACCGGGGAATTATTCAAGATCCTAATATTACCCTCAATAAAACTCCAATAAAGGCGGTCCAACAAGTCAAATTTTTTGGTGTTATTTTTTTTATCAAAGTTTATCCTTCCTTATCTGAAAAATTTGAAAACTAAATGTCAACAGGCCTGCAACTTGCTCAAGGTGGTACAGACTGGGGAGCTGACAAAAAAACTTTATTGCTGTTATATCGTTCTTTAATTAGATCCAAGTTAGATTATGGTTGCATTGTTTATGGTTCTGCTAGAAAATCTTATCTTAAAATGTTAGATCCAGATGCTCATCAGGCCCTACGCTCTGCTTTGGGTGCGTTTCGCACCTCCCCTTGTGAAAGCCTTTACGTGGAAGCTAACGAACCCACGCTGGAGCTGAGACGGGCAAAATTGTCACTGAATTACTATTTAAAATTAAAAACTGATCCCACGAACCCCGCTTATGACTGTGTTTTCAACCCAGATTTTGTTCAGAAATTTGAAGCCAAACCTAACACAATACCTCCGTTTGGCATCAGAATGCAGGCTCATTTGGAAAAAGCAGGCATCGATGTTGCTTCCATCAACGATGATGAGCTTCGGACTGAAGCTCCTCCATGGAAATTATGTACCCCAAACATTAATTCAAATTGGCAGTTGTCTGCTTTCCTCAAAAACAATACATCTGGGAAGTTTCGTCTTTCGTAGGCCTCAATTACATACTATACTACGTACGTATGTAGGAGGCCCACGAGTTTACAAAGACAACAGAAAAGACTTCAGCGCCTGTGGTGAAACATCCGTGCATAAAAAATGCCACTGTTGTTTCTCGATCTAATTCTATTTCGATCTGCACAGCTTCAAGCTGTAAGTCAAGTCGAGATTTGCATTTTGAAGCAGTTAGTATTATTATTATTTTATGATGATTAATATACTGACACAATTAGTAATAAAGAGTAAAAGTAATAAATAACACATAATGCACACATACAACGATTTCACATCTACATGATAATAAAACCATGACAAAACTTCAAAGCGCTATGGATACGTTGATGTCCCTTCAGCACAACAAGGCAAAACAAGTTTATAATGGTCTCAAAAAACAGTGACATTTTTATTGCAAGCACCAAAGCAATTATTAATTTAACTAATATTATTCTTTTTAACTGATACAGAAAATTTGTTATATGTATTTCAGTGATAATTATGTATTTTAATGAGAAACACGTATGCAGCACACTATTCTTTTCTTTTTTCTTAAAGTAGGAATAATAATAATAATAATAATAATAATAATAATAATAATAATAAGAATAAGAATAAGAATAAGAATCTATATATATAAATTGCTTAGCAGGAAGTCCTTCTTCGCCTCTACTATAAAGTTTGTCCGGTATGGACGCTGATCTGGGCAGGTGCTGGGGCGCTACGGATCGGCCTGCTGTGTGCTCAAAACCAGCGAAATCGTTATAGCCGACATTTCCTTACCGAACGTTTAACCGTTTCTGAGATAAATAAATAAACAAAATGTCCACAAACTGCAATAGCCTCATTCCGCGCGCTTCCATTAAAAATCAAATTGAGGTTTCAGCATGTTTTCACATATAGACAAAAAAATTGATGGTCTTTCTAGGAAACCTTGGTAGCTTACTGGGTAAAACATTCGCCTACAGTGCAGGGCGACCGAAGTTCAAATCTCATGCGGTACATTTTTTTGTTGTTTTTTCAACACTACAATGTGGATATTTTTCTTTTTAATTTAGGCTTTTTACCTTTAATTTATTATTATTATTATTATTATTATTATTATTATTATTATTATTATTATTATTATTATTATTATTATTATTTATAAACTAATAATAATAATAATAATAAATTATTATTATTATTATTATTATTATTATTATTATTATTATTATTACTATTATTATTATTATTATTATTATTATTATTATTATTATTATTATTATTATTATTATATCTTATATCAAATTTTCTTTTAAAACCTTGGTGTTTTTTATGATTTCTATTTGTATTATTCTATATTCAATTATTATTATTATTATTAGTAGTAGTAGTAGTAGTAGTAGTAGTAGTAGTAGTAGTAGTAGTAGTAGTATTACCAAGGATCGGGATGGGGTGGTACGTGTAGGTAAAAGGGGGCTACGGGTAGGTTTAAAGGGGCGCATGGGTAGGCATAACGGGGATACGGAGGGGGGGGGGGTACGGAAGGTATCAAGGGGGTTTGGGGAGGTATCAAGTGGGTTCGGGGAGGTATCAAGGGGGTATGGTGAGGCATCATGGGGGGGAGGGGGACGGGGAGATATGAGGGGTGGGGGTATGGGGGGGTATCAAGGGGGATATGGGGAGGTATCATCGTCCAAATGAAACTCGCAGACAACAGTTGTCTCTCTGTCTACATTTTAAACAGCAACCTGTGTACCCTGGCTTGCCAGGGTACAAAACCACTAGTAATAATAATAATAATAATAATAATAATAATAATAATAATAATAATAATAATAATAATAATAATAATAATAATAATAATAATAATAAACAAACAAAACAAATAAATAAATTAAAGATTTAACTAAATAGCTATATTACTACTACTACTACTACTACTACTACTACTACTACTACTACTACTACTACTACTACTACTACAACAACTACTACTACTACTACTACAACTACTACTACTACTACTACTACTACTACTACTAGCGAAATTGTGGTCTTGATTTTGTGGTCCTGATTCGGCTCTTTGCAGTCCGCTGGACCCTGTAAGCAATGAATAACTAATTAGCTATTAATTTAACTCTGATCTCGAGTTATAAAAAAAACCAAATTCGCTTAGCCTACTCGTCCTTCTCTGGAAAGTTAAAGATTCAAATATTATAAAGTGTCACAGGGCAGCCTGTGGTGAAACCGGGTAGTAAGTGTGGGTGGAGAGTTAATGAGTTGGGGTAGTAACTGCGCGGTGTCGTATGTATGGTTATGTGCGTGGAAAGCGTGATTTTTGAACAGCATAGTTTGGCCAGCCAGTTTTGGGAAGTGTTCACTGTTAGTCAGAACAGGTTTTGGCAGAGACACGGATAGACGTGCGGTCTTGTTGCTCTGGGTGTTTTGGTTGTTCTGGAAAAGTAGGGGGGACAGTTATTAACGAATAATAGTAACTGGTTCCAAAAAGAGTATACTAGTTGGAAAAGGTGCTGTGTTTTGTAGTTTAACTCTCAGATTGGAGTGCAGCTATAATATAGCAAAGTTTGTACAGTGTGGTAATTTAGTGTGAGGCATTGTCCACTAATGGAAACTACGCACTGGATTTACCCTACTTGGAGTACTGTGTAGGCAAGCAGTGGGAAGTTGGCTAGCTACAGGTGCTATTACAATCGAGCCGTTGGGTAAGTGTGATGGTGTCTTTCCCTTACTGTGCTATTGACCGACGGCCGGCTGTTTGGGGTGTTGAACGATAGCTGTGCGTGAGGCTGGGGGAAGTATGGTTGCACTGAGGAGAGGAAGGGTGCGACTGAAGGAGGGAGAATGAGGGAGGAGAATGGGGGTGAAGTGTGATGAAGGTAGGATGGAAGTGGTTGCTGTTGTTGAGGTTGCGGTTGCTCAAGATGGATAATGTGTTGATGATTTCATGTATTCATTTGCAGCATTGTTCATTTCATGCTTTCATAATGTCATTTAGTTTTTGAATTATGTGTTTGACTACAAGAGACAGTAAAAGTAGTCAAGGGAAGTGAAATGAACAGCAGTGGCGCTTCCTCAAGATACAGGAATTAGTTAGTTAGTAAGGGGGGGAGAGTGTGAGGAGGGAGGGGGACAGAATCGGGTGGACTTGACATTAACAATACGGCAAGCATGTTGCAGGTTCGAAAGCCTTCGATCGTCGTTCGAAAGTCTTTGTTCGTCGCTCGGAAGTTCGTCGAACTCTTCAGCGCGACGACGACGACGACATCCGGTCGGTGGACCCACATCATCATCACCACCCATTCGTCCACGTCCACGTTTGTGAACATCCTCATCGTTCCACAACCCCATCTTTCCCGCGTGATCGTGACGTCTGTTGCGGGACCTAGCCTCGGCGTTACGAGGTAGCCGACAGGAGGAGTCAGGCTGAGAGGCGTCGACGGCGGCAGGGCCGCCGCAACTACAGCGTCATCATCACCATCATCGTCATCGTCAGCGGCGGAGGAAGTGGCGACACCACAGCGCCTGGATTAAACAGCGACAGTCCAGCGTCAACCACAACGGGGAGGCAGCTACCTTTCGGAGGCATCAACGGGGACACCCTACTATCAGGTCGGCTCGTTCTTTATTTGTCCCCCTCTTGACACTTGCCCCCTCTGTGCCCGGACATTGGCGTTGCACAGTCGTTAGTTAGACGTGGTTGATCAGCAACCCCCGTTCATCTGACATTTCCATTTCATTGCTCATTGATCCATTGATTGTTCCATCACCATTTTTCTCGTTTCATGTGTAAATGTTGTATGTGTATGAGTGTGTGGTATGAATGAATAAACAGCTTGAAAGTTGTATATATAATTGTTGTGTTATCATCGCTTCACGTCTGCGGGAAACTGTCATTCTGTCTGGGTTGTCTGCGTGTGTAAGGTGTTTGTTTGTGGTGTCTACCCAGGGGGAGTCGTGGCGGTGACATAAAGTATAGGCCTAAATATTATTAATTAGAATAGATATAGTTTATACATTTATTTACGTATAAAATAACAATACAGGTCTAATAATTATATTCAGCTAGTGAGCTTCTTCGCTGCACGAAGACTGACTTATAATATATAATGTAGATTAAGCCTATGTATACTGTATAACAGTGTCTACTTGGTTCTAGGCAGGAAATGGGGAATGCTATAACAAAGTATACCGTTGCGAAATGCTAATCTGTGTAAATCGAACAGAATTAGAAGCAACAGCGAACATTTTTAATGTCACCTAGTCGTAGTCACGCAAGCATCATTTCGTAACACATCGGAGAACTTCGTTCGACTTCGGTGGTTGCCTTTTTGGGCGAATGACTGGAACTAGGTTGGAAAAAACAAGTTTGCCCGCGCTACTGCTTCAAGAAGAAGGAGAAGCGATGATTGATGCCCTCACCATTATCTGTAACTAGATCTGGCAGAGTGGGGAGTGGCCTATACAATGGACCCAGTCGCTTGTCATCACTCTTCCCAAAAAAGGTAACCTTCAGGAGTGTGAAAATTACCGCACAACCAACCTCATCAGCCATCCCAGCAAGGTCCTCCTGAAAATAATACTTAACAGGTTGAAACCCCAAGCTGAACAAATCATAGCTGAAGAACAAGCAGGATTCAGGGCATGGCGAAGTACCACTGAACAGATTTTCAACCTCAGAATAATTTGTGAGAAATACCTACAGCACCATCAACATCTATATCATGTGTTCATAGACTTCAAGAAGGCGTTTTACCGAGTCTGGCATGCAGCTCTATGGGCAACAATGAAAGTGTACAACATCAGCCCTAAAATTATTGAAGTCATCAAAAGCCTGTATGACAAGGCTACCAGTGCAGTCCTCCAAACCAGCGCCATCGGGAACTGGTTCAGAACAACAATCGATGTGTGTCAAGGATGCCTACTCTCTCCAACACTCTTCAACATCATGTCAGATGCCCTTGCAGATCACGAAGGCACAGTCAGCATAGGGGGTAGAGCAATCTCCAATCCGTTTTGCGGATGACATTGATGGATTGGCTGGAGAGCAACAAGAACTTGAACAGCTGGTACAGAGGCTTGACACCACCTCCAGAGCTTATGGAATGGAAATAAGTGCAGAGAAGACCAAAATGATGACCAACAACACCAATGGCATCAACATGGACATCAAAGTCCAAGGCCAATCCCTCAACACAGTGCATAGCTTCAAATATTTAGGAGCCATTGTATCAGACAATGGGTCCCGACAGTACTTTCTCTCCAGGATCGCACAAACAACTGCTGCCTTGACAAGGTTGAAGCCCATTTGGAAAGACAGGACCATCAGTCTACATTCCAAAGTAAGACTGCTGCGCTCCCTCACAGCATATCTCCAACGAAGAATACAAAGCATGGAGATGAGGTGCTACAGAAGACTTCTGGGCATTTCCTATACCCCACATCACCAACGACGAAGTCCGACAGACCATCACACAAGCCATTGCACAACACGATGACCTGCTCACAGTGGTGAAGAAACAGAAACTCCGATGGTATAGCCACGTCACCAGATCATCAGGCCTTGCAAAGACTATTCTGCAAGGCACAGTGCAAGGAGGTAGAAGAAGAGGGAGACCGATAATTTAAGAGTGGACTTCCTTACATATGTCGGTAGTAAGCTAGCAATTAAAGAATATATTAAAAAAACTAAAATAATAGTAACTGATAATAATCGTTTAACTATCTGTGCTCCAATAAAGAAGATCCTCTCCACTGAAAAAGGGTGCAGGAAATTTTATGATATATTTATGAAAAACAATGTAGAGCCAAATTGTTGTGAAAAATGAATGCTAAAGTAAATTATGTCATACAATGGAAAAAATGTTTTTGTAAAATTCAAAAAATTGGTGATATCGGAATGAGATGGTTTCAGGTGCGTATTCTGCAATCTGGCAACTAATATTATTTTAAAAGAATTCGAGGATGGTCTATCTCAGAGTGTAATGTGTACTTTTTGTGAAGTTGAGAGGGAGAATATCACACACCTCTTCTGGAACTGTGATTGTGTAAGACACTTCTGGAACTTTTTTGAGCGCTGGATTAAACAGACTTGTGAAAATGCATGTAATCTAATTCTATCAGAAAGCTTGATAGTGTTTGGAATTGAGCTGAATGTGAACACAGATCCTATATTTGATTTGATTTTATTATTGGCGAAACAATATATATATATGGATGTAGATATTGCAATGTAAAACCCAATGTAAAAGAATTTAAGTTTAAATTAAAATGGAGATATAATATCGAAAGGTATAACGCTAAATTGAATCAGAAAGAATCTGAATTTGATGCTGCATGGTTTTATTATAAGCAGTTGATGTAATAATGTTGTATAATATACGATTCTCGCTTTCTATTTCTATTTCTTCTTTGCTCTTCTTCTATCTTTTTTTTTCTCACAAATTTATATATGTTTAATTCATTGCTTTGTTTGTTTATTTGTTGAGCATGTTTGCTTTTATACTCTGATCGATGTTATGCTGTTGTTAAAAGAAAAATAAATGGAAATGCAAAAAAAAAGAAAAAAAGAGGGAGACCGAAAAAGAGGTGGGAGGACAACATTTGAGAATGGACTGATTTGACACTGAGCGAAGCCATCAGGACAGAGAAAGATGGAGTATGCTGGTAAAACAATCATCGACCTCTTGGTTGCTTTTTGCGAGAGGTCGGCTCTAGTCAGGCAGTATCCCTGTGACTGTGTGTCAAAGTAGAAATAGGTGTTGTGCTTGGAAGGGTGTGTATTGTTGGTCCGAGCCACCCAAGGTCTTACGCCCTCGTCGGGGTAAGAATGCCTAGAATCCGAAATTGAGGAGGATTGTAATTGCCATTTATAAGATAAATGTAGAATTCCTTCCTAAGGTTGTGTGGTTCTCTATTGGACACCTGCCGAGGCTCAAGGTCTTTTGAAGAATTGAGATGTCCTTATCCTTATCATTGTTATTGTTGTGAGAATAACTAGCAAATAGCCAGACACGAAATTAACTCTCAGGACTAACCATTGTGTCACCTGTGTTGTGTTGTCACTGTGTTGGGAAAGGTGTGTCACAGGCCGAGACCTAAGACGGTGAGTAAAGCCCTGTAATTCAGTTTCTTAGTGGCAAAGCGCTCTGAGACTGCGTACGCGAATGAATGGTGATGAATGAGGGGGAAAGGGATGTATTTTGATGAATAATGATGTATTGATTTTGTATGATTTTCATATGATTTTCGTATTATGTACATGAATGAGAAATGTCGTGCTGTTGTTGTTAAGCGGGTCAAAGGGGGACGATGAAGAATGCATGTTAGAGACAGAGATAGAGAGGGAGAGGGTGTGTGTATGGGGAGAGAAATCGTACTATGCTGGAGAGAGATGAAGGGAGTGGTGGATATGAGGAGGGCATGTTTATATTATAGTACGATAAGATAGTATGGATGAAGGGAGATAATCGTGATGTATTTATAACAGTTGAGAGGGAGGGTGAAGGTGAAGATGGAGGTGGAATGAATTAGGACTGTGTGATTGAAGTGTGGTCGTAATGATTATGTATATTTATATAAATGTCTGTACTTATGAAGAGATTAATTATTAGCATCAAGAGTTGCATTATATTATTGAAACGTATGCATAGCAACATGTATTATTATCATTGTTGTTATGCATAACCAGGTCAAGATGGCGGCCGGCATCCGGCGTATTATGTTATGTAGTATTTGTGGTTTGTAGGCAGACTGTTAAGACTATATATTTGCTTACAGGTTTGGGCTGTATCATCTTATTATGCTGTTTAAGCCTTTGGTGATGTAGTTGCGTTTCCACTACACCTTTACCACTTTGCGTGGACGTGCAACTGTGCTGTAGCCCTTGCCTCTACAGTTGGGGAGAGTGGAAGTTAACTTCGCCACTACTGCCTTGTCTTGCCTCAGTATCGTGGGCGTCGCCATTTATTACAGGAATTCCATGCACCACACCCGCGCACACACAGACTTGCACAGCACCACACATAAAAACATACTTCATTTAGTTAATAAAATTCATCCATCATATTGTGTAAATAACTGTTTAGCTCCTACTGAGCTACGGAAAATTGACGTTGTGAACAGTGCTACAATTCTGCAAGTTAACTTGGACAGTGACTGTTGATAAAAGTTTTGCAGCTCCATTTCTTAGCTGGAATTTATAGTGTTTTGAATTAATTGGTTATTGCCATTTTGTTGTACATTTTGTGTACCTCGTATCTTCCGTCTCGCGGTTCTGTACCGATTTTCGTATTATGTACATGAATGAGAAATGTCGTGCTGTTGTTGTTAAGCGGGTCAAAGGGGGACGATGAAGAATGCATGTTAGAGACAGAGATAGAGAGGGAGAGGGTGTGTGTATGGGGAGAGAAATCGTACTATGCTGGAGAGAGATGAAGGAAGTGGTGGATATGAGGAGGGCATGTTTATATTATAGTACGATAAGATAGTATGGATGAAGGGAGATAATCGTGATGTATTTATAACAGTTGAGAGGGAGGGTGAAGTGTGGTCGTAATGATTATGTATATTTATATAAATGTCTGTACTTATGAAGAGATTAATTATTAGCATCAAGAGTTGCATTATATTATTGAAACGTATGCATAGCATCATGTATTATTATCATTGTTGTTATGCATAACCAGGTCAAGATGGCGGCCGGCGTATTATGTTATGTAGTATTTGTGGTTTGTAGGCAGACTGTTAAGACTATATATTTGCTTACAGGTTTGGGCTGTATCATCTTATTATGCTGTTTAATCCTTTGGTGATGTAGTTGCGTTTCCACTACACCTTTACCACTTTGCGTGGACGTGCAACTGTGCTGTAGCCCTTGCCTCTACAGTTGGGGAGCGTGGAAGTTAACTTCGCCACTACTGCTTTGTCTTGCCTCAGTATCGTGGGCGTCGCCATTTATTACAGGAATTCCACGCACCACACCCGCGCACACACAGACTTGCACAGCACCACACATAAAAACATACTTCATTTAGTTAATAAAATTCATCCATCATATTGTGTAAATAACTGTTTAGCTCCTACTGAGCTACGGAAAATTGACGTTGTGAACAGTGCTACAATTCTGCAAGTTAACTTGGACAGTGACTGTTGATAAAAGTTTTGCAGCTCCATTTCTTAGCTGGAATTTATAGTGTTTTGAATTGTTTGGTTATTGCCATTTTGTTGTACATTTTGTGTACCTCGTATCTTCCGTCTCGCGGTTCTGTACCAAGTTCCCTCTCTTTCTATAATACGCCCTTTGTCTTTAGCATGATGAACAAGTTGGAATAAAAATCCCTATCACAATGTTTCAGTGCTTCTGATGCCGTCGATGGGATTGATAGCTGTCGCATTCTCAGCAGCACTTCGCCATTTGCAAACCCACCGTTGGTATTCTGCATCAAGGGTAGCGTTGTCTGGTAGGTCAGACTCCCACAACTTTGCCAGTGTCTTCATCCCTTCTGGAACCTGCATGAAACCATCCTGGTTGTTTATTAAAGTGCTTGGCACCAGACAGAGACCATCAACTGCTAGGTCAACATTTTTGAACCTCGAGTCCAATTCGGTTGACAGGTGTTCCAAGAAAGGAATGGCAATGCTAATCTTGAAATATTCTTCTGGAGTGGCCGCAGGTTGGTTGTCACGGAGAGTCTGTCGGGATGCTTGACGAGGCATTTGCCGTTTTGCTGACTTCACCAAACCAGGCAACGAACGCTGTGTCGACATTTTTATCATGCATTTCTTGAATCCATAGCTTGCTCGTTCTACTTGAACATTGTCGTTTGAAATCTTCCAACGTTGCTTTAATGCATCCTAAAACAGGATGTATTGCAGCATCTCTTGCTGTTGTTTTGCCCTGCATCAGTGATTCAAAAAGAGCCTACTCAAAGTCATCATTGCCAACAGACTCTGTTATGTCAAGATCTGCAGGATTATGTAGAAGTGACTCTTCTTCTTGACAATCACCGTTTTCCTTCCTAGGATTGTAATCATTGGACAAAGTGTCAGGATGGAGCAACAGCCATGACATGTTGAAGGACGTGCTTACAAATATTGCACTCAATGCTGCTTCGACAAGAAAATGTGCTCTAATTGCCCTAGAATAAGCCTTTCCAGCAATGATGTGAACTGCAGAATTTGATGCACAAACTGCCTCTATTGCCTTGTCTTGTCTTGCCGTATATGCCCACAATCAACCGTGTTGATCATTATGGCACTTTTTTTTACCAAGGTGCATGCTGGGTGTGTTCTTGTTACCGGCGCTCACCCGGCTAGGACATGAGCGTCAGGATCTTTAAAGTCCGTTATATGCGACACAGACTAGACCTCGGTTTATACTCTCATCCGAAGGAGTAGGAAACGAGAGTAAAGTGTCTTTCCCAGGGACACAACACAATGCCCGGCCTGGGCTCAAACCCGGGACCTTCCGATCCGCAAGCCAACGGTCTAACCATTCGGCCACCATGCCTCATGCAAGTCTGCATCAGACCAATACTACATGCATTTATCAACCACAGGCTCTGAAGTCTTTTCTTTCCCCTCCTACATACGTACGTGGTATGGTATGTATAGTATGTAATTGAGGCCTACGAGAGACGAGACTTCCAAGCCTGTGTATCAACAATGCCATTGACATTGTCACCTGCACATTTCATCACTTGGCTGTAGATTCCTGACGTCATGCGGAACAATATCTGGGCGGTAAAAATGGGGGTTCCCCAATGCATTCGCATAAAAAAATAGTTCGCTTTAAAAAGTTAAAATAAATATATTCATACCCCTTCGATTCCGTGGGACTTTTCTTCAGTTGTAAACACAACTGTAAAGAGTAAATTAGAATATATATCATTTTTATAGGATTTACTTACTTTCAAAAAGCCTGTTGGATTGGACTATAGTGTTCTAACATGTAATGGAAGGGATGAAAATATGGGAAAGGGTTTATAAATCGGGGAGGAAACAAGATTATTTTTTCCACCATTCCAAGTGATATATAATAATAATAATACCGGATGCTAATACGCGCTTTACTTCGAATGATTTCAAACTCAAAGCGCGGCGACCTATACCAACATACACGCTCACGTGCAACAAATATATTACAGACACACAACAAGGACAACAGTATACAAGGCATACACGTGGTGTAAAGGCAGGGAGATCGCTATTAGGAAACTGAAAGTTAAATAGTTTTGTATTTTTTAAAATTAATTTGACTGCATCCAATATTATTTTGAAGGGAGGGAGGAAACCGGAGTGCCCGGAGAAAACCCTCGGTCTGCCAAGCCCTCCATCCCAGGTGGTCTACCCTAGCATGGAGCTCGGCCGAGGACGGAGGGATTGGAACAGATGTGTAGGCCCTGCCGGCGGACCCATCCCGCGCTGCCCGATCAGCCAGGTCGTTTCCCACGATTCCTGAATGCGAGGGGACCCATACCAGGGCTAATGTGACTCCGGCTTCTGTGATAGCCTCCGCATAACTGAGCGTCTCCGCCAGCAATTTCGGTCTGGCCCTAGACCGACCCGACCCAATACAGTCTACCACTGACTTAGAATCTGACACAACAGTGACACCAAAGCCAGCCGGAAGCACAGCCTCTCTGAGTGCCGTAAGGGCATAGTTTATTGCAAGTAGTTCTGTAGTAAAAATATCGGTACCAGGAGGCGCCCCGAATGACAATGCACCCACCCTTCTATATGAAAACCAAATCCCGCAGCTCCATCCTCCAGGACAGAGCCATCGGTATAAACCCTCATCGGACCAGGAGCGTCTAGTAGCCGCTCGCGGGCCAGCTGTGTGATTAACAATAAATCTTTATCCTTGTATCCTTGTATCCCATGCTGGGGGTCACCACCCCATATATCGGCACCCATGGCCCTGATGGCATTCGCCGCCAGTCTAGCCCTGCAAATGTTATTGTTTATATGAGTAGTGTACAGTCCATTTTGTTGGAATAGAAAACCCAGGTATCGTACCTTTTTCGAAGGGGCAATGTGATGGCCACATACTGTAATAGATAGCCCATTATAAGCTGATTTCCACTGGGATGCAAAAGGAATAAATACAGTCTTACCGGGGGAAAGTGACAAACCAATGTCAGCTAAATTTCCGGATATAGTATCAATATCTTTTTGAAAGTTATTTAAGTCTTGTTTAAATAAATAATAATCGGGATCAATCTCGCTGCCACGAGTAGTTCTCCATAGAGCCAAGTCGTCTGCGAAGGACGTAGCTATGGATGTAAGTGTATCCGATACTCCTACATGGGCAGTGGCTATGGTAAACAATAACGGAGCAACAACTGAGCCCTGTGGGACGCCCATAGACAGACTCGAGAAAGGGTCCCTCCCCACCGGACTTTGATAGTTCTATCTCTGAGGAACGCTCTCACAAAAGAGAGCAGGGCTGGGTCTAATCCTAATTTCTGAAGTTTATCAATGAGCCCAGAATGCCACACTGTATCAAATGCCTTTGAGACATCAAAAAAGCATGCTAACACAGTGCGTTTTCTTACTTTCGCTTTTCTAATATGTTCATTGAGACGTACAAGATGGTCAGTAATACTTCGCCCCTGCCGGAATCCGGCCTGAGAAGATGGTATAATGTTATTGTTGCTACAGAAATATTCGAGACGGGTCTTAATGACCCTCTCATAGATTTTTCCGAGATGAGAGGTCAGAGCTATGGACCGATAGCTAGTTATTTCATTCTTTGGCTTTTGTGCTTTTTTAACAGGAATAACCACGGCTTCTCGCCAACCAGTCGGGATATTGCCTATTTCAAAACAGTAGTTAAAATATTTTAGTATAAATTCTTTGAATGTAAGGGGTTGTGTAGATTTGTAAACACCTCAATTATGTCTCCTCTAGGCGTCTATACTCAAACACTATTAATGCTCTGAGCAAAAAATATGTTTGGCATGACAATACGATTCATCATGCATTAGCTAAGAGAAATAACTCTGGAAACCACTTTAAATAGTGCTGTCTACGTTCCGGTTTGGCGTGTCCGGGGACGTTAATCTATACAAGTCAAGTCAAGCCGGTTTGGCATGAGGGACGGGAGAGCGTCTCTTTCCCAGCGAAATCATGCTAGACATTAATAGCTATTATGAATAGCTATTAATAGCTGCTTTCACTTTGAACAAATGTTTTTGTTAAGTAAATAAATTCCGCACCTTTTGTGCCTATAAATAGCAACAACCGTTGATTAGCCAGCCAACAGTGTGGAGTTGCAAATAACAGCTACCAAATCTGGTAAAAGAAAAAACTCGAAAAAATTTTGTATCGTTGTAGGTTGATAAAATACCCTACCCCATACACCAAAGACGCAGTTTTCAAACCGCGTGGTTCACTCAGAAATAGGGTCAAAGATCACAAGGTACCGTTAAAAACAGGAAATCACCCCTGTTAGAACCAAAATGGAAGATTCAAACTTTAGCAGTTGTTGAGGAACGAGAAAGCCCACTTTGCGTGTATCCTATCCTATCCTATCCTGTCCCGTAACCCGGAGGTCGTAGGGGCACCACAAATGATCGTTTAACCACCATACTCCATCTTTCTCTGTCCTCAGCAGCCCTGATGACTTCGCTCGGTGTCAAACCAGTCCATTCTCAAATGTTGTCCTCCCACCTCTTTTTCGGTCTCCCTCTTCTTCTATCTCCTTGCAAGGCCTGATGGTCTGGTGACATGGCCATACCATCGGAGTTTCCGTTTCTTCACCACTGTGAGCAGGTCATCGTTTTGTCCAATGGCTTGTGTGATGGTCTGTCGGACTTCGTCGTTGGTGATGTGTCCAAATGCCCATAAGTCTTCTGTAGCACCTCATCTCCATGCTTTGTATTCTTCGTTGGAGATCTGCTGTGAGGGTCCATGCTTCGCAAGCATATAGGAAGATGGAGATGACAAGGGATAGTATTTTGAGAATGAGGGGCATAATTCAAGACAGGATTTAAGATGCTTTAAAATAGCATATATTTTAAAATAAATAGGGTGATAAGTGAATGGTGTAGGTTTGATTGATTGATTGATTGTTGCTTTAGGTCCAGCGGACTCTTCCGAGCCAAATCAGGACCGGACAACCCCCGATCCGCATAAAAGATCTGCTGAAACAACCCTAGTGGGAAAATTGAATGCCCTCCACCGGCCAGTCACTTTACAATAAAGACATCCCACGCAGGGGACGGCTGAGGCTTTACCCCAACTACTTGAACCCCCGATTACAAAACCAAAATAGAATACAAACATCATTATAAATTATCAACAAAACATATACATATAAAATGCCTATATTGCTAAATAATAACATCATAGGAAGCCCTAGTGACCACCCGGCAGAAAGCGTCCAACACTCCCAAGCTGATCCAACAGACCTCATACACAAACAAGGAGTCTTGTCCAGGAAGAGTTTTCAAGAAAAAAGGTAGGCCACTGATCCAGCGAAGAAGAAGATAGTATAGCAGAGTGATAGGACAGAGCAGGAATGGGAAAGAGTAAATGAGGAAGACAGCGACAGTGGGAATTTAAAGCACTAAATTTCCATAAAGTGGGGATACTATTTATACTGAAACCCCCGGCACTCCAACGGGGGTATTGTTGCCGCAGTGAATCGGTCTTGCCTACAAAGGAAAGACAGGTTTTCAACTGGGGCTTTCACTTTTCCCTTTATAGGTTAGAACAATCTTCAGTGGCAAGATTGCTCATGACCCCAAGGGGTATGGTGTAGGTTGTTCCCACAGGATGTCCTCTCCAGGATCGCACAAACAACAGCTGCCCTTGCAAGGTTGAAGCCCATTTGAAAAGACAGGACCATCAGTCTACATTCTGCGTTCCCTTGTCATCTCCATCTTCCTATACGCTTGCAAAACATGGACCCTCACAGCAGATCTACAACGAAGAATACAAAGCATGGAGATGAGGTGCTACAGGAAACTTCTGGGCATTTCCTATACCCAGCACATCACCAACAACGAAGTCCGACAGACCATCACACAAGCCATTGGACAACATAATGACCTGCTCACAGTAGTGAAAAAACGGAAACTCCTATGGTATGGCCACGTCACCAGATCATCAGGACTTGCAAAGACCTTCCTTCAAGGCACAGTGCAAGGAGGTAGAAGAAGTAGATCAATAAAGAGGTGGGAGGACAACATTCAAGAATGGACTGGCTTGACACTGAGCGAAGCCATGAGGTTGCTGAGGACAGAGAAAGATGGAGTACGCTGGTTAAACGATCATCTGTGGTGCCCCAACGAACTCCGAGTTACGGGATGGGATAGGATAGGATAACTATCAACCACCCCCCATGGGGTTTCAAAGTATTTCCAGATAAGTCTCAAAATACAAAAAGGTATGAAACAATGAGAAACAAAATCTTTTTATAAAATACAATGCAGCAAGCTATACCATAATGACAGAAACGCTTTCCACACAGTGACAGTGGTATATATCTGTGGCATTTTACAAGCACAACAAATATATATAAGATAACGACAGATTTCACCACGTGACATATTTACAAAAGCACCTGGAACATACTGTAATGCTTGTAAAATATCCATTTTAAAAACCCTCTTATTGATTTAAATCTCTGACCATACACACTTTCACGCTTATTCTACTGTATCTTCTGGCTGGACCATCTTCTGTTCATCTACTTCAAAGTATTCAGAACTCATGCAGCTGCTCGTCTGGTTCTCAAAAAGAAAAATATCTGATCATATCCCTCCTACATTCTCTCCACTGGGTCCTGTATCTCAGAGGGTTACCTATAAATTCTATACTTTCTATTATGTGCATCCATGGATTAGCCCATGGATTTTTTTATGAGAAGATTGATCGCTGCCATGTGATTTGCTATGTGTGAAAGGCGTGCTGGAATCGCGAATGTTTCTAGGAACGAATTATAATTGAAATGAGTCTATTCGAGAACATTCTTAGATAGCCGTATAAAACCCCTTGCACTACCTATTTTGGTAGGAAGGAGAGCTTTTTTCACATCACGTTGTGGTAGAAACCGGTGTAAAGTAAAGAACAGTGGATCTGAGTTTCTCAAGGTGTCACTTAGTGGCAGTTACTGTGAAGAAGTGTCTTAGCAGTCTGTCAACGAGAAAGGAGATTAGGCGGAATAGGAGGTCTATTAAAGGAGCACTGTGGAAGTGTTTGTTTAACTCTAGTAACCTAAATCGATTTAAACAACTGCTGTATGTTTGCGATGAAATTCGAATTGTCTACGTGCAATGTCGAGTGCCCTGTGACGCCGCCTATGTCATCCTTGTGCCTGTGTTCACCTTGACTACCATCCGTGCCCGAGTGTCTGTGTCTCGTCGTTTGTCTGTCTGTTGTCTCCATCGGGCCGGAGGTTACCACTGGTATCGTAAGTCGCCTGTTGCAATTTCTCAGTTGGCCATATCGTTCGGGGGCTGGGTTATGAATGTGAGTGTGGAGGATAATTGATTATATTTTCTTTGATTCTATTTTATGTTTCATACAGTTTATTTGTTACATAAATACCAAAGAGCGAGAGAGAAGAGAGATTAAAAGGATTTTTCTAAAACGAATTATAAATTAAATGCTTATAATTTAATATAAGAAAATTCGCTGTCATATAGCGAAGGAGGACAGGGGGAGGAGAATGAGGTTGCGTGTGTGCAATGACAGAAGTAATGACAGGAAGAATGGTCAAGGATGCGCGCGAATGTAAGGGAGACAATCTTACCGTTAGACGGGAGATTGTGCAATTTAATGTAATAGGATTGTTTATGGTTATGTATTTTGTATGTATCGCTGCAGATGTACCAAATCAGAAACCAGTTCCATCATTGACTGTTCCGTGTCCTACCCGGGGTTGTGTGACGTGAGGAACTTTGAGACGACACCTTTCCTCTTGTTGACCTTTGGTTGTGAAGGTTGTTAGTATCGAGGAAAAAGTTCCTATTTTATGTAAAACTGTTTATATTTATTTACATAACACACACACACACCCCGCATTTACACAACAATTAACTATAACAGTCAAAGAACATTTTTGCAAAAGAAATATTTATTTACATGTGATAACTTGTAAATTACAGTGGATTAAAACATATTTAATTAGAATTGAGTAATAATCTTTTGACTTTGAAATATTACATACTTGTGTAGAGTAACTTGTTACTTTGCCTCAGTTGGTAAGAGCGTCTTGCTAGTAACCGAAAGGTCGCTGGTTCGAATCCCGGATTGGTCAACGTGTGATCATATTATTTTCCCCTTTACCAACAACTGGCCCGCTGGTGTCAGTATAAATCGGTCCAGTAGTCACCTATATGCGAAAGTGTCGTGTGACTATAATCTACAAACAACAACAACATGTTACTTTGCTTGTAAATTTTTGATATGATGATGATGGTCATTGTTGTCAGGGTGGCGACGTGGTGATCGTACTTAACGCTCATGCAATAGGACGTTAAGCATCGTTTTCCGTTACTTTGCATTGACTTATGACATTTTAGGGTAGATTAGTACATCGAAGATCTTGTATAGAGTAGAAGAAATAAATGTGTGATTTTAACTGTTCTCAAGTGGCTGGACTACATATGATTCATAGCCGTGTGAAAGCTAGTGTGACAGTGATCTTTTACCATTTTTCTATCTATCTCTGTATTCCAGCCTTAACACAGACCGAGCTAAACAAATAAATTTATTAAAGTAATTCACAGGGTGACTAACTAGCAGTTCCCATCGAATAAAGCGTGAGGGTTACAGCATTCCATTCTTACCGTTAGACGGGAGATTGTGCAATTTAATGTAATACGATTGTTTATGGTTATGTATTTTGTATGTATCGCTGCAGATGGCTATACAAGGGGAATATAAACCAGGTAGATATTTAAGGTAGATTAGTACATCGAAGATCTTGTATAGAGTAGAAGAAATAAATGTGTGAAAAATAAATGGTAAAAGATCACTGTCACACTAGCTTTCACACGGCTATGAATCATATGTAGTCCAGCCACTTGATAACAGTTAAAATCACACATTTATTTCTTCTACTCTATACAAGGGGAAAAAAATCGTCCCCTATACGCTTATGTGTCCGGGGACGTTAATCTATTTAACTAACTAACTGTTGTGATGTATAGTTTGTCTGGGGGAATTATTTCGCCAGATCAGTATTAGTATTAGTTTGGATATTTTTCTACAAATTCTCTTTTTCGTAAAGAATAAATTGTCTTAATTGTTTATATAATAGAAAAGAGTTATCAGCTATTTAAACTTTGAGTAGAACAAGGTTGGACATATAAAGAATTAAAGCAATTACTTGTATTATTTACCTTGTTCATAGTAAGCTGAACTAGACTTAATTATTACAAATCTTTTGTACATTCTGTAGTTAATTATTTATTTTCAATTTTGATTTAGATTATCCTTATTATTTTGAGTGATTAATCGTTTTATGTATAGTTTTGAGTTGTATTAGTGGGATTGAGGGTTGGTAAGGGTTGGAAGGTTTGGGAAGGGGGAAAAGGGAGTTAATTTTGAGTGTGAATGTGTGAGTGAAATAAAGAAATTGTCTTGTCAACTTCTGGTCTTGTCTCTTAGTTTGTATTTAGGTGTTGGTTTTTTTTTCGTGTGGAAGTTGCATGCATTGTCGAACCGCTGTTCAGGCAGTCAGGACGTGACAATGTCATTAGAAAAAAGCACTCTATAAACACCCTTATTATTATTATACACCGCATTTATCCACTCACTGTTTTGCCTCGTCTTCCATCTAATGCTTTCTCTTACACATGCATCCACACACACATAAATGGTACATATATCTAAATAGACATACTCCACCCACATTCAACAGATGATTAAAGTTGTAAATTAAAACAATTAATAGATGAATACATCATTCAGCTGTCATTCTATGTTAGGTACATACAGCTTATACCAGCCACATAACAAACCATTTGCCTGCTCAAGTCCTTCTTTGACATGGCCTTAAGTAACATGATAAACACACCTCAGTTATACCAGCCACAGATTGTATTGGCCACTGCTTACACCAGCCACAATTTTGCTGTCCCAAAAGTGTGTTTTTTCCGGATTTACAGGCCAGCATTGTGTCCATCTCTAAATTATGGATGAAATGGAGCGCATGGTCAGTCACCATTACATCAACCACCCTAACTCAGTAACTGTCTCCCCTGAGGGGCCGGTGTTTACTGTAAGTAAATTCAGCTGTTATTCTGCATTATATTAATTCAGTTTCATTCTATGTTATGTAAATTCAGCTGTTATTCTGTATTATGATCATGTTCTGCTGAGCTTCCTCCATACAAGTCTATAACAAATTCCTTTTGAGGCAGATAAGATTGTTCAAAGAAATCACAATTCCTCTTTGCATGAATCAGCTTGTGGGTCTTCAGGTGTCCAGCCTGAGTAAACGCTTTGTTACAAACATCACACACATGATTCTTTTCTCCTGTGTGTATCAGCTTGTGTCTCTTCAAATTGCTAGCCAGGCTAAAAATTTTACTACAAGTATCACATACATGGTCCCTCTGCATTGTGTGCGTCAGCTTATGTATTTTCAAGTCTGAAGCCCAAGTAAAAGCTTTATTACAAACATCGCACACATGGTTTTTCTCTCCTGTATGAATCAATTTGTGTTTCTTCAAATTGCTAGCCAAACTGAAAGCTTTACTACAAACATCACACACATGGTTTTTCTCTCCTGTATGTATCTTATGATGCTTCTTCAAATCTGAAGACCCAGTGAAACTTTTATTACAAACGCCACAAACATGCTTTTTCTCTCCAGTGTGTATCAACTTGTGTTGTTTTAAGTTTCCAAAATTGGTGAAAGCTTTATAACAAACATCACACACATGATTTTTCTCTCCTGTGTGTATCAACTTATGTCGTTTCAAGAGACTAGACTTAATAAATGCTTTGTTACAAACATCACACACATGATTCCTCTTGTTCACTGTCTGCGACTGTTGTGTCTTAGTTGCTCTCTCTTGATCTCTGACACTGACCTTGCTGCGTCGAGTGGCTGGTGGCACCAGGGAATCTGTGGAAACAAAACTTTCAGAATCAGAATATTGTCCTCATTAAAAAAAAAAAAAAAACACACACACACACACACAAGGAAAAGTAAAATAAATTGTGCTGCATGTCTCTTTTCTTTCTGAGTAGACTGTTGCTTAAAACTGAAAACATTACTACTTGAATAGTATTACTTGAAACTGGAAAAATTAATAATCAGATTGTATTAAAAACTGTATAAACATTATTAATAGGCAGATTATAAAAAACTGTATAAACATTATTAATATGCAGATTGTATTAAAACTGCACGTAAAACTGTAAACATTAATGTATTTATTTCCACAAGTGTCTTATTTTTTATTAGCCATGTAGGTGTGACTTAAACTAATGTCCCACGGTTTTTGACCAATCAAAGATAACAATTAACTCTAGCAAACCATGAATAGTGAATATTGTCTCAATACATATAGCATAGCATGGCTTGGAATTTTTTTAAGTGATGAAAGGTTAAGGAAAGTAAAAAAAAATCATGTCATTACATTATAACATAGATCTTTTATCTGGACCAAAGTCCAAGGTCAACCCCTCAACACAGTTCATAGCTTCAAATATTTAGGAGCCATTGCATCAGACAATGGTCCCAACAGGAAGTCCTCTCCAGGATCGCATAAACAAAGTTGAAACTCATTTGGAAAGACAGGACCATCAGTCTACATTCCAAAGTAAGGCTGCTGTGCTCCCTTGTCATCTCCATCTTCCTATACACTTGCGAAACATGGACCCTCACAGCAGACCTACAACGAAGAATACAAAGCATGGAGATGAGGTGCTACAGAAGACTTCTGGGCATTTCCTATACCCAGCACATCATCAAGAACGAAGTCCACCATCACACAAGCCATTAGACAACATGACATGCTCACAGTGGTGAAGAAACTGAAACTCCGATGGTATGGACACATCACCAGAGCATCAGGCCTTGCAAAAACCATCCTGCAAGGCACGGTGCAAGGAGGCAGAAGAAGAGGGAGACAGAAAAAGAGGTGGGAGGACAACATTTGAGAAAGGATTGGTTTGACACTGAACAAAGCCATGAGAGTTGCTGAAAACAGAGAAAGATGGAGTACGCTGGTTAAATGATCATCTGTGGTGCTCCAACAACCTTTGAGATAGGATCAATCGATAAGCTAAGATTTACGTCCTATTTTTAAAAGGACATTTTAGGCACAAAGATGCCTTCATAAAAATAATAGCCAGACCAGGTCTGACATCTAATGCTCAGCCAAGGGGTCACAGGCTGGCACAGTGCCGGGCAAGAGTGTGTAAAAGAGTTACAAAGGAGTGCTGCCGCCAGACCCCACCCCAACAGAGGGGAAGGGAAATTATTAATAAAAAGGGGCATACTTATTACAAAGTTACAATATAAATGGTGCAAAGGGCAAAGCAATCAGGAAAAGAACCTGATGCTCCATTACATTACATTACATTACATGATTATTGCTTTAGGTCCAGCGGACTCTTCCAAGCCAAATCAGAACCAGAAAAACGTTGACAGAATTATCCTTCTTTGATCCATCCGTGAAAAGTTTTTCATAACCTGGGTACTGTTCTAAATTAAGTTGTCTATAGACAGTTTCAGAGGTATTCTTTTTGAGGAAAGCGGAAAACTACCAGTTAATGTTTGGATTAATGAATTTCCATGGAGGAGCTTCAGTCCAAAGCTCATCATCATTGATGGAAATCAACATCAATGTCTGCTTTATTCAAATAATCCTGCATTCTGATGCCAAACGGAGGAATTTCGTTCGGCTTGGCCTAAAATTTCTGCACAAAATCTGGGTTGAGAACACAGTCATAAGTGGAATTCATAGGATCAGTTTTTAATTTTAAATAGTAATCCAGTGATAATCTTATACGTCTCAGTTCCAGCGGAAGTTCATTAGCTTCCACGTAAAGGCTTTCACAAGGGGAGGTGTGAAAAGTGCCCAAAGCAATGTTAGTGCCTGGTGAGCAACTGGATCTAACATTTTAAGATAAGACTTTCTAGCAGAACCATAAGCAATGCATCCATAGTTTAACTTGGATCTAATTAACGGATGGTATAACATCAATAAAGTTTTCTTGTCAGCTCCCCAGTCTATACCACTGATAACCTTGAGCAAATTGCAGGCCTGCTGACATTACAAAATGGTTTCAAATTTTCTCAGGCAAAGACTGAACGTATTCACTTTTCCAAGCACCGAGGAATCATTCAAGATCCTAATATTACACTCAATAAAACTCCAATAAAGACGGTCCCAAAAGTCAAATTTCTGGGTGTTATTTTTTTTTATCAAAGGTTAACCTTATCCAGTTTTCAATGGCATTGACACATAACTGTAGCTGACGTTCTGCAGATGCCAAGGTTTTACCCTTGGCTACTAATGCAAAATCATCCAGAAACAAAGAATTATCAATTCCTCGTTTCACTGAACGAACAATATTATTTATTTTAATATTAAACAGCAAGGGAGACAAGATACTACCCTGAGGCACCCCCATCTCCTGTTCCCTCATATCTGATAAAGATCCTCCAACTTTAACCTGAATAATTCTGTCCGTTAGGAAATTGGATATAAACAAAGGTAAATGCCCTTTCAGTCCAATTTCTTGCAAATCTGAAAGAATGCCATATTTTCATGTGATATCTTATGCTTTTTCCAAATCAAACATGATGGCAATGGCATGTTCACCCTGGATGAACGCGTTACAGATAAAAGTTTCTAGTCACACCAGGTGATCAACAGTACTTCTGCCACTTCGAAAGCCACACTGAGTTTTGGATAATATATTGGTCTCGAGATACCAGAGTAAACGAGAATAAACCATTCTTTCCAGCGTCTTGCATAAGCAGGACATCAAGGCTATTGGTCTGTAGTTTGTTGGATTTGTATGGTCTTTGCCAGGTTTAGGGATGGGTACAATAATGGCCTTTCTCCAAGAGGGAGGAAAGGTGACAGCGATCCAAATCTGATTGAAGATGTCCAGCAGTTGAGACCATGAGTACCTTGTTAAATGTCGTAGAAATTAATAATGCACATCATCTAGTCCAACTGCTGAATCTGCACTTTTGTTAATGGCATCATCAAGCTCAACTAGTGAGAACAAAATGTTGTACAGAATTGTCAGAGGTAAAATGTAACCGTTATTTTTCTTTACGTGGTTTAATAGTTTGAAAAGAAACAGATTTGCAGCAAAAGAAGAGGCCAAAAGATCAGCTACTAGTTTTTTTTTTTAAATCTCCGATAATGTCCCCCTGCACATTATGACATGGGCTGAACTGTTTGTTACTTTTATTTTTGAGTTTGCGGACCACTTTCCAAACCTTCAACATGTTTGCTTTCGAATTTAGCGTTTGAAGAGCTGTCGACATTAGGCTCACAAACGTTGGTTGTTCTGTTTATTTTTAGAGCTTGGATGTAAATACATAATTCTTAAAGCTTTTTTACGGGCTTGCTGGTTTTTTACATTCATCATCAAACCAGGGTTTTTTAAGTGTATGAGGCTTTGATGAAGTTTGCGCAATGGACTCCTTGGCACTGTTTATAACTATGTCAGTGTAGAGCTGTATTGGGTCTATGGCATGTGAACATTCCGGTTTCTTATCAAGTAACTGAATCTCAGACAGATTGGAAAACAGACTCCAGATGGCTTGTTTCAGTCTCCACCTGCCATGAATTTGTTCAAGGTTGTCAGAATCATATTTTAATAGAACCCGAGAACATGAGGTTCCTCTGTCCTGGCCGGTGACTTTTGTGTTTGTTTTGTGTGTTTCTCTCTCAGTGTGTGTGTCTGTGTGGGGGTTTGTAAATGTATTGTTAGGTCTCTCATTTTCTAGATTCTCTAGTTCTGCTAGTTTGTAATGGATCTCCTACATCTCCCTTGGTCCTATCCTATCCCGTAACTCAAATGTCGTTGGGGCACCACAGATGATCGTTTAACTAGCATACTCCATTTTTCTCTGCCCTCAGCAACCTTCATGGTTTCGTTCAGTCTCAAACCAGTCCATTCTCGAATGTTGTCCTCCAACCTCTTTTTGTGCCTCCTTCCTCTTGCACCGTGCCTTGCAGGATGGTTTTTGCAAGGCCTGATGCTCTGGTGACATGGCCATAGCATCGCAGTTTCCGTTTCTTCACCCCTGTGAGCATTTCATCATATTGTCCAATGGCTTGTATGAGGATCTGTCGAACCATTGTCGGTGATTTGCTGGGTACAGGAAATGCCGAGAAGTCTTCTGTAGCACCTCATCTCCATGCTTTGTATTCTTCCTTGTAGATCTGCCGTGAGGGTTTATGTTTTGCAAGCGTATAGGAAGATGGAGATGACAACTGAGTGCAGCAGCCTTACCTTAAAATGAAGACTGACAGTCCTTTCTTTCCAAATGGGCTTCAACCTTGTCAGGGCAGCAGTTGTTTGTGCGATCCTGGAGAGGACATCCTATCGGGACCCATTGTCTGATACAATAGCTTCTAAATATTTAAAGCTATGCACTGTGTTGAGGGCTTGGCCTTGGACTTTGATGTCCATGTTGATGCCTTTGGTGTTGTTGGTCATCCTTTTGGTCTTCTCTGCACTTATTTCCATTCCATAGGCATTAGAGGTGGTTTCAAGCCTGTACAAGTTCTTGTTCCTCTCCAGCCAAACCAATCCATCAATGTCATCAGCAAAAAGGAGGTTGGATATTGCTCTACCCCCTATGCTGACTGTGCCTTCATGATCTGCAATGGCCTGACATGATGCGCTCCAGGAAGATGTTATAGAGCATTGGAGAGAGTAGGCATCCTTGACTCACACTCCATTGTTGTTCTGAACCAGTTCCCGATGGTGCTGTTGTGGAGGACTGCACTGGTAACATTGTCATACAGGCTTCTGATGACTTTAATAATGTTAGGACTGATGTTGTACACTCTCATGGCTGCATGCCAGACTCGGTCAAATGCTTTATTGAAGTCTAGAAACACATGATTTATATGTTGTTGGTGCTGTAGATATTTCTCACAGATTATTATGAGGTTGAAAATCTGTTCAGTGGTGCACCGCCCTGCCCTGAATCCTGCTTGTTCTTCAGCTATTATTTTGTTCATCTTGGGGTTTCAACCTATTGAGTATTATTTTCAGGAGAACCTTGCTGGGATGGCTGATGAGGCTGATGGTGCGGTAATTTTCACACTCCTGAAGGTTACCTTTCTGGGAAGAGTGATGACAAGCGACTGGGTCCATGGTTTAGGCCACTCCCAACTCTGCCAGATCTTGTTACAGATAATGGTCGGGGGCATCAAATATCGCTTCCCCTCCAGCTTGCAGCAATTCCGCAGATATGTTGTCCACTCTCGCTGACTTCACCTTCGTTAGTGATTGCACTGCTGCCTCAACTTCTCGAAGAATTGAGAGGGTTTCTTCTTCTTCTTCTCTGTTCTCAGGACATGCTAAAACTGATTGGTATCGGTTTGGTTTGTGATTGTAAAGGTTAGAGCAGTACTCTGTCCCTATCCAAGACTTCTTGTTCTTCTGTAAGGCATATGCCGGACTTGCTTTAGATCATGGAGACCACAGTCTGGTAGGTCTTCTTGCTGTTGTTCTTGTTCAGACTGTTCTCTATTACCTGGCATTGCTTTTCTATCCAGGTCTCCTTTGCTGTGCTCATGCTTTGTCGGATGTCATTGTTGATTTTTCAGCAGGCATCAGCTCCCTGTGAGGTGTCCTTTTTCTTTTTCATCTCTCTTCGTTTATCACACAGGTCCAGAAGTTCAGGTGTGATCCACAGTTTCTTCTTTGGGCGGTGCTTGCCAAGGATCTCCTATCCTATCCTATAACTCAGCGATCGTAGGGGCACCACAGATGATCGTTTAACCAGCGTACTCCATCTTTCCCTGTCCTCAGCAACCCTGATGGCCAAGGATCTCAGTGGCGGCATCCGTCACAGCTGAGTTGAAGGTGGTGGTTATGGTGTTGACATCTACTTCACCAGCTCCCAAAAATGAGCAGGTGCAAATTTCCCTTCAATTTTGGCTTGGAATATTTTTGCCACCTCTGGGTCTTGCAGTTTGTCCAGGTCGAACTTCAGTCTAGTGCACTTTGCTGTGTTTACTCTCTTCAAGAGGAGCCGGAAAGACATCATCACGAGATCGTGGTCACTTCCGATGTCTGCTCCTGGAAAAGTGTGTGCCCTGCTAATGTTGATGCTTGATCTGAAGCGTGTCATGACCATGATGTAGTCAATTTGGTTGTGATGTTTCCTGCTGGGACTGTGCATGTTTGCCAGTATCAGATTGTTGTATCTGGTAAACTCTAAGAGTCTTAGACCCCTGTCATTTGTCTCGTTGTTGCAGTGGGGTCCACAAGGGTCTCCCCATTTGTGGTGGACATCTTGGCCAACCTTGGCATTCCAGTCACCTTGCCTTATGACTACGTCCTTCTTCAGCACTTGGTCAAGGACAGCCTGTAGATGTTCATAGAAATCCTCTTCGTCGTCATAGTCTAATATTGGGGCATCGACCTGGATGATGGTGATATTGAAAGGGGCTGCTCTCAGACGGATGGTAATGAGTCTACTGGAGACTGGGCGGCAACCCATGACAGTGGCTAGAATGTCTTTGTGGACCAAGAATCCAAGGCTGTGTTCGTGCCTGTCATCTCTACCAGGCATGCCTACCCTCAATTTGAAGTTTCAGTATTAGCTTTTTCAAATTTCAGTATTACTATTATGATTTTCGTATTTACTTTTACTACCTATTGTTTTTGCACTCATCCTTTTGAGATTATACAAAGAATCCAGCGATAGATTGATTTGCTGCCACAATCTTCTTTTTCCTCTCCAAAGCCTCGTAATTCTTGAAATATGCCTTCCACGTGCCACAGCTGAAACAGTGGTCTCTGTTTACGAGCTCTGAGTCGCTTTCAGCATGAAATCTGATCTGCCAGCCACCTGCTCTTAGCAATGATGCCGGCCTTTCCTTTCCCCTTTTTTTACGCGGGCTGGCTCTTTGTCTTTGTTAAACTAGCTCATTGCTGGTGTTGTGCTTGGAATATTTTCCTATGTTTTTCTATTTTATTCAGAAGAATTGCATATTTCTGAAAATTGTTTTTTAAAACTTGGTTTCTATAGTGTTTGAAGCACTGACTAAAAGTTATATTTTGTTGACTGATGTGGTATTTAAGAAGAAAAGTGCTATAGAATGTGGTGTTGTGTAGTTATTTGTGGTACTGTTTCTCTGTAAATGTGAATGGTAAAAACACATTTTTGGTGAAGTTTGACTTAAATTTCTGTGATCATTTGCATTTTAAGTGCTTTAAAAGTTATTAACACTGTAAGATATAACTATTGTCTATTGGAAAATATAAGAAACGAAATGACTGATTAATTGTGAAAGATGTTATTAATGATTTAAAAGTGTAGGTTTCAGTACCAGGCACCATTGACTGTGT
Organism: Oncomelania hupensis; assembly: GCA_036898135.1. Lineage (NCBI taxonomy): Eukaryota > Metazoa > Mollusca > Gastropoda > Littorinimorpha > Pomatiopsidae > Oncomelania > Oncomelania hupensis. Next base: position 4,900,155 of record CM072522.1, on the reverse strand, counting down.
GAAGCTCTGAACAAATGTACTATTGGAGGAAATAACATGTTGATGTCTTGCTTGATTCAGATTACTAGTTGAAACTTGAAAGAGTGCATTGTGCATAGTGCCAAAAGGTAACTCAATGTACATCATCAATTGTGTCAAATGTTGATTCTGCTTCATTGAAACCTGGTTGTGGACAACAATAAATGTTCGTGTTAACCTAAACAATGTCTTTTAATAACTTGTGCATCCTATCCTATCCTATCCTGTCCCATAACCCGAAGGTCGTAGGGGCACCACAGATGATCATTTAACCAGCATACTCCATCTTTCTCTGTCCTCAGCAGCCCTCCTGGCTTCGCTCAGTGTCAAACCAGTCCATTCTCGAATGTTGTCCTCCCACCTCTTTTTCGGTCTCCCCCTTCTTCTACCTCCTTGCACTGTGCCTTGCAGAATGGTCTTTGCAAGGCCTGATGATCTGGTGACGTGGCCATACCATCGGAGTTTCCGTTTCTTCACCACTGTGAGCAGGTCATCGTGTTGTCCAATGGCTTGTGTGATGGTCTGTCGGACTTCGTCGTTGGTGATGTGTTGGGTATAGGAAATGCACAGAAGTCTTCTGTAGCACCTCATCTCCATGCATTGTATTCTTCGTTGGAGATCTGCTGTGAGGGTCCATGCTTCGCAAGCATATAGGAAGATGGAGATGACCAGAGAGCGCAGCAGTCTTACTTTGGAATGTAGACTGATGGTTCTGTCTTTCCAAATGGGCTTCAACCTTGTCAGGGCAGCAGTTGTTTGTGCGATCCTGGAGAGGACTTCCTGTCGAGACCCATTGTCTGACACAATGGCTCCTAAATATTTGAAGCTGTGCACTGTGTTGAGGGATTGGCCTTGTACTTTGATGTCCGTGTTGATGCCATTGGTGTTGTTGGTCATCAATTTGGTCTTCTCTGCACTTATTTCCATTCCATAAGCTCTGGAGGTGGTGTCAAGCCTCTGTACAAGCTGTTCAAGTTCTTGTTCCTCTCCAGCCAATCCATCAATATCATCCGCAAAACGAAGATTGGAGATTGCTCTGCCCCCTATGCTGACTGTGCCTTCGTGATCTGCAAGAGCATCTGACATGATGCGCTCTAGGAAGATGTTGAAGAGTGTTGGAGAGAGTAGGCATCCTTGACGCACACCGATTGTTGTTCTGAACCAGTTCCCGATGACGCTGTTATGGAGGACTGCACTGGTAGCCTTGTCATACAGGCTTTTGATGACTTCTATAATTTTAGGGCTGATGTTGTACACTTTCATGGTTGCCCATAGAGCTGCATGCCAGACTCGGTCAAATGCCTTCTTGAAGTCTATGAACACATGATATAGATGTTGTTGGTGCTGTAGGTATTTCTCACAGATTATTCTGAGGTTGAAAATCTGTTCAGTGGTACTTCGCCCTGCCATGAATCCTGCTTGTTCTTCAGCTATGATTTGTTCAGCTTGTGGTTTCAACCTGTTGAGTATTATTTTCAACTTGTGCAAACTGCATAAAATGTAATGCACTAATGTAATATTAATATAATTTGTTCACATAACTTCTACAAAAGTTAAGACACTTGATCATTGTTAGCACTGCTGGATAATTTTGTTCTGTGCATTAAATGGATACTTGGGATACTTTACAAGTTTGGCAGAGAACAGACACTCAAGTTCGGGTAGGCTCATTTATTTCATTCGTTCACATGCAGCTAACACTGTGTTTGTATCTTTGTTTGAGTATTGTTTTCTTTTAATTTTCAATTGCACAACTCTCTCTCTCTCTCTCTCCCCTTGAGTATTTTCTTTTAATTTTTAATTGCACAACTCTCTCTCTCTCTCTCTCTCTCTCTCTCTCTCTCTCCCTCCCTCCCCACACAAGTACATTTTTGGGTCTCATTTTCAAATGCAGCATAATATATATTTGCTGTAAGCCCTTGTAGTTTTAGGTTTAGGTGTTTGTATCTTTGTTTGAGTATTGTTTTCTTTTAATTTTCACTTGCACAACTCTCTCTCTCTCTCTGCACTGTGATTGTATCTTTGTAAGTTTGTTTGAGTATTGTTTTCTTTTAATTTTCAATTGCACAACTCTCTCTCTCTCTTTCTCTCTCTCTCTCTCTTTCTCTCAACAGGTACATTTTTGGGTCTCATATTTAAATGCAGCATAATATATATTTCCTGTCAGCCCTTGTAGTTTTAGGTCAACATGCTTTCACACTTGCATACACTACAGTAAACATGGCATGTGCATGATAGTCTAACACAGTATGCTGATTTTTATTCTTTCCTGGCAGAGCATGCAGAAAGGGCCAAAGACCAACCCAGTCTTTACTCACACAGTACAGAGAGTGGAATGCTTATGCACAGCTCCATTACTCTGCCTGCTATCAGTCAACGGCAGAGAGATTTGTGGTTAGCTGTAGGCGGCTGGAATGCCTGTGGACCAAGCTATTTGGCTTATAGGCAGGGTCAGGGGTCAAAACTCAAAGCTCGCTGTAGAACAACTGTGGTGCCGCTTGATGTCGTTCATACCACCGGCGGAGATGCCAAACTGGTTGGCACAAATCGTACTTTTGAGTCAGTGCTGCAGCGAATAACGAAAGGACACTTTTCAGAATACAAGGCTTATATGTCTGCCCCTTGCGCTGTTTCTTTGAAGATTCAGATTCACAATCACTTTGCTTAGCCATTCGTTTGGACGCCATGTTTTGAACGTTTGCTCCTCCATGCCCAACTGAGAAGTCAGAATCGCACACAGAACAGTACACGTATAATTCTGGGCCATGTTTTTTGAAGCCACGAGACAAGGCCAAGTCCGCGTGTAATCCGAACGAAATACTTGCAACTGCAGCTTTTTCTTCTTCTTCTGCACTTGAGCAATCTCTACACACTCAGACTCTTCTGATTCGTAGTCTTTCTCATTTAAACGTGCAACTTCAGCCCGATTAGAACTTTCTCCACTCTCCATTTTCACTCAAGATCGGCGCGACAATCTAAGCTCGTAACGTTCGAGCATGTTCATTGGTTCACGACGTCCAATCACAACTCTCGAAACATTTGCTCTCATGCAAGGGCAGTTACTCTGTCAGCTGCTAGGCCTAGCAGACAACAATTTAACAAGTTTAAACGGCTCTAAAAATTTCGTAGTTTTTCAATTGTTTTCTCCGTAATTTTGCATAAAATTTCGTACTCCCGTACTAGAGGGTCAAATTCCGTAAAATTACGGAAGATTACGGAAGGGTAGGCAGGTCTGAATATGGCTTGAGTAAACTGTGCATAAGTAATGTCAGAGGAAGCAATGGACCTTACCATTCATTCGGCCTTATTTATACACCTAACTTTTCTTGGACACCACGTCTACAGATCATTTTATGCTTATCTCATAATGTTCTGACAGTAGACAAAACTGGACAATAAAACACTCCCGATTGTGCTCAAGGACTCAGAGAAAATGTTGTTTTGCCTTATTTGCCAGAATATCGCAAGCATGGCATGTGCGAAAGAGTTAATCTTATTTGCTGTCTGCATGTGCATTCAGTGATTAGCTGTTGGTGTTCATATAAATAAATAAAAGGGAGACACAGTGGCCTAATGGTAGAGCTTTGGCTTGCAGATCTGAAGGTCCCAGGTTCGAGCCCTGGCCGGGGCATTGTGTTATGTTCTTGGGAAAGACACTTTACTCCCGTTTCCTACTCCTTCGGATGAGAGTATAAACCAAGGTCTAGTCTGTGTCGCATACATTCCATCATAACACTTTAAAGATCCTGATGCTTATGTCCTAGACAGGTGAGTGCCGGTGATAAGAACACACCCAGCATGCACCTAGGTCCTTCTCCCCCATCCCTGGCTGCCTAGGATTGTGCTCAGTTGTCTGGAGCGTTAGTTCGATGCGCCCAAGGGCTGCAAGTTGGCACCTCGGGCGGCTTGAGTTAGATAATAATAATACTGGATGCTACAGACGCTCCTTTCCCCAAATCTATCAGGCTCAAAGCTCGGCGATCTGTACCAACATACACGCTCACCTGTCTCATCCACCCTCACACACACACCAAATACACATACAGCACTCAAACAGGTGGAGTAAAGGCAGAGAAATCGTTATTGGAAGATGGAAAGAAATTCGCATTTTTATTTTTGAAAATTTCGTATTGACTGCATCCAGTACCATTATTGAAGGGAGGGAGGAAACCGGAGTGCCCGGAGAAGACCCTCGGTGACCTCAATAGTCTCGTACCTAAGTCACATACGTTCGCCCCTTGCGGGAATCAAACCCGCGACCTTCGGCATAGGAAACCGGCGACTAATCCACTGCGCCATGAGGCCACCCCTGTATCAGCCAGCTCCTTGAGTCGCCAAGTATAGCAAAATATGTGCGCTATACAAATCCTCAATAATAAATAATAAATAAATAAATATGCTGCAATAAAGAGAACAAGTAGAGATAATGGATAGGCAAAGACTAATACTGTGTTTACATTTCCATCCAACTAGAAATGAAAACAAAATGGTTCTTATTTCACATGCCTACAAGCTCAGAGCTTCACAAGGCACAGGAAATCACAGAACTGTTGAATTGCTATAATCATAGCTTTAAATATTTACCTTGTCTGGAAGTATCTATCATCCCAAAGAACACTGGTAGCTCTTCCTCTGTATCACTGTCAGGCTCTGTCTTCACTTTAGACAACACTGCGTCATATGGCTCTATCATGTCACACGTGTTAGTCTCTGTCTTCACTTTTGACAACACTGGATCATGCGACTCCAACATTTTGCTGTCTGGCTCCGTCTTTATTAATAATTGGCTCTTCAGAGCTTGCTTTACTTCTGATGTACCTCTGACAATCTGTTCACTGTTGTTGTAAACAAGATGCTGACTTTCCATTCCTGCAATTGCTGTAGAAACAGAAATGCATTGTTAAAACTACTAAATAATATATTTATTTAAAACAATATTTAAAAAATTCAATTATTTTCAGCCAATTATTTTATTTCACAGAAAACAAAAATCAAAGGAAATAATGCAAGAGTTGCATCTTTTTACCTTTCACTGAATAAAAGCACAAGTAGCACCAAACACCATGATTAACCCCCTTGAGTAGCAGAGAATAGCTCTTTTGGTAATAGAGGATAAAATGGAAAATGCTGATTTGGTGTGGTCGTGTATTTATTGGGGATATGATATTCTGCCTGTGTTTTTTTCTAAAACATGGGCTATGATTTGACACAATTTTGTTGTTGTTGTTGAGGTGTGGATGGTTTTATTTACAACACTAGAAGGGCAAAACCCATATCTCCTATCCTATCCTATCCTATCCTATCCTATCCTGTCCCATAACCCGAAGGTCGTAGGGGCACCACAGATAATCCTTTAACCAGCATACTCCATCTTTCTCTGTCCTCAGCAGCCCTGATGGCTTCGCTCAGTGTCAAACCAGTCCATTCTTGAATGTTGTCCTCCCACCTCCTTTTCGGTCTCCCTCTTCTTCTACCTCCTTGCACTGTGCCTTGCAGAATAGTCTTTGCAAGGCCTGATGATCTGGTGACGTGGCCATACCATTGGAGTTTCCGTTTCTTCACCACTGTTAGCAGGTCATCGTGTTGTCCAATGGCTTTTGTGATGGTCTGTCGGACTTCGTCGTTGGTGATGTGTTGGGTATAGGAAATGCCCAGAAGTCTTCTGTAGCACCTCATCTCCATGCTTTGTATTCTTCGTTGGAGATCTGCTGTGAGGGTCCATGCTTCGCAAGCATATAGGAAGATGGAGATGACAAGGGAGCGCAGCAGTCTTACTTTGGAATGTAGACTGATGGTCCTGTCTTTCCAAATGGGCTTCAACCTTGTCAGGGCAGCAGTTGTTTGTGCGATCCTGGAGAGGACTTCCTGTCGGGACCCATTGTCTGATACAATGGCTCCTAAATATTTGAAGCTATGCTCTGTGTTGAGGGATTGGCCTTGGACTTTGATGTCCGTATTGATGCCATTGGTGTTGTTGGTCATCATTTTGGTCTTATCTGCACTTACAGTTGTAGTTGCATTGTTATTATTATTATTTTTATAATTATTCTAATGATTATGATTATTATTAATATTATGATGATTATTTTGCATTATTATTCTTATTATTATAATGATGATGATGATGATGATTACTATTATTATTATGATCTAGGATGGCTCTAAGGCATGGAAGAATGGGTGAGTGTTGTAGTTGTGTATACATATACTGTGGAATAATTATCTGTGTGTTAAATGTGTACGCATGGGTATGTGGCTGGTTATCTGTTTATGCATGTGTGTTAGTGTTTATAGATTTGTATTTTGGTATGGAAGTTGTTTTTGATAGTATATCAAATGTATCAATATTGTATGTCCATGTTTGTAATAATTTTGATGTTGTTATCTCCTTCCTTATTGCACTGCTAAACAAATATTCATGCCTTGTGTTTGGACAATAAAGAATCTTGAATCTTGAATCTTGAATCTTATTTCCATTCCATAGGCTCGGGAGGAGGTGTCAAGCCTCTGTACCAGCTGTTCAAGTTCTTGTTCCTCTCCAGCCAATCCATCAATGTCATCTGCAAAACGAAGATTGGAGATTGCTCTACCCCCTATGCTGACTGTGCTTTCATGGTCTGCAAGAGCACCTGACATGATGCGCTCTAGGAAGATGTTGAAGAGTGTTGGAGAGAGTAGGCATCCTTGACGCACACCAATTGTTGTTCTGAACCATTTCCCGATGGCGCTGTTGTGGAGGACTGCACTGGTAACATTGTCATACAGGCTTTTGATGACTTCAATAATTTTAGGGCTGATGTTGTACACTTTCATTGTTGCCCATAGAGCTGCATGCCAGACTCGGTCAAACGCCTTCTTGAAGTCTATGAACACATGATATAGATGTTGTTGGTGCTGTAGGTATTTCTCACAGATTATTCTGAGGTTGAAAATCTGCTCAGTGGTACTTCGCCCTGCCCTGAATCCTGCTTGTTCTTCAGCTATGATTTGTTCAGCTTGGGGTTTCAACCTGTTGAGTATTATTTTCAGGAGGACCTTGCTGGGATGGCTGATGAGGCTGATGGTCCGGTAATTTTCACACTCCTGAAGGTTACCTTTTTTGGGAAGAGTGATGACAAGCGATTGGGTCCATGGTATAGGCCACTCCCCACTCTGCCAGATCTTGTTACAGATAATGGTGAGGGCATCAATCATCGCTTCTCCTCCTGCTTGTAGCAGTTCCGCGGGTATGTTGTCCACTCCCGCTGACTTCCCTTTCTTTAGCGATTGCACTGCTGCCTCAACTTCTTCCCGGAGAATTGGGAGGATTTCTTCTTCTTCTCTGTTCTCGGGACATGCTAGAACTGATGGGTCTCCATTTGGTGTATGGTTGTAAAGGTCAGAGCAGTACTCTGTCCATCTGTCCAAGACTTCTTGCTCTTCTGTAAGGCATATGCCAGACTTGCTTTGGATCGTGGAGACTTTGGGCTGTTTGACACTTGTCAGCCGCTTCACAGTCTGGTAGGCCTTCTTGCTGTTGTTCTTGTTCAGACTGTTTTCTATTTCCTGGCATTGATCTTCTATCCAGTTCTCCTTTGCTGTGCGCATGCCTTTTCGGATGTCATTGTTGATTTTTCGGTAGACATCAGCTCCCTGTGAGGTGTTCTTTTTCTTTTTCATCTCTCTTCGTTTATCACACAGATCCAAAAGTTCAGGTGTGATCCACGGCTTCTTCTTTGGTCGGTGCTTGCCAAGGATCTCAGTGGCGGCATCTGTCACAGCTGAGTTGAAGGTGGTGGTCATGGTGTTGACATCTACTTCACCAGCCCCCAAAATGAGCAGTGGTGCAAATTTCCCTCCAATTGTGGCCTGAAATAGTTCTGCCACCTCCGGGTCTTGCAGTTTGTCCAGGTCGAACTTCAGTCTAGTGCACTTTGCTGTATTTACTCTCTTCAAGTGGAGCCGGAAAGACATCATCACGAGATCATGGTCACTTCCGATGTCTGCTCCTGGAAAAGTGCGTGTCCTGCCAATGTTGATGCTTGATCTGAAGCGTTTCTTGACCATGATGTAGTCTATTTGGTTCCTTATGGAACTCACAATATTTAACATGAAAATGGGTGCCCATAAAAAAAGAAAAAGAAAAGGCGGCATTAAAATGCAAAGTAATACCAACTTTGATCTTTTTATGCTCGTGACCTTCAGATGACCTTGACCTCCACGTACTATCAAATAAACTATAGCAAAAGTTGTATTTTGACCTTGGCCTTCACATGACCTCTCATGTTGATGTATGATCAAATAACCCAATGTTGTTGCATATTATAGGTTAAATATACAGCCATTCCACAGTACGATGATCTATTTTTTTATGTTTTTGCATGACCTACAATGACCTTGGCCTTCAGAATCAACCCCAAAAAAGGAAAATATACGAAAAATCAATCTATCATCTCTAAATGCAAGAAGTTTGGACTTTATATCTCTCATAGTTTAGGGTTGTCACTTCAAAGTACCTATACTAACCCAGCTACAGTGACCTTCACCTTGGAGTGAGGTGGACCAAATGTGCATATGATGTGTGTCTCATGCTCACTGCATCACAGAATCATGTTCAATACATGTATTAATAACAGAAAAAAAAAATTTGGGAAAAATTTAATTTTTTTTACCAACATGTTGATCTTGTGACTTGACCTTGAAGTCATTCATTCTTACCTATCCTATCCTATCCCGTAACTCAGATATCGTAGGGGCTCCACAGATGATCGTTTAACCAGCGTACATCTTTCTATGTCCTCAGCAACCCTGATGGCTTCGCTCAGTGTCAACTCAGTCCATTCTCGAATGTTGTCCTCCCACCTTTTTCGGTCTCCTCTTCTTCTACCTCCTTGCACTGTGCCTTGCAGGATGGTCTTTGCAAGCCTGATGATCTGGTGACGTGGCCATACCATCGGAGTTTCTGTTTCTTCACCACTGTGAGCAGGTCATCATGTTGTCCAATGGCTTGTGTACTGGTCTGTCGGACTTCATCGTTGGCGATGTGCTGGGTACAGGAAATGCCCAGAAGTCTTCTGTAGCACCTCATCTCCATGCTTTGTATTCTTCATCGTCAATCTGCTGTGAGGGTCCATGTTTCACAAGCATAAAGGAAGATGGAGATGACAAGGGAGCGCAGCAGCCTTACCTTGGAATGTAGACTGATGGTCTCGTCTTTCCAAATGGGCTTCAACCTTGCCAGGGCAGCAGTTGTTTGTGCAATCCTGGAGAGGACTTCCTGTCGGGACCCATTGTCTGATGCAATGGCTCCTAAATATTTGAAGCTATGCACTATGTTGAGGGTTGGCCTTGGACTTTGATGTCCGTGTTGATGCCATCGGTGTTGTTGGTCATCATTTTGGTCTTCTCTGCACTTATTTCAATTCCATAGGCTCTGGAGGTGGTGTCAAGCCTCTGTACCAGCTGTTCAAATTCTTGTTCCTCTCCAGCCAATCCATCAATGTCATCCGCAAAACAAAGGTTGTAGATTGCTCTACCCCCTATGCTGACTGTGCCTTCGTGATCTGCAAGGGCATCTGGCATGATGTGCTCTAGGAAGATGTTGAAGAGTGCTGGAGAGAGTAGGCATCCTTGAGGCAAACCGATTGTTGTTCTGAACCAGTTTCCAATGGCGCTGGTAGCCTTGTCATACAGACTTTTGATGACTTCAATAATTTTAGGGCTGATGTTGTTGTTACGTTGAAACGCGTACGAAAGTATGTCGAAAGCGCGCACGATAGATCTAATCGTTTCGTTTTGCAAAGTATTCAATAATGGAGTTTATTTACCTTTGATTTGAGTTTGCATTGTTGTTTGGAGAGGTTTTGTATAACGTTGATAATTTTTGTTGGTCGATATTGATGTAGAATATTCTGGATCTGCGTGTTTACTCTTGATAGAAATTTCCGGATGGATATCGAAGGTCGTGAATGTTCCCGGAAGTAGAGAAAATGTGAATGACGTAAGTCAGTGATGACGATCTTTAGTTCGATTGGTGGCAGTGCGTCATTTCTACCATGTACCAAATTGTTCGAGAAAAGAGAGAGGTTATTTAATCGTGTGCCGAGTTGCTGTTGAGAGATAGTAAAGTTGTTGATAGTGATTTGGAGAGTTGCTGTGAAAGTTGTTGAGTTGAGTTGAGAATTGTATGCAGTTGTTGGTGTGTGCTGAATAAAAAAGTGGAAAACTTCATACGTCGACTTAGTGACTTGTATGCTGCTTGAGCGGTGTTACGTTGAAACGCGAACGAAAGTATGTCGGAAGCGTGTACGATAGATCTAATCGTTTCGATTTGCAAAGTATTCAATAATGGAGTTTATTTACCTTTGATTTGAGTTTGCATTGTTGTTAGGAGAGGCTTTGTATAACGTTGATAATTTTCGTTAGTCGATATTGTTGTAGAATCTTCTGGATCGGCTTGTTTACTATCGATCGAAGATTCGGGATAATTGTAGAAATTTGAAGGAACGATCCGGAAGGAGAAGAAATGTGTAATGACGTAAGCCAGTGATGACGATCTTTAGTTCGATTGGTGGCAGTGCGTCATTTCTACAGTATACCAAATTGTTCCAGAAAAGAGAGAGGTTATTTAATCGTGTGCCGAGTTGCTGTTGAGAGATAGTAAAGTTGTTGATAGTGATTTGGAGAGTTGCTGTGAAAGTTGTTGAGTTGAGTTGAGAATTGTATGCAGTTGTTGGTGTGTGCTGAATAAAAGTGGAAAACTTCATACGTCGACTTTGTGACTTGTATGCTGTTTGGACGGGTTGCGTGAATAAACGAATCTGAGTTACACAACTATCAGGAATTCAAGCATCGGGGCTGAATCAGATACTGATAGAAAAACACCAACATCGAACTGAGTGTAACATTTTGGGGGTCAAGCCGCGATTCACGCCATAGCCAAGGGTTCAACTGCTACAACAAGCGAGTCAACGTTACGAGAGGCAGTCATCGAGGGTAGCCGCCAACGAGTTGCGTCGAGAGGGGCCAACATACTGGGACTACATCACCGATAGGTTCGGGTTGACTGCAAGGGCGTGTAGTCGCTGAAGAGTTGCTTCGTGAGCGAACAACAGAGCGGGACTACGTGGCTGCCGTAAGACTACGTCGAGGGACAGTCTCGGAGCTACATCGCCAGTGTTACAGAGAGCGGCGAGCGGACGTCGCGTCTACTTCAGCACAGGAGCGTATACATCAACACCAGCGTGGTGCAGCGTCGCATACGACGAGGACAGCGGGGCCTGCGTCAGCGAAGGCGACTAGTGACAAGCATCAGCGCTACTGCAGAAAGCGTGCTGTTCTAGAACAGTCTAGAAAGGTACAGCACAGTCAAGAACTTTCCAGAAAAAAAAGAACTCTACAGTCAAGAACTTTCTAGAAGAAGAACCTTCCAGAAAAGAACTTTCTTTAAAAGAACTTTCCAGAAGCATCAAGATGGCTGACTTCTGGCAGAAAGGGGTTGAACTGAATCTAAAAGGCAAGCAACTGACGGAGTACGTCAAGTCTCAGGAGAGAATACGAGAAAGAGAATTGGAAGAGAAGCGTCTAGAAAAAGAAATAGAATTAGAACAGAAGCGTCTAGAAATAGAAGAACAGCGTCGCCGAGAAGACAGAGAAAGAGAAGAGCAGCGACGGCGTGAAGAAAGAGAAATTGAACAGCAGCGGCAAGAAAAAGACAGAGAATTCGAGCTGAAGCGTCTTGAGTTCCAGCTAGAAATGACGCGCATCCAGCAACAGCAGAATGCGCCACAAGTTATCAGTGACTTCAAGGCTCCAAAATTGCCAGTGTTAGTCGACGAAAAGGACCAGATCGACAGCTATCTGGCGAGGTTCGAAAGGTTCGCCGAAAGCGCTAAATGGCAACGTCAAGACTGGGCGATCATACTCAGCGCACTACTGACGGGGAAGGCGCTCGATGTCTACAGTAGACTGTCGAATAATGACGCCAAAGACTACGACGTTTTGAAAGCGGCCCTATTGCAGTGCTACAACTTTACAGAAAAGGGCTACCGTAAACGCTTTCGCGAATGCCGGCCTCTGTCAGACGAGACGCCAAAGCAATTTGTGGAGCGCCTGTCATCATATCTACACAAGTGGGTGGAATTATCAGGCAAAGGGAAGACTTACGAGAGTCTCCATGAGCTGATCGTGAGGGAACAATTACTCAACGCCTGCCCTAAGGACCTCGCGATCCACTTGGAAATACAAAAGTTGCAGACGCTAAAAGACGTTGCTGAGGCTGCTGAAAGATATCTCATCGCTCATGAGAAAACGTTGGGGCCACCCAGCGCGACGAAACACTTTCAGAAGACGGCAAGACATGGGAACCAGATCCAAGGGAGCCAGATGAGCCAGAGACAGACGGACTCCACGCCACCTCCCAGGGAAGGGCAGTCAAGAGGCTGTTTCACCTGCAACGCTACAGACCACAGAGCAGCTAACTGTCCTCAAAACAAAAGTAGTGGACAGCTGAGCAGTACGGACAACGCAGCGGCGGGCAACCGGCAGAGGCGGTTCTCCAATCAACGGCAAACCAGTAGATCTGACCATCAAGTGTGCGGCGGGAGCGTCATTCTTCCGAGTGAGACCGAGCGCACAGCTACTCCTGCGGACGTGCAAGAGTGCATGACCGATGGCCAACTTCTCCTTGCCAACGGAAAATCCATCCCCGTCGTCGCCAGCGCAGCTGTGACCGTACAGAACATGCCTGTTTCCAAGGGACGCGTCGGAAATCATGAAGTGACTGTTTTAAGAGACTCTGGCTGCAGTGGGGTCATCGTCAGAGAAGACCTAATCGCTAAAGAACAGTTCACTGGCGATTCAAAATGGACACTTATGGCCGACAGCAAATGTGTGAGAGCGCCAGTTGCGAAGATTCATGTCAACACCCCTTTCTACATAGGCGAAGTAGAAGCGGTTTGCCTGAAGAAGCCGCTATACGATTTGATGATCGGGAACATCGACGGCGCGAGACGACCCGACGACCCCGATCCAGAGTGGAGTCCTGCCTCAACCCAACGTGTCGAAGTTGTAGAGGAGGATCCATTGCCGTTTCCCGATGGAGACCTTACAGAGCTGCTACGGGATAATGTGGCTACTCCGGCTCAGCCCTGCCGACCAGAGATCGTCGGTGCTGTTACTACCAGGGCCCAGGCCAAGAGAGACAAGACGTCTATGCCACTGAAGGTCGCCGACAACTCTAAAGCTGCCATCGTGGACAGAGATAAGCTGATCCAGCTCCAGGAAGCTGATAGTACTTTAAACAAGTACAGGAACCGCCAAGACCACGTGACCAAAGGCAGTGGTACGGTCTATTTCGAGGTGAAGGCCAAGATCCTGTACAGAATCTTCCAGCACCCGAGGGTCAACGGAGGTAAACCACTGCGTCAAGTCTTGGTACCGTTACCCCTAAGGCGCCAGGTGATGGAAGTAGCGCATGACTCAATCATGGGAGGTCACCTAGGCATCAAGAAGACGTCAGACAGAATACAGGCGGTGTTCTACTGGCCAGGGCTTCACGCGGACGTCAGCCGTTTCTGCCGATCATGTGACATTTGCCAGAAGACCATACCTCGAGGAAGGGTCCCGAAAGTGCCTATGCAGAGGATGCCTCTGATCGACCGACCTTTCAAGAGGGTGGCCTTAGACTTAATCGGCGAAATAAGACCTCCGAGTGAAGAAGGTCATCGGTGGGTACTGACTTTAGTGGACTACGCGACTCGGTACCCAGAAGCAGTGGCTCTGAAGAAGATTGACACTGAGTCTGTTGCAGAGGCGCTGGTGGACATGTTCAGCAGACTCGGAGTGCCTGAAGAGATCCTGACAGACCTCGGGACGCAGTTCGTCTCTGACTGCATGAAGGAGGTGAACAGACTGCTGAGCATCCGGCATTTGACTACGACACCCTACCATCCGATGTGCAACGGGCTTGTCGAAAAGTTCAATGCTACGCTGAAGTCCACCCTGAAGAAACTGTGCAGCGAGCAGCCCAGACAATGGCATCGCTACATCAACGCCTTACTTTTCGCCTACAGAGAAGTACCGCAGGAGTCCACCGGCTTTTCTCCGTTCGAGCTGCTGTACGGAAGAACCATCCGAGGGCCGATGCACATCCTAAAAGAACTGTGGACGAAAGAAGTAGAGACCCCAGAGGTGAAGAACAGCTACCAGTACGTGTTTGAGCTACGGGAGAAGCTGGAGCAGACTCTCGAGATAGCCAGAGAAAACCTGAAGAAGTCCCAAGACTGTGGGAAGCACTACTACGATCGTAGGGCTGTGAACAGGAAGTTCAAACCTGGCAACAAAGTGCTGGTGCTGCTACCGACCGATCATAATAAGTTGCTGATGCAGTGGAAAGGCCCGTACGAAGTGGAGACCGTGGTGGGGATCAACGACTACAAGGTGAAGGTCGGCCAGCATTCCAAAATATACCACGCCAACCTCCTTAAACTGTACGTGGAAAGGCTACCAGAGACTGTGCACGCAGCCACAGCAGCTGTGACCGACAACAGCTTTGACAGCGAAGAACTGTTGGAACGGGGAGACTTCCACAGCAAAGAAGGCATCAATGATGTTAAGCTAGGACCGAGCTTGACGGAAGGTCAAAAGTTGGAGCTCAAGGACCTTATGGGCGAGTTTCCCCATAACTTCAATGATGTCCCAGGCTCTACGACCCAGACCTGGAAGGAGCATCTGCAGACCTTGAGGGAGCCGTTCCACCGTCCCGCAGAAGCCAACCTGACCGTGAGACCCAGCAAATGCATCCTGGGAGCTGACAACGTTGACTGCGTCGGACATCCGATGGAAGAAGGAGACAACGGAGGACGCACTGATTCCGGGGAAGCCCACGTGATCATCGTCTTTGACCCTGGGCCAATGACAACCGCAACTGACGAGGGCGTCGATTCCTTGCGAATGAAAGAACATTGACTGTGTGGACGAACTAAGAATATTGGTAATGACAGACTTGAATTGAAAAAAAAAACATTGACCGTGTAGATAAACTGTGAACATTGACAATATCCAGATAGACTTGAAGATGAAAACCATTGACTCTGTGTAGATAAGCTGAGCGCAATTACAGTATTCAGAAAGTCTTAAATTAGTTTCAATTGAGGACTTTGTTTGTGCATTACGTTTCAACGTTGTTGAAAGAAATTGGGTAAATTTCTTCTTGAGTGGGGGGTTATGTTACGTTGAAACGCGAACGAAAGTATGTCGGAAGCGTGTACAATAGATCTAATCGTTTCGATTTGCAAAGTATTCAATAATGGAGTTTATTTACCTTTGATTTGAGTTTGCATTGTTGTTAGGAGAGGCTTTGTATAACGTTGATAATTTTCGTTAGTCGATATTGTTGTAGAATCTTCTGGATCGGCTTGTTTACTATCGATCGAAGATTCGGGATAATTGTAGAAATTTGAAGGAACGATCCGGAAGGAGAAGAAATGTGTAATGACGTAAGCCAGTGATGACGATCTTTAGTTCGATTGGTGGCAGTGCGTCATTTCTACAGTATACCAAATTGTTCCAGAAAAGAGAGAGGTTATTTAATCGTGTGCCGAGTTGCTGTTGAGAGATAGTAAAGTTGTTGATAGTGATTTGGAGAGTTGCTGTGAAAGTTGTTGAGTTGAGTTGAGAATTGTATGCAGTTGTTGGTGTGTGCTGAATAAAAGTGGAAAACTTCATACGTCGACTTTGTGACTTGTATGCTGTTTGGACGGGTTGCGTGAATAAACGAATCTGAGTTACACAACTATCAGGAATTCAAGCATCGGGGCTGAATCAGATACTGATAGAAAAACACCAACATCGAACTGAGTGTAACAAGCGGGTTGCGTGAATAAACGAATCTGAGTTACACCCTATCAGGAATTCAGCATTGGGGCTGAATCAGATACTGATAGAAAACACCAACATCAAACTGAGTGTAACATTTTGGGGGTCAAGCCGCGATTCACGCCATAGCCAAGGGTTCAACTGCTACAACAAGCGAGTCAACGTTACGAGAGGCAGTCATCGAGGGTAGCCGCCAACGAGTTGCGTCGAGAGGGGCCAACATACTGGGACTACATCACCGATAGGTTCGGGTTGACTGCAAGGGCGTGTGGTCGCTGAAGAGTTGCTTCGTGAGCGAACAACAGATCAGGACTACGTGGCTGCCGCAGGACTACGTCGAGGGACAGTCTCGGAGCTACATCGCCAGTGTTACAGAGAGCGGCGAACGGACGTCGCGTCTACTTCAGCACAGGAGCGTATACATCAACACCAGCGTGGTGCAGCGTCGCATACGACGAGGACAGCGGGGCCTGCGTCAACGAAGGCGACTAGTGACAAGCATCAGCGCTACTGCAGAGAGCGTGCTGTTCTAGAACAGTCTAGAAAGGTACAGCACAGTCAAGAACTTTCCAGAAAAGAACTTTCCAAAAAAGAACTTTCCAGAATAGAACTTTCCAGAAGCATCAAGATGGCTGACTTCTGGCAGAAAGGGGTTGAACTAAATCTAAAAGGCAAACAGCTGACGGAGTACGTCAAATGCCAGGAGAGAATATTGCGTGAAGAAAGAGAAGAACAGCGAAGGCGCGAAGAAAGAGAATTGGAAGAGAAGCGTCTAGAAAAAGAAATAGAATTAGAACAGAAGCATCTAGAATTAGAGGAGCAGCGACGCCGAGAAGATAAGGAAGAACAGCGTCAACGGGAAGAAAAAGAAGAGCAACGTCGTCGAGAAGAAAGAGAAGTAGAAGAACAGCGACGCCGAGAAGAAAGAGAGGAAAGAGAGGCTGAGCGTCAGTACCAGCTAGAGTTGGCGCGTATCCAAAACAATCAGCATGCGCCACAAGTCACCAACGACCATACGGCTCCAAAATTGCCAGCTTTCGTCGACGGGAAGGACCAGATCGACAGCTATCTGGCGAGATTCGAAAGGTTCGCCGAAAGCTCCAATTGGCAACCTCGAGACTGGGCGATTCGACTAAGTGCACTTCTGACGGGGCAAGCTCTCGAAGTTTACACCAGACTGTCGAACGATGACGCCAAAAACTACGACGTCTTGAAAGAGGCCCTGTTGCAGTGCTACAACTTTACAGAGAAGGGCTACCGTAAACGCTTCCGTGAATGCCGGCCTAAGTCAGACGAGACGCCAAAGCAGTTTGTGGAGCGCCTGTCGTCATATCTACACAAGTGGGTGGAGTTATCAGGCGAAATGAAGTCTTACGACAGTCTCCATGACCTGATTGTGAAAGAACAATTTCTCAATGCCTGTCACAAGGACCTAGCGACCCACTTAGAAGAACAAAAGCTGCAGACGCTTAAAGATGTGACTGAGGCTGCTGAAAGATATCTCATCGCTCATGGGAAAACCCTGGGGCCACCCAGCGCGACGAAACATTTTCAGAAGACTGGAAACCATGTAAACCAGATCCAGGGAAGCCAGACGAGCCAGAGACAGACAGACTCCACGCCTCCTCCCAGGGAAGGGCATTCGAGAGGCTGTTTCACCTGCAACGCTACAGACCACAGAGCAGCTAACTGTCCTCAAAACAAAAGTAGCGGACAGCGGGGCAGTACGGACAATGCAGCGGTGGGCAACCGACAGAGACGTTTCTCCAATCAACGGCAAACCAGTAGATCTGACCATCAGGTGTGCGGCGGGAGCGTCATTCTTCCGAGTGAGACCGAGCGCACAGCTACCCCTGCGGACGTGCAAGAGTGCATGACTGATGGCCAACTCCTCCTTGCCAACGGGAAATCCATCCCCGTCGTCGCCAGCGCAGCTGTGATCGTACAGAACATGCCTGTTTCCAAGGGACGCGTCGGAAATCATGAAGTGACTGTTTTAAGAGACTCTGGCTGCAGTGGGGTCATCGTCAGAGAAGACCTAATCGCTAAAGAACAGTTCACTGGCGATTCAAAATGGACACTTATGGCCGACAGCAAATGTGTGAGAGCGCCAGTTGCGAAGATTCATGTCAACACCCCTTTCTACATAGGCGAAGTCAAAGCGGTTTGCCTGAAGAAGCCGCTGTATGATTTGATGATCGGGAATATCGACGGCGCGAGACGACCCGACAACCCCGATCCAGAGTGGAGTCCTGCCTCAACCCAACGCGTCGAAGTTGTGGAGGAGGATCCATTGCCATTTCCCGATGGAGACCTTACAGAGCTGCTACGGGACAATGTGGTTACTCCGGCTCAGCCCTGCCGACCAGAGGTCGTCGGTGCCGTTACAACCAGGGCCCAGGCCAAGAGAGACAAGACGTCTACGCCACTGAAGGTCGCCGACAACTCTAAAGCTGCCATCGTGGACAGAGATAAGCTGATCCAGCTCCAGGAAGCTGATAGCACTTTAAACAAGTACAGGAACCGCCAAGATCACGTGACCAAACGCAGTGGCACGGTCTATTTTGAGGTGAAGGCCAAGATCCTGTACCGAATCTTCCAGCACCCGAGGGTCAACGGAGGGAAACCACTACGTCAAGTCTTGGTACCGTTACCTCTAAGGCGCCAAGTGATGGAAGTAGCTCATGACTCTATCATGGGAGGTCACCTAGGCATCAGAAAGACGTCAGACAGAATCCAGGCGGTGTTCTACTGGCCAGGGCTTCATGCGGACGTCAGCCGTTTCTGCCGATCATGTGATATTTGCCAGAAGACCATACCTCGAGGAAGGGTCCCGAAAGTGCCTATGCAGAGGATGCCTCTGATCGACCGACCTTTCAAGAGGGTGGCCTTAGACTTAATCGGCGAAATAAGACCTCCGAGTGAAGAAGGTCATCGGTGGGTACTGACTTTAGTGGACTATGCGACTCGGTACCCAGAAGCAGTGCCACTGAAGAAGATTGACACTGAAACTGTAGCAGAGGCACTGGTGGACATGTTCAGTAGGCTTGGAGTGCCTGAAGAAATTCTGACAGACCTCGGGACGCAGTTCGTCTCTGACTGCATGAAGGAGGTCAACAGACTGCTGAGCATCCGGCATTTGACTACGACACCCTACCATCCGATGTGCAACGGGCTTGTCGAGAAGTTCAATGCTACGCTGAAGTCTACCCTGAAGAAACTGTGCAGCGAGCAGCCCAGACAATGGCATCGCTACATTAACGCCTTACTTTTCGCCTACAGAGAAGTACCGCAGGAGTCCACCGGCTTTTCTCCGTTCGAGCTGCTGTACGGAAGAACCATCCGAGGGCCGATGCACATCCTAAAAGAACTGTGGACGAAAGAAGTAGACACCCCAGAGGTGAAGAACAGCTACCAGTACGTGTTTGAGCTACGGGAGAAGCTGGAGCAGACTCTCGAGATAGCCAGAGAAAACCTGAAGAAATCCCAGGACTGTGGAAAGCACTACTATGACCGTAGGGCTGTGAACAGGA
Organism: Oncomelania hupensis; assembly: GCA_036898135.1. Lineage (NCBI taxonomy): Eukaryota > Metazoa > Mollusca > Gastropoda > Littorinimorpha > Pomatiopsidae > Oncomelania > Oncomelania hupensis. Next base: position 4,880,749 of record CM072522.1, on the reverse strand, counting down.
AGTTCAAACCTGGCAACAAAGTGCTGGTGCTGCTACCTACCGATCACAATAAGTTGCTGATGCAGTGGAAAGGCCCGTACGAAGTGGAGACCGTGGTGGGAATCAACGACTACAAGGTGAAGGTCGGCCAGCATTCCAAGATATACCACGCCAACCTCCTTAAGCTGTACGTGGAAAGGCCATCAGAGACTGTGCACGCAGCCACAGCAGCTGTGACCGACGACAGCTTTGACAGCGAAGAACTGTTGGAACTGGGACACTTCCACAGCAAAGAAGGCATCGATGATGTTAAGCTAGGACCGAGCTTGACGGAAGGTCAAAAGTTGGAGCTCAAGGACCTTATGGGCGAGTTTCCCCACAACTTCAGCGATGTCCCTGGCTCTACAACTTTGGTCGAACACGAAGTCCACCTCACTTCGAATATCCCTGTTCGATCCAAGCCCTTCCCGATCCCTTTCAAGGCCCGTGAATCCTTGAAGAAAGACATCGATGAGATGCTGAAGATGGGCATCATTAGGGAGTCCAGTTCCCCTTACGCATCCCCTGTCGTGGTCGTGAAGAAGAAGGACGGGAGCAACCGAGTATGCATCGACTACAGGAAGGTTAATAAGATCACCGTCTTCGACCCTGAGCCGATGCCTACCGCAGCAGACCTCTTCCGCCAACTATCGGGGAGTAAAATCTTCTCAAAGATTGACCTCAGCAAGGGTTATTGGCAAGTCCCCGTGCGTCAACAGGACATACCAAAGACTGCTTTCATAACTCCTGATGGGACGTACGAGTGCCTAAGGATGCCCTTTGGCATGGTCAACAGCGGAGCTACCCTGAAGAGAGGAATGAGGAAGATGCTCAAAGGGATGGACAATGTCGTGTGTTACTGGGACGACCTGCTAGTCCACACTCGCACCTGGGAAGAGCATCTGCAGACCTTGAGGGAGCTGTTTCACCGTCTCACAGAAGCCAACTTGACCGTGAGACCCAGTAAGTGCATTCTGGGGACTGACAACGTAGACTTTATCGGCCATTCGCTGAAAGAAGGACAAAAGGGGCTTCTACTAGAAAACGTCACCAAGATTCTGAACGCTCCACGTCCCCAAACCAAGAAGCAGGTGCGATCTTTCCTGGGGTTGGCTGGATACTACAGGGAGTTTGTACCAAACTACTCCGCCATCACAGCACCCTTGTCGGACCTGGTGCGGAAAGGCTGTCCAAACCAAGTGCAGTGGGGACCGTCTCAGGAGAGGGCATACCAGACTGTGCGCGACCTCCTTTCGAAGGATCCGGTGCTACGACTGCCTGACACTTCCAAAGAATTCGTCTTAAGAACAGACGCAGCGGACGAAGGCATCGGCGCCATACTGATGCAAGAACACGAAGGGAAACTATTTCCGGTCAGTTACGCCAGCAAGAAGCTGTCCAGGGCTGAGAAAAATTACTCGACCATGGAGAAAGAGTGCCTTGCCATCATATGGGGAATCCGGAAGTTCGAACTGTACCTTCAAGGAGTGAAGTTCGTGCTACAGACTGATCACAAGCCGCTAACTTACTTGAACTCTGCCAAGTTTGTGAACAGTCGGATCATGAGATGGGCTATGTACTTGCAGAACTTTAACATGCGAGTAGAATCTATCAAAGGATCGGACAATGTTGGTGCGGACTTCCTCAGCAGAGTGTGTGAGTAAAGAACATTGACTGTGTGGATGAACTGTGAACATTGACAATATCCAGATAGACCTGAAGATGAAAACCATTGACTCTGTGTAGATAAGCTGAGCGCAATCACAGTATTCAGAAAGTCTTAAATTAGTTTTAATTCTGTACATTGTTTGTGCATTACGTTTCAACGTTGTTGAAAGAAATTGGGTAAATTTCTTCTTGAGTGGGGGGTTATGTTACGTTGAAACGCGTACGAAAGTATGTCGAAAGCGCGCACGATAGATCTAATCGTTTCGTTTTGCAAAGTATTCAATAATGGAGTTTATTTACCTTTGATTTGAGTTTGCATTGTTGTTTGGAGAGGTTTTGTATAACGTTGATAATTTTTGTTGGTCGATATTGATGTAGAATATTCTGGATCTGCGTGTTTACTCTTGATAGAAATTTCCGGATGGATATCGAAGGTCGTGAATGTTCCCGGAAGTAGAGAAAATGTGAATGACGTAAGTCAGTGATGACGATCTTTAGTTCGATTGGTGGCAGTGCGTCATTTCTACCATGTACCAAATTGTTCGAGAAAAGAGAGAGGTTATTTAATCGTGTGCCGAGTTGCTGTTGAGAGATAGTAAAGTTGTTGATAGTGATTTGGAGAGTTGCTGTGAAAGTTGTTGAGTTGAGTTGAGAATTGTATGCAGTTGTTGGTGTGTGCTGAATAAAAAAGTGGAAAACTTCATACGTCGACTTAGTGACTTGTATGCTGCTTGAGCGGGTTGCGTGAATAAACGAATCTGAGTTACACCCTATCAGGAATTCAGCATTGGGGCTGAATCAGATACTGATAGAAAACACCAACATCAAACTGAGTGTAACAGTTGTACACTCTCATGGTTGCCCACAGAGCTTTCTTGAAATGTACAAATATATGATATAGATGTTGTTGGTGCTGTAGGTATTTCTCGCAGATTATTCTGAGGTTGAAAATCTGTTCAGTGGTACTTCACCCAGCCCTCAATCCTGCTTGTTCTTCAGCAATAATTTGTTCAGCTTGGGGTTTCAACCTCTTGAGTATTATTTTCAGGAGGACCTTGCTGGGATGGCTGATGAGGCTGATGGTGCAGTAATTTTCACACTCCTGAAGGTTACCTTTTTTGGGAAGAGTGATAACAAGCGACTGGGTCCATGATGTTTGCCACTCCCCACTCTGCCAGATCTTGTTACAGATAATGGTGAGGGCATCAATCATCGCTTCTCCTCCTGCTTGAAGCAATTCCACAGGTATGTTGTCCACTCCTGCTGACTTCCCCTTCTTCAGCGATTGCACTGCTGCCTCAACTTCTCTAAGAACTGGGAGGATTTCTTCTTCTTCTCTGTTCTCGGGACGTGCTAGAACTGATGGGTCTCCGTTTGATGTGTGGTTGTAAAGGTCAGAGCAGTACTCTGTCCATCTATCCAAGACATCTTGTTCTTCTGTAATGAATATGCCAGACTTGCTTTGGATCATGGAGACCTTGGGCTGTTTAACACTTGTCAGTGCAGCCGCTTCACAGTCTGGTAGGCCTTCTTGCTGTTGTTCTTGTTCAGATTGTTCTCTATTTCCTGGGATTGATCTTCTATCCAGGTCTCCTTTGCTGTGCGCATGCCTTTTCAGATGTCATTGTTGATTTTTCGGTAGGCATCAGCTCCCTGTGAGGTGTTCTTTTTCTTTTTCATCTCTCTTCGTTTATCACAAAGGTCCAAATGTTCAGGTGTGATCCATGGCTTCTTCTTTGGAAGGTGCTTGCCATGGATCTCAGTGGCGGCATCTGTCACAGCTGAGTTGAAGGTGGTTTGTCATTGTGTTGACATCTACTTCACCAGCTCCAAAAATGAGCAGTGGTGGAAATTTCCCTCCAATTGTCGCCTGAAATATTTCTGCCACCTCCGGGCTCTTGCGCGAATTGCAGTTTGTCCAGGTCGAACTTCAGTCTAGTGCACTTTGCTGTGTTTACTCTCTTCAAGTGGAGCTGGAACATCATCACGAGATCATGGTCACTTCCGATGTCTGCTCCTGGAAAAGTGGGTGTCCTGCCAATGTTGATGCTTGATCTGAAGCGTGTCTTGACCATGATGTAGTCGATCTGGTTGTGACGCTCCCTGCTTGGACTGTGCCATGTCCATCGTCTGGATATTTTGTGGAGACCAAGCATTTTTGCCAGTATTACATTACATTACATGATTATTGCTTTAGGTCCAGCGGACTCTTTCGAGCCAAATCAGGACCAGAGAGACGTTATCTTAAAATATGTGTTGCAGCATGAGAAAACCAGGCTAAAGTGTCAAAATATGAAAAATTACTTATTTATTTATTAACAAAGTACTAAAAATAATCTTCAAAATGCAAAAAACAGAATTGTTTTATCTTTATTGGTTGATGTTTTATGATTTTTTAAAATATTTTATTTTCTCGGGGGCTAATTTCCAGAAATTGCCTTCAAAGTTTTGAATTGTAAAATGATCATTACTTCACAACCAGAATTTTCCCATGCATGTATTTGGTATCAAAACAATCAGGAAGATGGCAGCAATATGGCAGTGAGTTTAGATAAGATGAGAAAATTCACATTATACACCATTCACACAATACTGAACATAAACAAATAAAAACAGTACGCACAATTTTATTCTGTACCCATCCATAATGCATAGTGTTTTTAAACATTTTAGAAATAAAACAAGTGTTTAGCAAGTCTATAATAACTCAAACACATAATAATATATCAAGAACATGGCCTGAATCAATCATTTTTCTAAAATAAACCCTATCATAATGCCCCCTCCCACCCCCCCTCTTACATCCCTCGTCCGTCAAGTAATCTTTTGTTTAATTGCAAGCAGCTACATCAGCTCAGTTCAAATAGTCAAACAAAGATTACAAACCTAAAACAAAAGTTTCATTAGGTAGTTTTCAGTCCTAATAATCAAGCTTTAATAATTCCCCGATTCTCCACTCCCTTCCGCACGTCGAATAAATCTGTCACGTCACAGGTGTAAATCAAAATAACATGTCATTTTGCTCTATAAAGTTTAAATAAACACAAATATCAAAGCAAATACTAATTACTAGTAATTTGGTAAATAGTCCTCATGTTCATTTCCTAAAACAGACAAACCAACAATAATAAATACTGAGAACATAGTCAACTTGTCATGCTAGTAATATTGAATGCAGGCCAGACTACTTACCTTTTCAACCACCCCACCCCACCTCCACCCAACAAAATATACTACTGAAATATTTTCCACACTCCTACTGTAATTCTTTCACTGATATCGCCTTTTCAACCTTTACCTAAATCTATACAAGTAGAATGACGGATTATTAAAGACACGCCAATAGCGAAGAGGCCTACGAAACATGAATCATTGAATGAAAACAAACAGTATCGTTTAATAACGGGATCAAGCTTCTGCTCGTCAGAATCATAATCCTCATCACAGTTCCCACTGGCACCATCATAAAAATAGTCTGAAAGCAGGTCTTGGAGCTCTTCAGAAGCAAAACCGGGTCGATTCAAGGCCCTAGCTACTCTAGCAGACGACACATCTACTGACGCTGGAGACGAAGCCATCACTTCCGGTTTCCAAAAAGAATCGGTCACTTACTTTGACAAATTGTTTCTAACAAATGCAACATAAATATTGCAAGAAAACACTTGAAATAGATGTATGATGAGTTTATCTACATTAAAAAATTCACTTTGAACTAAAAATCGTCGAAAATCTATAGGAAACACTTCAGTTTTTCACGACCCAGCTAGAGACACATTCGAACACAACTTGTGTCACAAGCAAGCTTCGGAACAATGAATTTCATGAAAAATTCATACGCCACACACTTTTATGTACCAAAACGTAGTACCAATAGGGACTTTTCACCCTCCAGACGTTATATATCAATCCACATTGGGGATTTCCCTTCATAGTCGGACAAGAAAAGTTGGGGTATCGGAGGTCAATTAGTGCCATTGTTTTAGCAAGGTGTGATCAACACCCTTATCAAAATCAACAAAATAAACAATGTTTTAGTAATTTTTGAACAAAATCCGTTTGGGATATTAAAGAAAAGTCTTAAATAAAGACAAAGAGGCAACAATCTTAAAATTGATGGGGTAGCCTATTTTTAGTGTTTTACGGCTGTAGCAGCAAATCAATCCTAGCGTCTTTAGCCGGGTTTTGTCATGCGGCAACACATATTATAAAATGTTTCAAATCTTAAAAAACAAGCCTGTTACTCTTAAATACCCAAACAAACTTTCACATGACACCTCTTGAAAAGTCTTCTTTAAAACTGATGTATTAAAAATAAGTTCTCTTTCTTCAATCAAATCACTAAATTCAGTCCTATCAATAAAATCCAAACAAAACAAAACATGACGACATGATTTATATGTGATAAAACCAACATCATGTAAAAATTGAAACAGGTGTTGACCATTACATACTTTAAAAATCTCTTTGAAAGGTATTGAACCAAAATATGTTTCTCTTTCCTCAATCAGATCAGCACATTCAGACAAGAAATGGCAAACAGAAAAGGATTGATCACATGCAAAGCACCATGGTGGTTCTTCTCCTTTTAAAAGGTTCCAGTGTCCTCAGTTATCCACATAGCATGAGGTGTTATACTTAAACGCCAATTTATTAGTTGCGATAATGTGTTAGTGGTGCAATTCTGATTCTTTAATGTATTTTATCTCATTACGTTTTAATTTAGATACCCATGCGGGTATGCGTGAGTATGCGTGTGCATGTGGGGGTTGCGAGTGGGCGTGCGCCTGTGCTTTACTCCTTAAAATAACTTTCTCTATTAGAGTATTTTAATGTTTTAATGTCCAGTGGAAGGCTGTTTGTTGTTGCAGAGGGACTGAATGTTTTACCGCATCACCAAAACAAAATCCTATGTATTTTGAATTCATTGGGTAATAAAGTGTCTTGAACTTGAACTTGAACTTGAAACTGTGGGTGACATAAGTATGCCCAATATGAAGGCGAGACAAAACTGTTTCTTCTATGCGAGTGGATGCAAAGTTAGGCAAAGAAGCTGACAAATCCGGAAGAATTTGAAATAATTTGTTGTTGATATGGTTAGACCAGTCAGTCTGCCACAGCCGTTTACAATAAGATCCAGTCATACAACGCAGGTCAGAGTAAGGAACAAATTGGAAAATCTCTGAAGGGAAATCGAGATGCAGAGCATCTTTAGCCGCTTTGTACACTGCAATGTTGCCACGGATGCCCATGTGACCAGGGACCCACATAAAAACTATCTTTTTACCATCAGTGACAAGTTGTGTATGGAGGTCACCGATCTCTGCCAGAAAAGGGTGTGTTATTTTTCTCGTGGAAAGAGCCTGGAGTGCTGACAATGAATCAGACATGATTAAAAACGCGGTTCTTTTGGATTGATAAACTTGTTTCAGAGGGAGATTAATTGCCTTTAGCTCAGCTGTATAAACAGAACAAAAATCAGGTAAACGCTGTTGCAAAGGCTTGTCTAAGTGTCTCACGGAGACCGACGCAGCAGCGACTGAATCTCCTTTCTTTGACCCATCTGTAAAAGGTTTTTCATATCCTGGGTATAAGGCACACTGTTCCAAATAAAGTTGGTTATATACGGTTTCAGATGTATTGTTTTTGAGGAAAGCGGACAATTGCCAATTAATGTTTGGGGTACATAATTTCCATGGAGGAGCTTCAGTCCGAAGCTCATCATCATTGATGGAAGCAACATCGATGCCTGCTTTTTTCAAATGAGACTGCATTCTGATGCCAAACGGAGGTATTGTGTTAGGTTTGGCTTCAAATTTCTGAACAAAATCTGGGTTGAAAACACAGTCATAGGTGGGGGTTCATAGGATCAGTGTTTAATTTTAAATAGTAATTCAGTGACAATTTTGTACGTCTCAGCTCCAGCGGGGGTTCGTTAGCTTCCACATAAAGGCTTTCACAAGGGGAGGTGCGAAAAGAACCCAAAGCAATGCGTAATGCCTGATGAGCAACTGGATCTAACATTTTAAGATAAGATTTTCTAGCAGAACCATAAACAATGCAACCATAATCTAACTTGGATCTAATTAGAGAACGATATAACAGCAGTAAAGTTTTCTTGTCAGCTCCCCAGTCTGTACCACTGATAACCTTGAGCAAATTGCAGGCCTGCTGACATTTAGTTTTCAAATCTTTCAGATGAGGAAGGAAGGATAACCTTTGATCAAAAATAACACCCAAAAATTTGACTTGTTGGACTGCCTTTATTGGAGTTTTATTAAGGGTAATATTAGGATCTTGAATAATTCCCCGGTGCTTGGAAAAGTGAATACATTCAGTTTTTGCTTCAGAAAATTTGAAAACATTTTGTAAAACCCAGTCTTCAACGACATTGACACATAACTGTAGCTGACGTTCTGCGGATGCCAAGGATTTACCTTTGGCTACTAATGCAAAATCGTCGACAAACAAAGAATTGTCAATTCCCCGTTTAACGGAACGAACAATATTATTTATTTTAATATTAAACAGCAAGGGAGACAAGATGCTACCCTGAGGAACTCCCATCTCCTGTTCCCTCGTATCTAATAAAGATCCCCCAACCTTAACCTGAAAAATTCTGTCCGTTAGAAAATTGGATATAAACAGAGGTAAATGTCTATTATTTATATTAACCCTTTGAACCCGAAAGACCGATATATCGGTCTAGCCCTTAAACAGCTGTGCCCCGATAGACCGATAAACCGGTCCCGTAACCTTACCTTAGTCTTGCGGTCCGTACAAAGCTTACTGTTCTTTCTAGTACTTGCTGTTTGGAATAGGGTTATTGGGAATGGGCTCAGAATTGGTGGGGCATCCAGGGTTCAAAGGGTTAAGGCCCATAATTTAAAGTACATGTAACAAAAAATCATTTTAGCCATTTTTGAGATATTGAGCAATGCATATGCCCTGTGGGTTCGGGCACTGAATAGAATAGACCCAACGTTTCCCAGCGTGTTGTAAGAGGCGATTAACAGGGGTGATGTCAGCATGGCATCACTGGGCGAAAGTCTTCTACATAGAAGTCACCGGCCAGGATGGAGGAACCTCACATTACTATAGGTTCAACAACCATGTATTCGGGGAAATCGGCTGTGGCCAACAGCCTGGAGAGGATTGGGCCCTGCCAGGTCTTTCTTGCCCAAGACGCACTGCATGATAAAAAGAACCATTCGCTCCATACCGGATTGGTCGTCGCCCGGGTCACCAGGGACCGCGCCTTCCGTTGGCCACTAGGACGGAGGTGATAAGTGTGCTACTGATGGACAACTTAGCAAGATCCGCACGAGAAACAACATTGTCATAGGAACCTGGAATGTCAGGACCCTAACTGTGGAGGGAAAATTAGAAGAACTGGCCCACGAGCTGGACCACTATCAATGGAACATTTTAGGTATCAGCGAATTGCACTGGAAAGGCCTAGGTGAAACAGCAACCGACAAAGGCCACAAGCTTTATTTCAGCAAAAAAGATGACAGGCACGAACACGGCATTGGATTCTTGGTCCACAAGAACATTCTAGCCACTGTCATGGGTTGCTGCAGTCTCCAGTATTACCATCCATCTGAGAGCAGCATCTTTCAACATCACCATCATCCAGGTCTATGCTCCAACATCAGACTATGACTACAGCGACTATTTGCCGTATGTCCAAATCACTGTCCGTGTCTGAGTCTGGTCCGTCATCACGCAGTCGTCTTTTATTAGTGGATGCCATGATTTTAAAGTAGGAATTCATCCCCCCTGCTCCCCACCCACCAGGGAGTCCAACAAGGGGATGCGTCCAAGCAGAAAATCCAGCAAGGGAGCGTACCAGGGCTACAGGGGGGGATATACATCCAGACAATCCCGCACTGCCACTACGGTTTTGTTCAAGTTTGACCCATGAGCCGCAGCCTTCTAGCAGAGCTAGGGCAATACATGACCAGCCTTTTGACTGACGCGAGCCACGCCAGCCTCCCGTCTAGGAGAAGTCTGGGCCAAAGAGGCGTTTCTTCAAACGATGGCAAACCGGTAGCGCTGTAACAAGCAGACCAGTTTACCCCGCACTATTTGAGCTTTTGCTTGTTTAGCAGTAGTAAAACTTAGAAGGTTGCTGTAGTCTATAGCAGACGATTAAGGTATAACTGATGTGTACACACACACTGTGAGCTGACGCGAGCCGTTTAGTGACATCATCGCGGCCTACGATGGTGTTTCGAACTTTATAGCCAATTAGATTGTTTCAGCCAATCAGGACACAGGTAGAGTGGTTAGAACCAGTTCTGGCTGATTCAGTCAAAGCCAGGTAGGAAGTCAGTCTAGTTTGAGACGCTAAGCAGTACACAGCTACTTCCTAGCAGACTCTCTCCTGAGAAGATTAGACAGCAGTGCTTGGTGAATTTTCGAATTCAATCAAGTAGCCACGGCCTGACATTGTCGAACAGGTAAATGAACATACTTCTGTTTCATCGTGATGTATTTATATTATTGTTGAAATTATGTTTGTGGAATTTGCTATGCATAGATTTGAATTGTTAGTCCGACTTTGCCTTACCACGTGGAGAAGCCGACCACGTGTCAAGCACGACCGGGTTTGACGCCATGTTGTATACCTGACGGAACCACTGTTGTTTAACCTATATGTATGCTTGCAGACCAGTGGCTATACCAGTGAATGTTTATAATATTATTAATTCTTTATGTGTATAGTTAGCCACGATTTATATTTATGTATGTGTAGGAAATTAGAGTGGAGATTCCAGTGTACCACCGACTTAGCAGAATGTTCTTCGCTTATGTATAGAGATGTGGAGCTATCACTGAGGGCTACTTTGGCTTTCAGTGAGACGCTCTGCACAGACCTATTATTCAGGGTTGTGCAGAATTTCGTCTCATATGTTACAGACGAGCAGGCGAGATATCGTGAGCCCAACTCAGCAAACAGAACCTAATCTACGATTCGAGTTGGCTGCTGAGGCATCTACAGCATCGAGCGCAGATAGCCCACCCATCGAACACAAGCAACGACAACACAGCGTGTCATAGAAGCTACCTCAATGCAGCGTTTCAACCATGAAACCACTCAGTTAAGTGCCCAGGAAACAGTGCACTAAAACTGTATCAAAAGGACCACAGTAGTCCACTCTTCATGAACGCTAGTAGCCAGGGCCCGATGAAGAAAAAGTAGCTGCCTAGACTATCAGCGAGCGAACCATTCGCATTGACAATTGAACTTTTAAGTTAGATTCGTACTTCGAAGATCGTGTATAGAGTAGAAAAAATAAATGTGTGATTTTGACTGTTATCAAGTGGCTGGACTACATATGATTCATAGCCGTGTGAAAGCTAGTGTGACAGTGATCTTTTACCATTTCTCTATCTATCTCTGTACCCCAGCCTTAACACAGACCGAGCTAAACAAATAAATGTATTAAAGTAATTCACCGGGTGACTCACTAGCGGTCCCCATAGAATAAGAGGTGAGGGTTACAGCATTCCATTGTGCAGAGCCCAGCAACAATAAAACCCCACCTCACAAGCGCTGACCATCAAGTGTGGGGCGGAAGCGTCATTCTTCCAAGTGAGAGAGAGTGCACAGGTACTCCTGCGGACATAAGCAAGAGTGCATGATCGATGGCCAACTTCTCCTTGCCAATGGAAAATCCATACCCATCGCCGCCAGCGCAGCTGTGACCCTCCAGAACATGCTTGTTTCCAAGGGACGCGTTGAAAATCATGAAGTAACAGTCCTGAGATACTCACGCTGCAGTGGGGTCATCATCAGAGAAGATCTAATCGCTAAAGAACAGTTCACTGGCGATTCTAAATGGACACTCATGGCAGACAGCAAATGTGTGAAAGCGCCAGTTGCGAAGATTCAAGTCAGCACCCCTTTCTACATTGGCGAAGTAGAAAGGGTTTCCCTGAAGAAGCCGCTGTGCGATTTGATGATCGGGAATCTCGACGGCGCGATACGACCTGACGACCCCGATAGAGAGTGGAGTCCTGCTTCAACCCAACATGTCAAGGTTGTGGAGGAGGATCCATTGCCATTTCCTGATGGAGACCTTACAGAGCTGCTACGGAACAATGTGGCTACTTCGGCTCAGCCCTGCCGACCAGAGATCGTTGGTGCTATCACTACCAGGGCTCAGGCCAAGAGAGAAAGACGTCTACGCCACTAAAGGTTGCCAACAGCTCCAAAGCCACCATCGTAGACAGAGATAAACTGATCCAGCTCCAGGAAGCTGATAGTACTTTTAAACAAGTACAGGAACCGCAAAGACCACGTGACCAAAAGCAGTAGCACGGTCTATTTTGAGGGGAAGGTCAGGATCCTGTACAGAATCTTCCAGCACCCGAGGGTCAACGGAGGTAAACCACTATGTCAAGTCTTGGTACTGTTACCTCTAAGGAGCCAGGTGATGGAAGTAGCTCATGACTCCATCATTGGAGGTCACCTGTGCATCAAGAAGACGTCGGACATAATCCAGGGGGTGTTCTACTGGCCGGGACTTCATGCGGACGTCAGCCGTTTCCGCCAATCATGTGACATGTGCCAGAAGACCATACCTCGAGGAAGGGTCCCTAAAGTGCCTATGCAGAGGATGCCCTTGATCGACCGACCTTTCAAGAGGGTGGCCTTGGACTTAATCGGTGAAATAAAACCTTCGAGTGAAGAAGGTCACTGGTGGGTAACTGACCTTAGTGGACTATGCGACTCGGTACCCAGAAGCAGTGCCTCTGAAGAAGATTGACATGGAAACTGTAGCAGAGGCGCTGGTGAAAATGTTCAGCAGACTTGGAGAGCCTGAAAAAATCCTGACAGACCTCGGGACACAATTCGTCTCTGACTACATGAAGGAAGTCAACAGACTGCTGAGCATCCGGCATTTGACTATGACACCCAATGTGCAACGGGCTCGTCGAGAAGTACAACGCTACGCTGGTCCACCTTGAAGAAACTGTGCAGCGAGCAGCCCAGACAGTGGCATCGCTACATCAACGCATTAATGTTCACCTACAGAGAAGTACCGTAGGAGTCCACCGGCTTTTCTCCGTTCGAGCTGTTGTACGGAAGAACCATCCGAGAGCCGATGCACATTCTGAAAGAACTGAACAAAGGAAGTAGACACCCCAGAGGTGAAGAACAGCTACCATGTGTTTGAGCTACGGGAGAAGCTCGAGCACACTCTCGAGATAGCCAGAGAAAACCTGAAGAAGTTTCAGGACTGTGGAAAGCACTACTATGAACGTAGGCCTGTGAACAGGAAGTTCAAACCTGGCAAAAAAGTGCTGGTGCTGCTACCTACCGATCACAATAAGTTGCTGATGCAGTGGAAAGGCCCGTACGAAGTGGAAGCCATGGTGGGAATCAACGACTACAAGCATTCCAAGATATACCATGCCAACCTCCTTAAGCTGTATGTGGAAACGCCGCCAGAGACTGTAGACGCAGCAACAACAGCTGTGATCGACGACAGCTTTGACAGCAAGGAACTGTTGGAACTTGGAGACTTCCACAGTAAAGAAGGCATCGATGATGTTAAGCAAGGACCAAGCCTGACGGAAAGTCAAAAGATGGAGCTCAAGGACTTTATGGGCGAGTTTCCCCATAACTTCAGTGATGTCCCAGGCTCTACAACTTTGGTCGAACATGAAGTCCACCTTACTTCAGATATCCCCGTTCGATCCAAACCCTTCCCGATCCCTTTCAAGGCCCGCGAATCCTTGAAGAAAGACATCGATGAGATGCTGAAGATGGACATCATCAGGGAGTCCAGTTCCTCCTACATGTCATGGTCATTAAGAAGAAGAAGGGGGAGCAACAGAGTATGCATCAACTACAGGAAAGTTAACAAGATCACCGCCTTTGACCTTGAGCTGATGCCTACTGCAGCAGATCTGTTCCGCCAATTATCGGGGAGTAAAATCTTCTCAAAGATTGACCTCAGCAAGGGTTATTGACAAGTCCCCATGCGTCAACAGGACATACCAAAGACTGCTTTTATAACTCCTGATGGGACATACGAGTGCCAAAGGATGCCTTTTGGCATGGTCAACAGCGGTGCTACCCTGAAGAGAGGAATGGTTAAGATGCTCAAAGGGATGGACAACGTTGTGTGTTGCTGGGATGACCTGCTAGTCCAACCCAGACCTGGAAGGAGCATCTGATGACCTTGAGGGAGCTGTTTCACCGTCTCACAGAAGCCAACAACCATGAGACCTGGCAAGTGCATTCTGGGAACTGACAATATTGACTTCAACGGACATTTGATGGAAGAAGGAAGCAATAGAGGATGCACTGACACGATGACAACCATATTGGACAAGGGCATTGGCTCTGTGTGGATGAACTAAAAATATTGACAGTAGCCAGACAGACTGAAATAACTTAAATAAGTTTTAATTCTGGACTTTGTGCATTGCGTCTCAAAACATCTTGCTTGCATCCATGGCCATCACACATTGCGTAAATGATAAGGTATGCATGTAGGGTACAAATGGTTAAACTATAACAGTAGATATTTTCAAATCAATTTTACAGGATATTTGTGTATTGTTCTTGGTATTCCTACCTTGAGCATGCCAGGCTTGCTTTATCATCCAGTTTTCCACTGGTTCTTCAGCAACATCAATCTCCAGCTTCACCTCAGACTGCCCTGGTTGGTCTTCCTCCTCCATCTGGGCAAGAGTATGAACAGCACATACTGAGTCTGCAGTAACAACATATGTAACTGACAGCAAAGATAAATAAATACAAGAACATAAACAACAGAAAATCATTAGGTATACAACAGTACATTAATCCTTTCACTGCCAAGAATTACACTTACTATTTGCCAGGCAAATCTTGGTCACAATTGTAAAAAATTACTAAAAATTATAGCTTGAACAGTAATAGAAATAACTGGGTTCCTATCCTATCCTGTCCCGTAACCCGAAGGTCGTAGGGGCACCACAGATGATCGTTTAACCAGCATACTCCATCTTTCTCTGTCCTCAGCAGCCCTGATGGCTTCGCTCAGTGTCAAACCAGTCCATTCTCGAATGTTGTCCTCCCACCTCTTTTTCGGTCTCCCTCTTCTTCTACCTCCTTGCACTGTGCCTTGCAGAATAGTCTTTGCAAGGCCTGATGATCTGGTGACGTGGCCATACCACCGAAGTTTCCGTTTCTTCACCACTGTTAGCAGGTCATCGTGTTGTCCAATGGCTTGTGTGATGGTCTGTCGGACTTCGTCGTTGGTGATGTGTTGGGTATAGGAAATGCCCAGAAGTCTTCTGTAGCACCTCATCTCCATGCTTTGTATTCTTCGTTGGAGATCTGCTGTGAGGGTCCATGCTTCGCAAGCATATAGGAAGATGGAGATGACAAGGGAGCGCAGCAGTCTTACTTTGGAATGTAGACTGATGGTCCTGTCTTTCCAAATTGGCTTCAACCTTGTCAGGGCAGCAGTTGTTTGTGCGATCCTGGAGAGGACTTCCTGTCGGGACCCATTGTCTGCTACAATGGCTCCTAAATATTTGAAGCTATGCACTGTGTCGAGGGATTGGCCTTGGACTTTGATGTCCGTATTGATGCCATTGGTGTTGTTGGTCATCATTTTGGTCTTCTCTGCACTTATTTCCATTCCATAGGCTTTGGAGGTGGTGTCAAGCCTCTGTACCAGCTGTTCAAGTTCTTGTTCCTCTCCAGCCAATCCATCAATGTCATCTGCAAAACGAAGATTGGAGATTGCTCTACCCCCTATGCTGACTGTGCCTTCATGGTCTGCAAGAGCATCCGACATGATGCGCTCTAGGAAGATGTTGAAGAGTGTTGGAGAGAGTAGGCATCCTTGACGCACACCGATTGTTGTTCTGAACCAATTCCCGATGGCTCTGTTGTGGAGGACTGCACTGGTAGCCTTGTCATACAGGCTTTTGATGACTTCAATAATTTTAGGGCTGATGTTGTACACTTTCATTGTTGCCCATAGAGCTGCATGCCAGACTCGGTCAAACGCCTTCTTGAAGTCTATGAACACATGATATAGATGTTGTTGGTGCTGTAGGTATTTCTCACAGATTATTCTGAGGTTGAAAATCTGCTCAGTGGTACTTCGCCCTGCCCTGAATCCTGCTTGTTCTTCAGCTATGATTTGTTCAGCTTGGGGTTTCAACCTGTTGAGTATTATTTTCAGGAGGACCTTGCTGGGATGGCTGATGAGGCTGATGGTCCGGTAATTTTCACACTCCTGAAGGTTACCTTTTTTGGGAAGAGTGATGACAAGCGACTGGGTCCATGGTATAGGCCACTCCCCACTCTGCCAGATCTTGTTACAGATAATGGTGAGGGCATCAATCATCGCTTCTCCTCCTGCTTGTAGCAGTTCCGCGGGTATGTTGTCCACTCCCGCTGACTTCCCTTTCTTTAGCGCTTGCACTGCTGCCTCAACTTCTTCCCGGAGAATTGGGAGGATTTCTTCTTCTTCTCTGTTCTCGGGACATGCTAGAACTGATGGGTCTCCATTTGGTGTATGGTTGTAAAGGTCAGAGCAGTACTCTGTCCATCTGTCCAAGACTTCTTGTTCTTCTGTAAGGCATATGCCAGACTTGCTTTGGATAGTGGAGACTTTGGGCTGTTTGACACTTGTCAGCCGCTTCACAGTCTGGTAGGCCTTCTTGCTGTTGTTCTTGTTCAGACTGTTCTCTATTTCCTGGCATTGATCTTCTATCCAGTTCTCCTTTGCTGTGAGCATGCCTTTTCGGATGTCATTGTTGATTTTTCGGTAGACATCAGCTCCCTGTGAGGTGTTCTTTTTCTTTTTCATCTCTCTTCGTTTATCACACAGATCCAAAAGTTCAGGTGTGATCCACAGCTTCTTCTTTGGTCGGTGCTTGCCAAGGATCTCAGTGGCGGCATCTGTCACAGCTGAGTTGAAGATGGTGGTCATGGTGTTGACATCTACTTCACCAGCCCCCAAAATGAGCAGTGGTGCAAATTTCCCTCCAATTGTGGCCTGAAATAGTTCTGCCACCTCCGGGTCTTGCAGTTTGTCCAGGTCGAACTTCAGTCTAGTGCACTTTGCTGTATTTACTCTCTTCAAGTGGAGCCGGAAAGACATCATCACGAGATCGTGGTCACTTCCGATGTCTGCTCCTGGAAAAGTACGTGTCCTGCCAATGTTGATGCTTGATCTGAAGCGTTTCTTGACCATGATGTAGTCTATTTGGTTGTGATGCTCCCCGCCAGGACTGTGCCATGTCCATCGTCTGGAGTTTTTGTGGAGACCAAGCGTGTTTGCCAGTACCAGATTGTTGTATCTGGCAAACTCCAAGAGTCTCAGACCCCTGTCATTTGTCTCGTTGTTGCAGTGAGGTCCACATGTGTCTCCCCAGTTGTGGTGCGCATCTTGGCCAACCTTGGCATTCCAGTCGCCTTGCACTATGACTATGTCCTTCTTCGGCACTTGGTCAAGGACCGCCTGTAGATTTTCATAAAAATCCTCCACTTTGCTGTCGTCATAGTCTGATGTTGGGGCGTAGGCCTGGATGATGGTGATGTTGAAAGGGGCTGCTCTCAGGCGGATGGTAATGAGTCTACTGGAGACTGGGCGGCAACCCATGACAGTGGCTAGAATGCTCTTGTGGACCAAGAATCCAACGCCGTGTTCGTGCCTGTCATCCCTACCGCTGAAATAGAGCTTGTGGCCTTTGTCGGTCGTTGTTTCACCTAGGCCTTTCCAGCGCAGTTCGCTGATACCTAGAACATTCCATCGATAGTGGTCCAACTCGTGGGCCAGTTCTTCTAATTTTCCTTCCGCAGTTAGGGTCCTGACATTCCAGGTTCCTATGACGATGTTGTTTCTCGTGCGGATCTTGCTAAATTGTCCATCAGTAGCATACTTAACACCTCCGTCCTGGTGGCCAACGGAAGGCGCGGTCCTTGTGCCGTGTGACGACCCGGGCGACGACCGATCCGGTATGGAATTAGTGGATTGTGTCATCATGTAGTGTGTCTTGGGCAAAAAAAGACCTGGCGGTGCCCAATCCTCTCCAGGCTGTTGGCCACAGCCGAAATCCACGAATACAGTGTGGCTCGCCTTGGCCCTGAGCACATGGTCGTTGAACCTGTAGTAACGTGAGGTTCCTCCGCCCTGGCCGGTGACTTCTGTGTAGAAGACTTTCGCCCAGTGATGCCGTGCTAACATCACCCCTGTTAGTCGCCTCTTACGACACGCCGGGAAACGTTGGGTCTATTCTATTTAATGCCCGAACCCACAGAGCATATAACTGGGTTACACTTATACATTTACGAAAGGTAATTTAATTTTCTAAACGGATATGCTATTTGGAAAAAAATAATGAAATTTAAAAAAAAAAAGACTTTTTCAACAAATTTTGTTTTCCTTGGTCCAAATCAAATATAGTAAGAAAGAGAAAGGGTGGTAATCGCATATCTGTTTTAAATTTTGATGTATAGAGGCGCATTATTGCATACCTTTCATCTATATCGTTTAACGCATATTACATCAGCTTTGCCATCATGTGAGTTCGGTGGGGTGGGGACTGGCAGCCACATACCAATGAAAAGGGTTATCATATCTAACTTATGAACAGCTAATAAACAGCTAATGTTCTAAGCTTTGCTGACGGTTTAATTGCAGGCATGCCTACCCTCAATTTGAAGTTTCAGTATTAGCTTTTTCAAATTTCAGTATAACTATTACGATTTCCGTATTTACTTTTACTACTTTTTGCACTCATCCTTTTTGATATTATGGGAAGAATCCAGTGATAGATTGATTTGCTGCCACAATCTTCTTTTCCTTTTGCAAGTTCAGTTCAGTGGGTAGATTACCGTTCCCGGACACAGTAGCGTATAGGGGACTTTTTGCAAAGATTCGTAATTCTTAATATGCTGTGGGCCTTCCGCTTGCCACTTATGTCGTTCATATCACCAGCGGAGATGCCAAACTGGTTGGCACAAATCCTACTTTTGAGTCAGTGTTGCCGAGAATAACTTTTCCGAATACGAGGCAAGATATGTCTGCCCCTTGAACGGTATCTTTGAAGATTCAGATTCACAATCACTTTGCTTAGCCATTCGTTTGGACGCCATGTTTTGAATTCTGTCTCACGAGCACCGATCTTCACTGCGACTGTGCAAAAACTGGTTCGGCAAACTTCGGTGCCTCTACCGGAAACTTCCATGCCATGTGTCTCTACTGCGACTGCACATTGCGGCATTAAATTGGGTTCAGCTGTCTTCGGAAAAAGGTCATGCGGTGCATTACCACAGGCCAACGAGTTCGATTTTTTTCCCCAATGTTGATATTATGTATTTTTGGAACGTGAAACAAGTATCCATATTTTCCACAGCGCTTGCCGACTTCTTCAAATTTCCAGAAAAAATATGGAAATTCTGTACAGGTAGGCATGCCTGTAACTGTACAGTGAATAAAAACGTCACAATGATGATGATGAGATAATGCGTCATTGGCATATTTCGGCACACTATGATAAAGCAGTCAAGGGGTTAAGGTAAAGGTATGGTAAAGGTAGTCCCATAGCCTTGTGGCGGTACAATACAATACAATACAAGGTTATTGCTTTAGGTCCAGCGGACTCTTCCGAGCCAAATCAGGACCAGAGAGACGTTATCTTAAAATATTATAAAATGATTCAAGTCTTAAAAAACGAGCCTGTTACTCTTAAATACACAAACAAACTTTCACATGACACCTCTTTAAGAGACTTCTTTAAAACTGATGTATTAAAAATATATTCTCTTTCTTCAATCAAATCACTAAATTCAGTCCTAATAAAATCCAAACTAAACAAAACATGTCGATACGATTTATATGCGATAAAACAAACCAACATCATGTAAAAATTGAAACAGATGTTGACCATTACATACTTTAAAAATCTCTTTGAAAGGTATGGAACCAAAATATGTTTCCCTTTCCTCAATCAAATCAGCACACTCAGACATGAAATGTCGAACGGAAAAGGATTGATCACATGCAAAGCACCATGGTGGTTCTTCTCCTTTTAAAAGGAAACTGTGGGTGACATAAGTATGCCCAATATGAAGGCGAGATAACACTGTTTCTTCTTTGCGAGTGGATGCAAAGTTAGGCAAAGAAGTGGACAAATCCGGAAGAATTTGAAATAATTTGTTGTTGACATGGTTAGACCAGTCAGTCTGCCACAGTCGTTTACAATAAGAACCAGTCATACAACGTAGGTCAGAGTAGGGCACAAACTGGAAAATCTCTGGAGGGAAATCGAGATGCAGAGCATCTTTAGCCGCCCTGTCTACTGCAATATTGCCGCGGATGCCCATGTGACCAGGGACCCACATAAAAACTATCTTTTTACCCTCAGAAACAAGTTGTGTATGGAGGTCATGGATCTCTGCCAGAAAAGGGTGTGATATCTTTCTCGTGGAAAGAGCCTGAAGTGCTGACAATGAATCAGACATGATTAAAAATGAGGTTCTTTTGGATTAATAAACTTGTTTCAGAGCTAAATGAATTGCCTTGAGCTCAGCTGTATAAACAGAACAAAAATCAGGTAAACGCTGTTGCAAAGGCTGGTCTAAGTGTCTCCCAGAGACCGACGCAGCAGCAACTGAATCACCTTTCTTTGACCCGTCTGTAAAAAGTTGTTCATATCCTGGGTATAAAGCACACTGTTCTAAATAAAGGTGGTTATATACGGTTTCGGATGTATTGTTTTTAAGGAAAGCGGACAACTGCCAATTAATGTTTGGGATACATAATTTCCATGGGGGAGCTTCAGTCCGAAGTTCATCGTCGTTGATGGAAGCAACATCAATGCCTGCTTTTACCAAATGAGCTTGCATTCTGATGCCAAACGGAGGAATTGTGTTAGGTTTGGCTTCAAATTTCTGAACAAAATCTGGGTTGAAAACACAGTCATAAGCAGGGTTCATAGGATCAGTTTTTAATTTTAAATAGTAATTCATTGACAATTTTGTGCGTCTCAGCTCCAACGGGGGTTCGTTAGCTTCCACGTAAAGGCTTTCACAAGGGGAAGTGCGAAACGCACCCAAAGCAATGCGTAGTGCCTGATGGGCAACTGGATCTAGCATCTTAAGATAAGATTTTCTAGCAGAACCATAAACAATGCAACCATAGTCTAACTTGGATCTAATTAAAGAACTATATAACAGCAATAAAGTTTTCTTGTCAGCACCCCAGTCTGTACCACTGATAACCTTGAGCAAATTGCAGGCCTGTTGACATTTAGTTTTAAAACTTTTCAGATGAGGAATAAAAGACAGCTTTTGATCAAAAATAACACCCAAAAATTTGACTTGTTGGACCGCCTTTATTGGAGTTTTATTGAGGAGAATAGTAGGGTCTTGAATAATTCCCCGGTGCTTGGAAAAGTGAATACATTCAGTTTTTGCTTCAGAAAATTTAAAACCATTTTGTAAAACCCAGTCTTCAACGGCCTTGACACATAACTGTAGCTGACGTTCTGCAGATGCCAAAGTTTTACCTTTGGCTACTAACGCAAAATCGTCAACAAACAAAGAATTGTCAATTCCCCGTTTAACGGAACGAACAATGTTATTTATTTTAATATTAAACAGCAAGGGAGACAAGATGCTACCCTGAGGCACTCCCATCTCCTGTTCCCTCATATCTGACAAAGATCCCCCAACCTTAACCTGAAAGAGTCTGTCCGTTAGAAAATTGGATATAAACAGAGGTAAATGTCCCTTCAAACCCATTTCTTGTAAATCTGAAAGAATGCCATATTTCCATGTGGTATCATAAGCTTTTTCCAAATCAAACATGATGGCAACGACATGTTCACCCTGGACGAACGCGTTACGGATAAAAGTTTCCAGTCGCACCAGGTGGTCAACAGTACTTCGACCACTTCGAAAGCCACACTGAGTGTTGGATAAAATATTATTTGTTTCTAGATACCACAGTAAGCGAGAATAAACCATTCTTTCTATCGTCTTGCATAAGCAAGATGTTAAGGCTATTGGTCTATAGTTTGTCGGGTTAGTATGGTCTTTGCCAGGTTTAGGGATGGGTACAATAATGGCCTTTCTCCAGGAGGGAGGAAAGGTGCCAGTGATCCAGAGCTGATTGAAGATGTCCAGCAGTTGAGACCGTGAGTACCTTGTTAAATGTCTGAGAAATTGATAATGTACATCATCCGGTCCAACTGCTGAATCTGCACTTTTGTTAATTGCATCGTCAAGCTCAACTAATGAAAACGGAATGTTGTAATCTTCAGAATTATCGGAGGTAAAATTTAACTGTTGTTTTTCTTTATGGGTTTTAACTGTTTGAAAAGGGACAGAATAATTTTCAGAGGAAGAATTTGCAGCAAAAGAAGAAGCCAAAAGATCAGCTACTAATTTTTTATCTCCGATTACTTCACCCTGCACAGTAAGGCATGGGCTCACCTGTTTGTTACTTCTATTTTTGAGTTTGCGGACTACTTTCCACACCTTCGACAGTTTCGCTTTCGAATTAAGCGTGGAGCAGAAACCTCTCCACGATTCTCTTCTCTTTCGTTTGAAGAGCTGTCGGCATTGCGCTCGCAAACGTTGGTGGTTTTGTTTATTTTCAGTGCTGGGGTGTAAAAACATAGTTCTTAAAGCTTTTTTACGAGCTTGCTGAAGTTTTCTACATTCATCGTCAAACCAGGGTTTTTTAAGTGTGTGAGGGTTTGACGAAGTTTGCGGAATGGACTCCTTGGCACTGTTAATAACTATGTCAGTATATAGCTGTATTGGATCTAAGGCATTTGAAAATTCTTGTTTCTTAGCACGTAACTGGACCTCAGACAGGTTAGAAAACAGACTCCAGTTAGCTTGTTTCAGTTTCCACCTGCCATGAGTTTGCTCAAGGTTGTCTGAATCATGTTTTAATAAAACCGGGAAATGGTCGCTGCCATGGAGATCTTCTAAAACTGTCCATTTAAAATCCAAAAGTAACGAGGGATCACAGATTGATATATCAATGTGGGACAAAGAAGCAGTTCTTGAACAGGAAAAAGTTGGAGCACCCTCGTTCAAAGTTACTAGATTTAACGAGTCTAAAATGTCTTCAATTATTTTCCCCTGAGAATCAGTACGATCGCTACCCCACAGGGGAGAGCGTCCATTAAAATCGCCCAACAACAAAAAAGGGGTAGGTAACTGTTGAATCAAATTCTCAAGGTCATTTTTGTTTACATTTATGGATGGTGTCAAATATAGAGAACAAACTGTGAGGGATTTAAAAAAAGATACTCTAGCTGCAACTGCGGGTAAACTTGTATTCAGTGAAATTGGGTTAAATGGGACGTCTCTATGAATAAAGAGTGAAACGCCTCTAGAAGATAGACAATCAATAGACGAATAACCAGTAATATTTATAATCTGTTTCTCTGACAGGAGAGTTTCCTGAAGGGCCAACACTTCAGGTCGATGCTCTGTCAGCAGACAGCAGAGCTCCTCATAATTTGCCCTTATCCCTCGGATGTTCCATTGTAAAATGGACATAAAAATGAAGTAAAAGAATGCTAAAATTTTCATCTCCGAGAGCACAATTACGTCTCTTTATCTTTTGGACCCTCGTCCATCTCTTCATGTTCCATCAACCCCCCGAAACGGTTCTCCGTTTCGAGAGGCTGATGGGGCTTGGAAGAAAGGGGTCCGGGCCTTTGATTTTTTGTCAAAGCCCTGGAACCCGAACTGCCAGCGGACTTCCTCCCCTTCTCCCCAGCACCAGATTTTATATCTTCCCTCTCCCCTTCACCCCTGCCAATCTTTCCCTCTCCTCCTCTGACGCTCTTCTGCTGGGTAACTAGAATTTTAGTCGCCCCAGCAACTACCCGGTCGCTAAAACCGGTCGTTGCTGGTGTGGTGGCATGAGGCATAACCTCCTTTGCGGCAGGAGTGATGGCTTTTGGCACAGCCGTCTGCGCGCTTGGAGTGACGGTTTTTGACGTGACCGTCTGCACGTTCTCCAATGTGTTCAATGGGGCTGGAGAGACCCCCCTCTGACTAAACGTTGTGAGCATTTTCTTGAGGCTATCCATTCGCTTGCATAACGCTTCCAAGATCTGACTCATCTTATTCATACAGGTTTCCATCGCCCGATGTGTAGTAGACTCCACAAGAGGCGTGGAACCTGCCACCGACGCAAAGGATCTTTCTAAAGGCATGGGTCTCTTATCCAGCACTTTCTTTCTGGCGTCACCGAAGGAGCACCCCTCAGTGGCCCGTATCTTTTGTATTTCAAGCTCCAACTGCCACTGAGGGCAGTCCTTGGAGCTGGAAGAGTGCTGCCCCGCGCAATTGACACAGCATATGGGGTCTTTGCATTCACCTTCGTGTTTGTCTTTGGCACACTCTCTGCAAGTTTCTTTGTTTTTGCAAGACTTGCTACCGTGGCCAAACCTTTGGCAACGGTAGCATCGCAAAGGCGAAGGTGTGAAAGGGGTAACCTTCACTCTAAGAAATCCCACCCTGATTGACTCCGGCAGCTTGGCCATCGCAAAAGTCACAAAAAGAGTATTAGTTGGGATACGTTTAGATCCTTTGGTGACATACACCCTTTGTACAGCTGTGACCCCCTGGCTGGAGAGCTCCTCACAGATTTCTAAATCGGACATTTCAATCAAGTCCTGGCATCGGATGACTCCCTTGGAGGAATTCAACCGTCCATGCACAGAAACTTTTATTTGTCTGTCAACAAAGACGGTCAAATTCCTCTTTAGCAGACTATCCGACGCCCGTTTGGTTGAGCACTCCACCAGATAGGCCCCAGATCTAAGTTTTCTCACATCTTTGAAACCAACCGTTGAAATGGATTGAAAACCTTTGTGGATGGCAAACGGGGACAACTTGCCTAGCGGCAGAGCCGAATCCGTCCCCTCCACAACCAAAAAACGAGGCCAGGCCCCATCCACCCCAGACGCACAAGCTTTCTGTCGTATGTCCATATCACTGTCCGTGTCCGAGTCCGGTCCGTCATCATGTAGTCGTCTTTTATTAGTAGAAGCCATGATTTTAAAGTAGGAATTCATCCCCCCTGCTCCCCACCCACCACGGAGTCCAACAAGGGGATGCGTCCAAGCGGAAAGTCCAGCAAGGAAACGCACCAGGGCTACAGGGGGGATATACACCCAGACAATCCCGCACTGCCACTACGGTTTTGTTCAAGTTTGACCCATGAGCCGCAGCCTTCTAGCAGAGCTAGGGCAAAACACGACCAGCCGCTTGACTGACGCGGGCCACGCCAGCCTCCTGTCTAGGAGAAGTCCGGGCCAAAGAGGTGTGTTAGTGTGAGGGACCTCAGTCCCTCAGTGACCTCAACCTCCAGGATCCCATTCTCCCCCGACACGGGTTGCCCTGCACGGCAAACGCAGGGGGCCAAGAGAAGGCCACAGAGAAAAGGAAGGGTAGAAAAAGAAGAAATGATGGGGAAAAAGAAGACAGGGAAAGTCCGGTAAGGCAGAAGAAAGGGAGTCAAAACTGCATAGTATACTGGGAGAATTTAAGGGTGAAGAGAATATAGGTGAAAGGACCAATAAGACAGAAACAAGACAAAAGAGAAGAAAAAGGAGTAGGCAACTTGGTCACCCAGCCAGAGAGAGGCATGGGGTCCACCCCCGGCGCGCGGAGCCGAGCCCGTGGGGGCCCTTGTGGCGGTAGGGGAGCGTGATGTTGGAGATCACACTTATCTTGGGCCAGCGTAATGAGGGTGATGCCCGTCTCCCTCGCTGCTTTACCTTCCCCACCCTCAAGAGAGTAGGTACTCAGTCACAGTTGAGTCAACTGAGGGCGTGGTTATTTGTCTCTTCACATTTTGCGATCACCCATCCAAGTGCTAACCACACTGGATGGTGCTTCATTTGCGAAACAGTAGCGAGTGCTCCAACCACTGAGCTATCCGACACCCCAAGGGGTAAAACAATGAAAAACAAAAAATATATACTACTCAAAATAATTGAAGGGCCACTCTCATATTTCAGTTACTTTAATTTTTTTTTGCTGCTATCAATAATATCCCTTATTTCAAAACTTATCCTGTACAGTAACATTCAAGACAATTTTATTCTGACAAGTAATCACATGTGTGAGTTTTGAACTTTCTGCACTGAGTTGAAAAACAACCCCAATTTTTACAAAAAAAATGACCCTAATTTACTGTTGTCTTGCTAATAAAGCAAAATTTTCAACATTAAAAAGTGATTTGCACGCGAAAGCCTTGCATTTTCTGAGTTCAGTTCAACAATCGGCGCTTTTTTCTGGGTATAAATGGCAGCGCTTTTGCTGCTTTTCTAACCATGCCCCCATGCGGATAGAGGCAGAGCTATTGCATAGCTTCGGGAAGGGGTGGGGGTGAGAGAAGTTGGCAGGCAGTTGGGAGTGTCCCACTCCATTGTCCAAAGGCTGCGGGAGCGCTTTAACAACACTGGAAGCGTCCAAGAACCAAGAAGGTCCGGATGCCCCCGCGTAACCACTGCAAGACAACACCATTTCATCACCCTGTCAGCTCTGAGGATGAAGTCCGCTACAGCAAAAACCATCAGAAGACAGCTTCACGCAGCCAGCAATGTTAACGTCAGCGACCAGACAATTCGCAACCGTCTACACGAGGCAAACCTGCGATCAAGACGACCGGCAGTACGGCCTTTGCTCACCCCAGCTCACAGTGCAGCGCGTTTTGCCTGGGCTCGGCGTCATTTGGTGTGGACTAGGCAACATTGGTCAAGGGTGCTCTTTACAGACGAGTCTCGGTTCTCCTTGTCTTTCAACGACCGTCGAGTGAATGTTTGGAGGCGTCCATGGGAACGTTTTGCTGATGCGACGGTGCGCGAGCATGACCGCTTTAGTGGTGGATCTGTCATGAAGTGGGTGGCTTCGCATTAAACTTCAGAACACCCCTGCTCCAAATTCATGGCAACTTAAATGGTATTGGCTACAGGGATGACGTCCTACAACCTAGGGTTCTCCCAGCTCTGCGGGCCATTGGGGAAGGTGCCATACTACAGGACGATAATGCCAGACCCCACCGAGCGCGTATCGTCAATGACTTCCTGCAGCAACAGCACGTCATAAGGATGGATTGGCCGGATCGATCACCCGATTTGAACCCCATAGAACATCTGTGGGATGTCTTTGGTCGACAGACACGGGCAAACCTCCCTCCAGGAGCTAACCTTGAAGTTCTGGCCCAAGTTCTCCAGCAAGAGTGGTTGGCCCTCCCAGGAAACATCCTCCATAACCTGATACGGTCCATGAGACGATGCCAACACTGCATTGATGCAAATGGTGGCCAAACCCGATACTGACTCTATAGATTTTTGGTTTCTAAAAGTTTGATTTTGTAAATGAGGGGTATGTCCAGTTAAATTGAATTTACTTCAATTTTAAGCGACTGGTGTCTAAAATCTTTTTTGTTATTGATGCAGAAACGATTGCAATAAAATATGATGAACTAATAAATTGAATTCGTGTTTCTGATTTAAAGAGAGACCCATATGTCCAAGTGGCCCTTGTATTATTTTGAGTAGTATATATTTATAATAATAATAACAATAAT
This sequence comes from Oncomelania hupensis, assembly GCA_036898135.1. Classification (NCBI taxonomy): domain Eukaryota; kingdom Metazoa; phylum Mollusca; class Gastropoda; order Littorinimorpha; family Pomatiopsidae; genus Oncomelania; species Oncomelania hupensis. The sequence goes on along the minus strand of CM072522.1, from coordinate 4,853,465 downwards.
TTTAAAAAATAATAATATTGGTAATAATAATAATATTATTATTATTATTAACATTTGTACAGCGTCCTTCCTCACTAGAGCTTATATCCTATCCTGTCCCGTAACCCGAAGGTCGTAGGGGCACCACAGATGATCGTTTAACCAGCATACTCCATCTTTCTCTGTCCTCAGCAGCCCTGATGGCTTCGCTCAGTGTCAAACCAGTCCATTCTCGAATGTTGTCCTCCCACCTCTTTTTCGGTCTCCCTTTTCTTCTACCTCCTTGCACTGTGCCTTGCAGAATAGTCTTTGCAAGGCCTGATGATCTGGTGACGTGGCCATACCACCGAAGTTTCCGTTTCTTCACCACTGTTAGCAGGTCATCATGTTGTCCAATAGCTTGTGTGATGGTCTGTCGGACTTCGTCGTTGGTGATGTGTTGGGTATAGGAAATGCCCAGAAGTCTTCTGTAGCACCTCATCTCCATGCTTTGTATTCTTCGTTGGAGATCTGCTGTGAGGGTCCATGCTTCGCAAGCATATAGGAAGATGGAGATGACAAGGGAGCGCAGCAGTCTTACTTTGGAATGTAGACTGATGGTCCTGTCTTTCCAAATGGGCTTCAACCTTGTCAGGGCAGCAGTTGTTTGTGCGATCCTGGAGAGGACTTCCTGTCGGGACCCATTGTCTGATACAATGGCTCCTAAATATTTGAAGCTATGCACTGTGTCGAGGGATTGGCCTTGGACTTTGATGTCAGTATTGATGCCATTGGTGTTGTTGGTCATCATTTTGGTCTTCTCTGCACTTATTTCCATTCCATAGGCTTTGGAGGTGGTGTCAAGCCTCTGTACCAGCTGTTCAAGTTCTTGTTCCTCTCCAGCCAATCCATCAATGTCATCTGCAAAACGAAGATTGGAGATTGCTCTACCCCCTATGCTGACTGTGCCTTCATGGTCTGCAAGAGCATCCGACATGATGCGCTCTAGGAAGATGTTGAAGAGTGTTGGAGAGAGTAGGCATCCTTGACGCACACCGATTGTTGTTCTGAACCAATTCCCGATGGCTCTGTTGTGGAGGACTGCACTGGTAGCCTTGTCATACAGGCTTTTGATGACTTCAATAATTTTTGGGCTGATGTTGTACACTTTCATTGTTGCCCATAGAGCTGCATGCCAGACTCGGTCAAACGCCTTCTTGAAGTCTATGAACACATGATATAGATGTTGTTGGTGCTGTAGGTATTTCTCACAGATTATTCTGAGGTTGAAAATCTGCTCAGTGGTACTTCGCCCTGCCCTGAATCCTGCTTGTTCTTCAGCTATGATTTGTTCAGCTTGGGGTTTCAACCTGTTGAGTATTATTTTCAGGAGGACCTTGCTGGGATGGCTGATGAGGCTGATGGTGCGGTAATTTTCACACTCCTGAAGGTTACCTTTTTTGGGAAGAGTGATGACAAGCGACTGGGTCCATGGTATAGGCCACTCCCCACTCTGCCAGATCTTGTTACAGATAATGGTGAGGGCATCAATCATCGCTTCTCCTCCTGCTTGTAGCAGTTCCGCGGGTATGTTGTCCACTCCTGCTGACTTCCCTTTCTTTAGCGCTTGCACTGCTGCCTCAACTTCTTCCCGGAGAATTGGGAGGATTTCTTCTTCTTCTCTGTTCTCTGGACATGCTAGAACTGATGGGTCTCCATTTGGTGTATGGTTGTAAAGGTCAGAGCAGTACTCTGTCCATCTGTCCAAGACTTCTTGTTCTTCTGTAAGGCATATGCCAGACTTGCTTTGGATAGTGGAGACTTTGGGCTGTTTGACACTTGTCAGTCGCTTCACAGTCTGGTAGGCCTTCTTGCTGTTGTTCTTGTTCAGACTGTTCTCTATTTCCTGGCATTGATCTTCTATCCAGTTCTCCTTTGCTGTGAGCATGCCTTTTCGGATGTCATTGTTGATTTTTCGGTAGACATCAGCTCCCTGTGAGGTGTTCTTTTTCTTTTTCATCTCTCTTCGTTTATCACACAGATCCAAAAGTTCCGGTGTGATCCACAGCTTCTTCTTTGGTCGGTGCTTGCCAAGGATCTCAGTGGCGGCATCTGTCACAGCTGAGTTGAAGGTGGTGGTCATGGTGTTGACATCTACTTCACCAGCCCCCAAAATGAGCAGTGGTGCAAATTTCCCTCCAATTGTGGCCTGAAATAGTTCTGCCACCTCCGGGTCTTGCAGTTTGTCCAGGTCGAACTTCAATCTAGTGCACTTTGCTGTATTTACTCTCTTCAAGTGGAGCCGGAAAGACATCATCACGAGATCGTGGTCACTTCCAATGTCTGCTCCTGGAAAAGTACGTGTCCTGCCAATGTTGATGCTTGATCTGAAGCGTTTCTTGACCATGATGTAGTCTATTTGGTTGTGATGCTCCCCGCCAGGACTGTGCCATGTCCATCGTCTGGAGTTTTTGTGGAGACCAAGCGTGTTTGCCAGTACCAGATTGTTGTATCTGGCAAACTCCAAGAGTCTCAGACCCCTGTCATTTGTCTCGTTGTTGCAGTGGGGTCCACATGTGTCTCCCCAGTTGCGGTGCGCATCTTGGCCAACCTTGGCATTCCAGTCGCCTTGCACTATGACTATGTCCTTCTTCGGCACTTGGTCAAGGACCGCCTGTAGATTTTCATAAAAATCCTCCACTTCGCTGTCGTCATAGTCTGATGTTGGGGCGTAGGCCTGGATGATGGTGATGTTGAAAGGGGCTGCTCTCAGGCGGATGGTAATGAGTCTACTGGAGACTGGGCGGCAACCCATGACAGTCGCTAGAATGTTCTTGTGGACCAAGAATCCAACGCCGTGTTCGTGCCTGTCATCCCTACCGCTGAAATAGAGCTTGTGGCCTTTGTCGGTCGTTGTTTCACCTAGGCCTTTCCATCGCAGTTCGCTGATACCTAGAACGTTCCATCGATAGTGGTCCAACTCGTGGGCCAGTTCTTCTAATTTTCCTTCCGCAGTTAAGGTCCTGACGTTCCAGGTTCCTATGACGATGTTGTTTCTCGAGCTTATAGCACTTTACAAAAAGAAAAAATACAAAAATAAATAAATAAAGGATGAAAAAACTAATCAGAAACAAACACACAACGGCTATGACTTTTTAAAATGTATTTGACAAAGGATCAAGATTTAAAAGATAGACTCTGTTGAAATTGTGTATTTTTAAGTCCAGAGCGAAAAGAAAGATTTCGACAGAGAGCACAGTTAAAGGAAGAGAATTCCAAACTGTAGCTGATGAAAAGCAGAATAGCCGTTCACCAAATGGTTTTGTTTTTATATGGGGAATACGAAGCTGGCAACCGTCAGAAAATGAATGGAGAGATCTTGATGGTGTATAGAAGTGGACTAACTCGGAGAGATACAATGGACCAGACAGAATAACAGCTTTGAAGCAAAGGCTTGCAATTGTATACTGTATTCTGTTATCCACTGGAAGAACGGACGGCGCATACATTTTTGCGGGTACATCTTCACTTTTTTTCAGGGGGGGGGGGGGGGGGGGGGGAGGGGGAGGTTGGGGGGGGGGATGAAGATTCAATGGACCAATTTGGAAGTTTCGATGAACACGAAATTGGAATATTCGACGGATCTGTCGAACATACAATTTGTTGAAACTTCCAGTTAATACTCAGGCACCCTTCTCTCCTAGTAGTAGTAGGGACAGATGTAGGCCGTGGAGCCTTTCTGAACGTCCCATCTTTTATATTTATTTACAATGGTCTGCATTGCATGCAATTTGCCTACATATTAGTCATAGCTATAAAATAAGTCTATAAATTTTGGAATTGCATCCAACTGGTTTTTGAACTGATTAGATGTTTTAGCACTCTTTAAAGACATTGGAAGGTCGTTCCAATGTCTTACAGTTCTATATGAAAAAGAGAATTTCCTAATATTAGTGTTACAGTGTCTAACAAAGATTTTGCCTTCAGATAAGCGTGTCGTATTACTATGAGGATTACCAAAAAAGTCATTCCATTCTAAGTCATCAATGTTATTATAAATTTTGAATACTTGTATTAGGTCACCTCGTAATCTCCTACCAGACAGTGAATGTAAACCAAGGAAAAAAAAGTCGCTCTTTATAGGACATTTTTCTACATTCTATAAGTAACTTGTTGCCCTTCTTTGAACTTTCTCTATAGCAATAGACTGCCATTTAAGTTTAGGATACCATACAGAGATTGCATATTCTAGATGGGGCCTCACCAAAGCCTTATACAACATACAAAATGATTCTTTATTGATAAATTTGAAAGTTCTTTTAATTAGTCCAATCATTTTTGTTTATGCTGTTCTGAATACGAGTGTCAAAATTTAAGGACATATTAAAAGTTACTCCAAGGTCTTTTTCTTCTTCACATGTAACAGTTCGTCTCAACCGCTAACATCCATCTTATACTCACGCCCAGGATTTCTTCGACCTACATGCAAAACCTTACATTTTTCAACATTAAAAAATAAATTCCACATCTCAGTCCATTTTTGTTGTTTATCTAGATCCTGTTGTAAAAGTTTAGAATTATTCACTGTATTATATATCTTTGTATCATCAGCAAATAATTTACAAGGGCTAGCAATACCATCTGGTAGGTCATTAATAAAAATAGTGAATAAAACGGGTCCAAGAACACTGCCCTGAGGAATTCTGCTAACAACCTCCAATTTATCAGACAGTGCATCTCCCACTTTAACAGTTTGAATTCTATCTGAGAAAAATTCCCTAATCCAAGACACAACATATCCATTAATACCACGGAAGTCTAAATAAATAATGTCCACAGGGTTCATGCTGTCCATGTATGATGTAATATCCTCCATAACTTGAAGTAGCTGTGTAACGCATGATCTTTTTTTTTCTAAAACCATGCTGACATTTCGCATACAAGTTATTATCAGTAAAGAAATTAACTAATTCGTCTCTAATTAGTGATTCTTAAACTTTACAAGATATTTTTATTTAATCGTTCTTATATAGCGCTTTTCCAGCTCAAGAGCTGCTCAAGGCGCTGGCCGATACAGGATCTAACTCAAGCCGCCTGAGACGCCCACCCGCAGCCTTTGGGCGCATGGTCTGACGCCCGGACAACTGAGCACAATCCTGGGCAGCCAGGGATGGGGGAGAAGAACCTAGGTGCATGCTGGGTGTTTTCTTGTCACCGGCACTCACCCGTCTAGGACATGAGCATCAGGATCTTTAAAGTCCGTTATGATGGAATGTATGCGACACAGACTAGACCTCGGTTTATACTCTCATCCGAAGGAGTAGGAAAACAGGAGTAAAGTGTCTTTCCCAGGGACACAACACAATGGCCCGGCCAGGGCTCGAACCCGGGACCTTCCGATCCGCAAGCCGAAGCACTAGGACGATAGTTCCCTGGGTCAGAGTGTGTACCTTTTTTAAATATGGCAGTAACTTCAGCGGTCTTCCAATCCTTTGGTAACCGACCAGTCTCTAGTGATTAAATTAAACAAATTACAAAGTGGTACAGCCAATCAGACCTGTTCATCCCTAGTCCCTACCAATGCCAGTCAGGAGTAAGCAGACTGTCTGTCAGGAGTTTCATCTGTCTGTCAGGAGTACAGTACTGGAATACATTTTTTGAGAGATTGAGAAAAAAAGAAAACAAAAAGACAGTTAAATTTACTACAAAAACACATTAAAAAGTAAATTTGAAAAAGCATTCACTTATTTATTGCTTTAGCAATAAACGAGCTTATTGTGCGTTGGTTAGCCTGCTCTTGATGCAGACCTGTTCACCCCTACCAATGCCAGTCAGCAGTAAGCAGACTGTCTGTCAGGAGTTTCATCTGTCTGTCAGGAGTACAGTACTGGAATACATATTTTGAGAGATTGATAAAACAGAAAACAAAAAGACAGTTAAATTTACTACAAAACACACCAAAAAGTAAATTTGAAAAAAGTAGGTAGGCCACAATCGGTTGGATCGCTACGCGCAGACTCGACTCAAGTGGTTGTAATGGAGTCTTAGTGCACTCTTGCGGGTGTGTCTCTTTTCAACCACTGGATCTTCCTTGTTTCTGGATGAATACCCATAATATTTAAACCACTGATTGGCTAGAAATTTACCAATAAGCCAGTATGTTTTTCTTTCTTCTTGGTGAAAAATAAATACAGTGAAACCTCCGGCATCCGGCTCTCTGGTATACGACTCCCTCCGTTATGTGACCTGAAAACTTCTGACGGATTCACTTCCAATAATAAATGATCTCTGGTATGCGACAACCTCGTTTATGCGACCAGCGACCGTGTCTTAAGCCCTTTATACGACCGTCTTAGGGCAATTTAAAAGAGATATCATTTATTTTGCTGTCTGTACCTTTCGTTTTTTTCTCTCATGTTAGTGTACGCCTGCTGTTGTCTGCTATTTCCGGTTCGCAAATAAGGGACATTACTCGCCTACACTGGCTGTCAAAATGGCGTCGCGCAAGAGGAACGTTTTGAGTTTGGCAGAGAGAATGAAAGTGATTGAAAGAAGTGAAAATGGGGCGAGTTGTTTGTCTATTGCAAGAAGTTTAGACGTTGGGAAGACCCAAATTCAGCTCATCATAAAGCATAAGGAATCTGTGAAACTACGATGGGAGAGTGGAGAAAGTGGCGAAAGGGAAACATCGAAACTTGAGAGCTTCTGCACTGACAGACTTGGATGAACGCGTCTGGCAGTGGTTCGACTGTTTTCTATTTTTGAAGTTGTGAATAAAAGACAAAGCTAAAAATGAAACATGTTTTACAGTTTCCTTTGTCAGTGAATACATGCTGGTGAGTGTGAAAATTATGACTACATACCCTCCGAGCCTGACCCACATCCCCCCCCCCCACCTTACCCCTTGTTTCCGGTATAAGACCACCTCTATTATAAGACTGTTTTTTCTCAGATTTTGGACGGTCGTATACCGGAGGTTCCACTGTATTATTTTCACGGGTGGAAAACTGTGCTTTTTTGGGGATGAAAATCCACAACTGAAGGGAGTATTGTGCTAAGAAATAAATTATTGATTTGTTTAAAGCATTATTTTATCTTTTAGACTGCAAATTGTTATTTCATTACGCTGGTCCTGGAATTTATAACAATTTTTTTACAGTTTGGTAGTGATCGGCAAACACGTGAGCCGCCATACTGGAATTAGCGTTGGGTTAAACCAGTCTCAAACCGATACAATTTCTGTGTTAAATATAGCAGAAGCCGGGCTTTTTATTGATATCTTTACATACAGCAATCATTTTTCTATAAATCTGCTGAGTTTGGGCCAAATCTACTAGTGCTGGAATTTACTGTTAATTGTTTAGTACTGTAGGGTCTTAGCAATTTTCGCCACATGCGGCGATACGCCGATAGCGTCATCACGTGACCAGCTCTTTCATAGAACTAGTAAGCCTAGTCGTATCTTGCCTGTTTCTTTTAATCTCAAATGCTTGCCGTTTACTTTTTGTTTTTTTTTATGTTGTTTTTTTTGGGAGTGTGGTTGTTCTAAGCATATTTTATTCAAAGTCAATTAATAATAATAACGTAAATTTATATAGCGCAGTTTCCTGAAAAATGCCCAGGCTCACTGTGCTTCACAATTAAAACTTAATTTAAGAATATGTTAAAAAAAAGAACACATTTTACGTAAAAACTTCACACTTAAAAATGAAGTCATAACAATAATACAAGAGCAGTGACAAAGCCATGCATAGCACCTTAAAAACAATCAGGACATATCTGCGACACACACTAAAATCATTGACAATGACAATACATGTATACAAAACAATAAGTTAAGAATCAGGCATGGATAGCATATCGAACCTCAATTACTGGCTTTTTGTCTATAATTTATACTGTTAGTGTTATATTTGTGTGTTAGGCATAGTTGTTTTTTTCCTTTGCCTAGTTTTATAATATAGAATAATAGATTGTGTAAAATATTTGTTGTGCTTTAGTTTAGACTTACAGTCCTTCAATTACTTTTAGTTATAAATAAGAAATCCCTCTTTATAAAGTACAAATTTTTCAGGGTTTTTCAATCAATAATGCTAAATAAAAAAATAATATATAATAAAGATACTTTTAAAATAATAATTGTTGTCTTCTGAACTTATTCTGGTGCAGTTATCTATAGCGAAAGCATTCTATCGCACATCAGTCATGTTACTAATATATTAATAAAACAATTTAAAGCAAACATTATAGAACTTTCTTTTACATATCCATGTGGTATTGAGGATCAGCTTTCCATTGGTACCAGTTTTATCAAAATCGGTGCATATTTGCAGGTTTTATGACTGTTTATTTGTAAAAAAAAAGTCGAAAACGGTCACAATTCTGGCTTAAAATCCCCTATTACAGAACTTTTTTTTTAATCAGTAAAAAATTTGTATCTTTTTTATTTATTAACATATATAGTTGATCTTGGTATCATTTTCTTATTGAATTCAAGCTCTTTCCATTGATGTATTGCATGACAGCTTATTTTCATTTTGAAAAAAACATTGTGGCCTACCTAAAAAAAGCATTCACTTATTTATTGCTTTAGCAATAAACGAGCTTATTGTGCGTTGGTTAGTCTGCTCTTGTTGCAAATGCTGGTGTCTACCACAGTTCACGTGCCTTTCAATGTAATTTCTACCGCCGTGCGCAACGCTGAAGTCAAGTTTGCAAATTTTGCAGTAAGCATAGTTTTCAGACCTTTCGGAGCTCGTTAAGCACTTATGCAGTTCTGAATAAGAAGCATTCCACTTCTGCGTATGAAGCATCTTCTTTTTTGGTGGTGTTTGTCCACCATCTTCTGCGTTTTTTTCTTTTCGGCATCGCGAACAGACTGGTCACTTCGAAAACATGCACAAATGCTCGATCACACACGAAACAAAGTGCGAGAGCCGGAAATCGAAACTTGTACAGGAAATTCCAGTTTTTGCCTTATTACGGAAAACTTACGAAACGGAAGAAAGAGCGTCTTACAACCGAAAAAATTATTTTTTTTTTTTTCATCGCTCGCGTTTGAAACCGGAGTTTTTGTTCTCAAAACGGATAAGCGGATTTTTACAGTAAAAACGGAGAAAATCCGTTCAAACCGGAGGAGTGAACAGCTCTGTTGTTGCAACTGCTTGTGTCTACCACAGTTCACGTGCCTTTCAATGGCATTTCTACCGCCGTCCGCAACGCTGAAGTCAAGTTTGCAAATTTTGCAGTAAGCATAGTTTTCAGACCTTTCGGAGCTCGTTAAGCACTTATGCAGTTCTGAATAAGAAGCATTCCACTTCTGCGTGTAAAGCATCTTCTTTTTGGGTGGTGTTTGTCCACCATCTTCTGCGTTTTTTATTTTCGGCATCGCGAACAGACTAGTCACTTCGAAAACATGCACAAATTTTTGATCACACACGAAAGAAAGTGCGAGAGCCGGAAATCGAAACTTGTACAGGAAATTCCAGTTTTTGTCTTATTACGGAAAACTTACAAAACAGAAGAAAACGCGTCTTTCTACCGAAAAAACTACAATTTTTTTTCCATCGCTCGCGTTTGAAACCGGAGTTTTTGTTTTCAAAACGGATAAGCGGATTTTTACAGTCAAAACGGAGAAAATCCGGTCAAACTGGAGGAGTGAACAGCTCTGGCCAATTCATTGCATAATTCTTTTAAAACTCTTGAAGGAATTTGGTCAGGTCCCTGAGCCTTTGTTGGGTCTAGGTTACTTAATTTTGTTTTAACTGCCGCAGGAGTAAATTTAATGTCAGCTAATGAAATACCATTTGATTTACTACATTTCTCAAGATTTGGAATATCTGTCATATCCTCTTCTACATAATTATACACTTGCAAAAAAATTATTCAATGTTTCTGTTTTGTCTGAATCTGAAACCGCAAAACTACCATCACCTTTTTTAAGCGCATTTACACCAACACTACTTCTCGTCTGTTTTTGAACGTACTCCCAAAATTGTTTAGGTTTGCTTTTACAATCATGTGCAATTTTCATCTCAAATTCTCTTTTTGCATTTTTAATTATTCTGTTGCACTGATTTCTTACTACTATATATCTATTATAATCTAAACCAAGTTTGCTCTGTAAGAATCTCTTATACAGTTTGTTTTTTCTTTATCTTTAGAAAAACCTTACTATTCATCCAGGATGGGTTTATTTTTTTCTGACTAGCACAATTTATTTTTGGTACATGTGTCTATCCATCCCTGACAATATTACATTCTTAATTTTATTCCACATACCCTCCACATTATCCTCCAGCAGTGTTAAACCTGACTCAGCAACATATTTTATAAAATTTATATAGCTTCCTTTACTCCTGTACACTTTACACTTGCCAAACTACCGGCTTCCACCTGCATGATGGCCTACTAGCGCCAAAACCTGTAATTACAAATATTATTACATAATTACAAATATCATGGAATAATTACAATTATCAAGAGACAATTACCGTTGCAAAATTTTAAATAACTTTCCTTGATAGTGTTTAATTTTCAGTTTTGGCTTTAGCAATCTGCCTGGAAAAGCGCCAAAAAAAGAAAATTGTAATTATCACATAATAATTACAATTTTCACTTGATAATTACAATTTTTACATGATCATGCTTAGTTCTGGCATGCTTCTAGATTACAGATTACTAGCGCCAAAACTTGCATTTACAGGTATCAGTGAAAATGGTAATTAACATGTGCTGTGTAATTCACATACATTACCAGTATCACGTATTACTGAAATTAACACGTGTTCATTTTACTTTACAGAGATACCGGTAAGTAACCCACACTATTAATTAATAGTAGTAGTATACTAGTAGTAGATGTAGGACAGGCATCGCTGCCTAAAGCCTCGCGGCTTATAAAAACATCCCCTCATTGTTTATGGTATATATATTATATAGTTTACATTATGATTTGCATGCAATAATTTGAAATAATCTTTTCTAGTCGTATTGACAGATTAATTCTTGAAATTTGGAATCAGTGTCAATGTGGTTTTTTGAACTATTTACAGATGGTGCAAATTTAATATTTGTTGGTAAAGAATTCCAATAATTAGCTACTCTATGTGCAAATGAAAATTTTCATTGGTTAGTTCTACAATATTTTATGAAAATTTTACCTTCACATTTCCTAGTTAGAACTGTTAGATTGATCAAGCAAGAAAAAAGTATTAGTATTAACATCCTCTACATCATTAATTATTTTGAATGTCTGAATTAAATCTCCCCTGATCCTACGTCCTTTAAGAGAGTGAAGGCCCATAAACCTTAATCTCTCATCATATGTCATGTCACTACACTCAGATAATAGTTTTGTGGCTCACTGTTGAATTTTTTCTATTGCTACAGACTGCCTTTTCAAATATATGGACTCCAAACGTCATTAGCATATTCAATATGAGGTCTTACAAAAGCTTTATACAATTTTAAAAAACGTTACGTTTTCCAAGTATGTGAATGCTCTTTTGATTATGCCTAACATTTGGTTTGCTTTAGTTACCACTCTCTGAATATGTGCGTCAAATTTTAACTTGCAATCAATTAATAATCAATATTTGCTAGGCCTTCCTAGCGCCAAAACCTCATAATTATAAATATTAAATATGAAGGTATAATTACAAATGACATATTTACAACCCCCAAAAATTGTAAAAATTTTAATTAGCAAGTGAACATTAAAATTTTCGCTTTGGCCGCATTTCCAGAGTGAGAGTGACGGATTGCTAGAGCCAAAACTGAAAATTAAACATGATCACGCAAAGATATTTGTATATGTAATTTGTCAATGATAAATTGTAATTATTCCTTGATTGTAATTATTCCATATTTGAAATTATCTCCTGATATTTGCAATTATCAGGTTTTGGCGCTAGGAAGGCGTGTCAAATACTGATAATTATTAATTAACAATAAAACTGTGGATTACCGGTATCTCTGTAAATTAGTGTAAATACTGTAAATAAAAAAATAAAAAGTGCTAATTTCAATTATCTCGTGATACTGGTAACTCTCGGTTTTGGGGCTAGTAGGCCGTTATACGTCTGCCGCCATATTATGAGACTTGTCACTTTCACTAAAGTAATAAAATAAACAGACATTTACATAAGTAACGCTAACCTTTTTCCTTGACTGTTAATAAGACGGAAATCTAGAAATCTGCTTGCTGTAGCTGATGATTCTTAGATAATGACAGTTTCGTATATATATAATATAATACTTCACCAGTCTAGTTCAGTGAGCGTGAACCATACAGAAAATTACGAAGGAAGATGCATTTGAGGCCACAACAGATTAATGTTTACGAAATTACAAGACTTATCTGCCGTGTGTTTCATTTTGCGTAGCCAAGGTAGAAAAACGAGGAGAGCACACAAGCAAAGCTACCGAAACATTGTACGTTCTTTGATTGGACCAATGAAACGGGCAAAAGCTAGCTATTCCAATATGGCGTCGTCTGGCGGCGAAGAAAATTGTAATAGTAGTAGTAGTAGTAGTAGTAGTGTGAGGACAAAATAGGCCGTGAGGCCTTTGCGAATGTCCCTTCTTTGACAGTATAATTACTGTTATGGGTCTGTTATGCATGCAATTTTCCTACAATCATTCATCATAGCAATAGAAAATCTCTTTAGATTTTGGTAATTCATCCAACTGATTTTTGAAAGAATTTATGTTAGGTGCTTGCTTTAATGTAACTGGTAAATCGTTCCAAAAGGTAACAACTCTGTTAGAAAAACAAAACTTCCGCAGGTTAGTATTGCAATGTTGTACAAAGATTTTTCCCTCAGAGTTTCGGGTTCTGTCACAAGAAGGTGCTGCAAAAAAGTCACTCCAATTTAGGTCATCAATGCCATTATAAATTTTATAAACTTGGATTAAGTCTCCACGTATTCTACGACCGCGTAAGGAGTGAAGTCCAAAGTAACTAAGTCTATCCGAGTAAGTCATATTTTTACATTCTTTAACTAGTTTTGATGCACGTCTCTGTACCCTTTCAATTGCAACTGATTGTCTCTTTAAACATGGATACCATACAGTGTTTGCATATTCCAAATGTGGTCTTACTAGTGATTCATACAGTTTACTAAAAATATCCTTATCCAAATAATCAAAAACTCTTTTAATTACTCCAACCATTTTGTTGGCCTTATTAATACAATTCTGAATATGAGGGTCGAAAGATAAAAATTTATCAAATACAACACCCAAGTCTCTTTCCTCCTCACAAGATGCCACCTTCTTAATATCCCCATTAACTTTCATCATGTAATCATGTTCAGGATTGTTCCTTCCAGCATGCAAAACCTTACATTTTTCTACATTAAAATGCAAATCCCATGTTTCGGACCACTCCTGCAAGTGATCTAAATCACCCTGCAACACGTCTTTTTTGCTTGATTCATTGTAGATTTTAGTATCATCTGCGAACACTTTGCACATGCTACTAACACAATCTGGCAAGTCATTTATAAAAATAGTAAATAATATAGGTCCTAGAATTCTTCCCTGAGGTATACCACTCAGCACCTTTATTTTGTCTGATATTGCACTTCCAACCTTCACCACCTGCTCTCTTTCATATAAAAAAATTCCTTATCCAGTTAGAAATATTTCCACATACACCATAGGCCTCTATCTTCTGAAGAAGTCTTTCATGTGGAACAGTGTCAAATGCTTTTCTAAAGTCTAAGTATATGATGTCAACCGTTTTTTTGTTGTCAAGTAAGGACGTTATATCATCCATAACCTGTAATAATTGGGTAACACATGATCGTTTCTTTCTGAAACCATGTTGACACTCAGTGTAAAGATTATTTACAGTAAAATGATTAACGATCTCATCTCGGCCTATAGACTCTAATACTTTACAAACAATACTTGTTAAACTTACTGGTCGGTAATTTCCTGCATCTGACCTAGAACCTTTTTTAAAAATAGCACTTACCTCTGCAGATCGCCAGTCTCGTGGTATAGTACCCGATTTAAGGGAAAACGTGAGCAAATTGCAAAGTGGTTCTGCCAACTCATTACACAATTCTTGTAAAACTCTGGGAGGGATGCAATCTGGGCCTTGAGCTTTGGAAGGATTTAATTCTTTTAATTTTTTCTTTACAATATCAGGAGTTATTACAATATCATTTATAGTGCACCCCTTCGATTTTGAGCCTCTGTTAAGCAAGGGAACACTATTCAAATTTTCCTCCACAAATACACTTGAGAAAAATTTGTTCAGAGTTTCTGCCTTCTCATGATCTGTGACAGCAATGGTGCCATCTTCTTTTTTAAGTGCATTTATTCCAGAATTATGTTTAGTTTGATCCTGTACATACTTCCAAAATATTTTAGGGTTTGTTTTACATTTATCTGCAATATTTGCTTCATGAGATTTTTTATTACGTTTTATTAATTTATTGCAGTTGTTTCGTACAGTAATATATCTTTGATAATCTCTACCTTCTTTAGTTTGAAGATATCTTTTATATAACTTATGCTTCTTCTTAATTATTCTTAAAGTACTCTTATTCATCCAAGATGGTGTAGTTCTTTTATGTGATTTACTCTTCACCTTTGGGATATGCAGCTCCATACCTTTCAATATTGAAGACTTGATTAATGCCCAGTATTTTTCCACTCCACATTTTTCCGGCTCAATGGTTGTAAAGTCTATGTTTGCAATATATTTTCTCAGGCAATCATAGCTTCCCTTTCCAAGGTTAAAAGAATATTTATTACTCTGCATGACCTTTACCTTAGGGACGTACAGCTGAAAAAGTAAAACATCATGGTCACTCTTACCAATGGGGTCCAAGTGCTGGATATCTGAAATTAACAACTCATCATTTACTAAAATTAGATCATCTAGTGTTGACCTCTGACCTTGTCTATGTCTTGTTGGATTTTTAACCATCTGCATCAAAAAAGCATCCCTTATGCATTCAACAATTTGATTATTTTTCTCACCTGTCCAGGAGCCATCCCATCCCGCACATGGAAAATTAAAATCTCCGAAAATGCAAATTTTGTCAAATTTTTGTAAATCCTCAGATCGCAAAAGGTTAAATAATAAGTCTGTGTTATCGGCTGTAGAGCTGGGACTTCTATAAATACAACCAACAAGAATTTTTTCACCATCGGCACTCGTGAAATAACACCACAAGCTCTCTTCAAACTTATTATTATTCAATGATTCACATTCTTGAGCATTTAGCTTTTTGTTGAAGTAAAGGGCAACTCCTCTCTTATGGTCTTTGTTAAGAAAGACATCATAATTTGGTAATGTATACTCTGAATCTAATGGAATATAGATCTGATTTTTGGCTTTTATTTCAGTAAGACCAATGATGTCAGGTTTAGTTTCATCAATCCTTGTTAAAATTTCACTCTTTTTATTTAACAGATAATCAACATTACTGTAAATGACAGTGCAAAAGTTAGAATCGGTTGGCGAAGAAGAACAAGATGACGAGCAAAAAGAAGAACAACAAGATAACGAAGGGTCTGAAGCTGACCGAGATGAATATTTAATATCATTTTGAAAATATATACACTTATTTACAGATTTGGGTTCTTTATGTGCGCTGTCAGACTGTCAATTGTCTGCCCCTGCTGGAGCAGCAGAAGCATCCTGGTGTGCTACAGTAGCACCAACAGGCCTGAGTTTCCTGGTGACAATTTTCATTGCTCTGTAATCTATCATCAAGTTTTCCTCCCCTCCCTGTACTCTCTCTCATCTCCTCCCTCAGTTCTCTGATTCTTTCTCTTTCCTTGGGGGTACTATCATTGTTGATATAGATGCGTTTATTTGAGGGTTTATTTTTATTCAAATCAAAAATACCCTTCAAGATCTTCCTCTTTGTTTCCTCTGTCCTCACCTCCAGTCTCAACAATCTTGGTCTGACATTTTGTCCTATTTTGAAGGTCCCCAGCCTGACTGGACTATCTATTTCATCCGCATCCACATCTGGCATCTTTCTCGCCAACTCTCTCACCCTGTTTCTGTCATCCCTCATCCTCTCCTCCGCCGTCTCTCTGTCACTCTCACTCAGATTTACCACAATTATATTCAACTTTCTCTTTTCTCTCTCTTCTGCTTCATGCATATACTCCTTCACTTTTTGTTCAATGGTCTCATCAATCTTTTTGTCAACATTTTCTGTTCTATGTGCACTTTCCAAATGTTCCAGTCTATCAGTCATAGTTTTTAGTAGCTGAAAGATTCCATCCAGCTTGGCTTCAATCTGAGACTTCACAATTATCTCTTTATCTCTGCAAGTCTCGCAAGTCCACTGAAGTAGATTTGAACCCCTGCAAGCATTGTACTGTGCTGTGGTCAGACCGCAGCACTACTTGTGGCTAAATTCTTTGCACAAAAAGCACTGGATGCTAGCATCTCCTTGACTATCATCAATGGCATTTTCACATGACAGACACAACCAGGGCGCTTGCTTGCTTTTTTTGCTTTTTGCTTTGACCTTTGTTATTGCCGTTTGTTGAACCTTTTCTGTCATGTTGTGACATCGTGACCTTTCGTGTGCCTGTGGTTGTATTATGAGCAGTTGGTTTTATTTAACAAAACTAAGTCTGGCGATCTTGAAACTTGAAAACATGCACTAAAACATGCAAAATATACAAAATGTTGTCCACTTACCTTCAAGTGGTTATGTTAGTCAGTGAAAACGGTCTAAACCAATATTATAGTGAAACAAGTGCAAAAGCCTGAAACTGAAACTGAAGTGAAAGATCGAAAAACAATGCACAGACACAGTGAGTGAGTGAGTCGGCGAACTGAAAGGTGTGAGCGATCTCCAAAAACTTCCAAAAACCAGTCGGACGATGATAATAATCAATAATATTCCTGTAGAAATTTATTCTCCAGAAAACAATAGCTCAATCCAGCTATTTTAACACAACTTCAATTCTAGATAGCTGCTACAAAACCAAAAAACTTAACACCAAAACTTCTCATTTCACAAAAAAGCAGCCATCATGCGCATGCGCAGACCCATATGAACATGATTTTGGATGAAATGAACGACGATTCATTTGAAAAGGCAATTTTATTATGTCAAAAGATTGGAGTGCTTGTTTTAAAGACTCTAGCGAGTGCGGACGAGTCAAATGAAGTGAATCCAAGTCCACTACTTTTCTTACTGTACATAAATGACCTGCAGGAATCCTTCCCATGCTCAGTACTACTTTTTGCAGATGATACTAAGATTTACACTCGCAGTGACTCGGAGGAGGGTACGAAGGCTTTACAAGATGACCTTGACAGTCTTCAACACTGGTCAGATAATTGGCTTCTATGTTTCCATCCTGAAAAATGGCCCCCACGGGCTCGGCTCCGCGCGCCGGGGGTGGACCCCATGCCTCTCTCTGGCTGGGTGACCAAGTTGCCTACCCCTTTTTCTTCTCTTTTGTCTTGTTTCTGTCTTATTGGTCCTTTCACCTATATTCTCTTCACCCTTAAATTCTCCCGGTATACTATGCAGTTTTGACTCCCTTTCTTCTGCCTTACCGGACTTTCCCTGTCTTCTTTTTCCCCATCATTCCTTCTTTTTCTACCCTTCTTTTTCTCTGTGGCCTTCTCTTGGCCCCCTGCGTTTGCCGTGCAGGGCAACCCGTGTCGGGGGAGAATGGGATCCTGGAGGTTGAGGTCACTGAGGGACTGCGGTCCCTCACACTAACACACCTCTTTGGCCCGGACTTCTCCTAGACAGGAGGCTGGCGTGGCCCGCGTCAGTCAAGCGGCTGGTCGTGTATTGCCCTAGCTCTGCTAGAAGGCTGCGGCTCATGGGTCAAACTTGAACAAAACCGTAGTGGCAGTGCGGGATTGTCTGGGTGTATATCCCCCCTGTAACCCTGGTGCGTTTCCTTGCTGGACTTTCCGCTTGGACGCATCCCCTTGTTGGACTCCGTGGTGGGTGGGGAGCAGGGGGGATGAATTAACAAATACTTAACATGGCAACAACAAAAAAAAAACGAATGCATGATGACGGACTGGACACGGACAGTGACATGGAGACGAGACAACAAGCTTGTGCATCGGGGGTGGAAGGGGCCTGGCCTCGTTTTTTGGTTGTGGAGGGAGCAGATCCGGCTATGCCAATAGGCAAGCTGTCTCCATTCGCAATACAGAAGGGTTTTCAATCCGTCTGCACAATCGGGTTCAAAGATGTTAAAAAACTTAAATCTGGGGCCTACCTGGTGGAGTGCTCAACCAAAAGGGCATCGGATTGTCTTCTAAAGAGGAATTTGACCGTAATTGTTGACAGACAAATCAAAGTTTCTGTGCATGGACGGTTGAATTCCTCCAAGGGAGTCATCCGATGTCAGGATTTGATCGACATGTCGGAATTGGAAATCCGAGAGGAGCTCTCCAGCCAGGGGGTCACAGCAGTCCAGCGGGTCTTCGTCACCAAAGGACCCCAACGTATCCCCACCAACACACTTTTTGTGACCTTCGCTATGGCCAAGTTGCCGGAGTCACTCAAGGTGGGGTACCTTAGGGTGAAGGTGACGCCGTTTGTACCATCACCGTTGCGATGCTACCGCTGCCAAAGGTTTGGTCACGGTAGCAAGACCTGTAAAAGCAAGGAAATATGTCGTGATTGTGGTAAAGAAAAACATGAAAACGAATGCAAAAATCCGATTTGCTGTGTGAATTGCGCCGGGAATCATTCTTCCAGCTCCAAAGACTGTCCTCAGTGGCAGTTGGAGCTGGAAATCCAAAAGGTGCGGGCCACTGAGAGTTGCTCCTTTGGCGACGCAAGGAAAAAAGTTCTTGCAAGTAGGCCGGTGCTTAAAGAGAGGTCCTTTGCGTCTGTGGCGGGTTCCACATCTCATGTGGAACCTAGCGCACACCCGACAATGGACACCGCCATGAGTAAAATAACGCAGATCTTGGAAACGTTGTGCAGACGGATGGATGCTCTCGAAAAGATGCTCGCGTTGTTTGCCCAGAAGGGGGTTTCTCCAGCCCCACCGATTCCACTGGAGAACGTGCCGACGGGCACGTCCCCAACCGTCACCCACAACACGCAGACGGCCGTGACAAAAGCCGTCACACCTGCTGCAAAGGAGGCTAGGCCTCATGCCACCGCACCAGCAACGACCGGTTTTAGCGACCGGGTAGTTGCTGGGGCGGCAAAGATGCTAGTCGCTCAGCAGAAGAGCATCAGAGGAGGAGAGGGAAAGGTTGGAAGGGGTGAGGGGGAGAGGGAGGATATAAAGTCCGGTGCTGAGGAGAAGGGGAAGAAGTCGGCTGGCAGTTCGGGTTCCGGGGCTTTGACGAAAAATCAAAGGCCCGGACCCCTTTCTTCCAAGCACCATCAGCCTCTCGAAACGGAGAACCGTTTCGGGGGGTTGATGGAACATGAAGAGATGGACGAGGGTCCAAAAGATAAAGAGACGTAATTGTGCTCTCGGAGATGAAAATTTTAGCATTCTTTTACTTCATTTTTATGTCCATTTTACAATGGAACATCCGAGGGATAAGGGCAAATTATGAGGAGCTCTGCTGTCTGCTGACAGAGCATCGACCTGAAGTATTGGCCCTTCAGGAAACTCTCCTGTCAGAAAAACATCCTATAGATATTACTGGTTATTCCTCTCTAGATTGTTTAACTTCTAGAGGCGTTTCACTCTTTATTCATAGAAATGTCCCATTTAACCCAATTTCACTTAATACAAGTTTACCAGCAGTTGCAGCCAGAGTTTCTCTTTTTAAATCCCTCACAGTTTGTTCTCTATATCTGACACCATCAATAAATGTAACTAAAAGTGAACTTGAGAAGTTGGTCCAACAGTTACCTCCCCCTTTTTTGTTGTTGGGAGATTTTAATGGACGCTCTCCCCTGTGGGGTAGTGATCGTACCGATTCTCAGGGTAAAATAATTGAAGACATTTTAGACTCGTTAAACCTAGTAACTTTGAACGAGGGTGCTCCAACTTTTTCCTGTTCCAGAACTGCTTCTTTGTCCCACATTGATTTATCGATCTGTGATCCCTCCTTACTTTTGGATTTTAAATGGACAGTTTTAGAAGATCTCCATGGCAGCGACCATTTTCCGGTTTTATTAAAATATGATTCAGACAACCTTGAGCAAACTCATGGCAGGTGGAAACTGAAACAAGCTAACTGGAGTCTGTTTTCTAACCTGTCTGAGGTTCAATTACGTATTAAGAAGCAGGAATTTTCGAATGCCATAGATCCAATCCAGCTTTACACTGACATAGTTATTAACAGTGCCAAGGAGTCCATTCCGCAAACTTTGTCAAACCCTCACACACTTAAAAAACCCTGGTTTGACGATGAATGTAGAAAACTTCAGCAAGCTCGTAAAAAAGCCTTAAGAACTATGTTTTTACACCCAAGCACTGAAAATAAACAAAACCACCAACGTTTGCGAGCGCAATGCCGACAGCTCTTCAAACGAAAGAGAAGAGAATCGTGGAGAGGTTTCTGCTCCATGCTTAATTCGAAAGCGAAACTGTCGAAGGTGTGGAAAGTAGTCCGCAAACTCAAAAATAGAGGTAACAAACAGGTGAGCCCATGCCTTACTGTGCAGGGTGACGTAATCGGAGATAAAAAATTAGTAGCTGATCTTTTGGCTTCTTCTTTTGCTGCAAATTCTTCCTCTGAAAATTATTCTGTCCCTTTTCAAACAGTTAAAACCCGTAAAGAAAAACAACAGTTAAATTTTACCTCCGATAATTCTGAAGATTACAACATTCCGTTTTCATTAGTCGAGCTTGACGATGCAATTAACAAAAGTGCAGATTCAGCAGTTGGACCAGATGATGTACATTATCAATTTCTCAGACATTTAACAAGGTACTCACGGTCTCAACTGCTGGACATCTTCAATCAGCTCTGGATCACTGGCACCTTTCCTCCCTCCTGGAGAAAGGCCATTATTGTACCCATCCCTAAACCTGGCAAAGACCATACTAACCCGACAAACTATAGACCAATAGCCTTAACGTCTTGCTTATGCAAGACGCTGGAAAGAATGGTTTATTCTCGTTTACTGTGGTATCTAGAAACCAATAATATCTTATCCAACACTCAGTGTGGCTTTCGAAGTGGTCGAAGTACTGTTGACCACCTGGTGCGACTGGAAACTTTTATCCGTAATGCGTTCGTCCAGGGTGAACATGTCGTTGCCATCATGTTTGATTTGGAAAAAGCCTATGATACCACATGGAAATATGGCATTCTTTCAGATTTACAAGAAATGGGTTTGAAGGGACATTTACCTCTGTTTATATCCAATTTTCTAACAGACAGAATTTTTCAGGTTAAGGTTGGGGGATCTTTGTCAGATACGAGAGAACAGGAGATGGGAGTGCCTCAGGGTAGCATCTTGTCTCCCTTGCTGTTTAATATTAAAATAAATAACATTGTTCGTTCCGTTAAACGGGGAATTGACAATTCTTTATTTGTCGACGATTTTGCATTGGTAGCCAAAGGTAAAACTTTGGCATCTGCAGAACGTCAGCTACAGTTATGTGTCAAGGCCGTTGAAGACTGGGTTTTACAAAATGGTTTTAAATTTTCTGAAGCAAAAACTGAATGCATTCACTTTTCCCAGCACCGGGGAATTATTCAAGACCCTACTATTCTCCTCAATAAAACTCCAATAAAGGCGGTCAAACAAGTCAAATTTTTGGGTGTTATTTTTGATCAAAAGCTATCTTTCATTCCTCATCTGAAAATTTTGAAAACTAAATGTCAACAGGCCTGCAATTTGCTCAAGGTTATCAGTGGTACAGACTGGGGTGCTGACAAGAAAACTTTATTGCTGTTATATCGTTCTTTAATTAGATCCAAGTTAGACTATGGTTGCATTGTCTATGGTTCTGCTAGAAAATCTTATCTTAAGATGCTAGATCCAGTTGCCCATCAGGCACTACGCATTGCTTTGGGTGCGTTTCGCACTTCCCCTTGTGAAAGCCTTTACGTGGAAGCTAACGAACCTCCGCTGGAGCTGAGACGTACAAAATTGTCAATGAATTACTATTTAAAATTAAAAACTGATCCTATGAACCCTGCTTATGACTGTGTTTTCAACCCAGATTTTGTTCAGAAATTTGAAGCCAAACCTAACACAATTCCTCCGTTTGGCATCAGAATGCAAGCTCATTTGGTAAAAGCAGGCATTGATGTTGCTTCCATCAACGACGATGAACTTCGGACTGAAGCTCCCCCATGGAAATTATGTATCCCAAACATTAATTGGCAGTTGTCCGCTTTCCTTAAAAACAATACATCCGAAACCGTATATAACCAACTTTATTTAGAACAGTGTGCTTTATACCCAGGATATGAACAACTTTTTACAGACGGGTCAAAGAAAGGAGATTCAGTTGCTGCTGCATCGGTCTCTGGGAGACACTTAGACCAGCCTTTGCAACAGCGTTTACCTGATTTTTGTTCTGTTTATACAGCTGAGCTCAAGGCAATTCATTTAGCTCTGAAACAAGTTTATCAATCCAAAAGAACCTCATTTTTAATCATGTCTGATTCATTGTCAGCACTTCAGGCTCTTTCCACGAGAAAGATATCACACCCTTTTCTGGCAGAGATCCATGACCTCCATACACAACTTGTTTCTGAGGGTAAAAAGATAGTTTTTATGTGGGTCCCTGGTCACATGGGCATCCGCGGCAATGTTGCAGTAGACAGGGCGGCTAAAGATGCTCTACATCTCGATTTCCCTCCAGAGATTTTCCAGTTTGTGCCCTACTCTGACCTACGTTGTATGACTGGATCTTATTGTAAACGACTGTGGCAGACTGACTGGTCTAACCATGTCAACAACAAATTATTTCAAATTCTTCCCGATTTGTCCACTTCTTTGCCTAACTTTGCATCCACTCGCAAAGAAGAAACAGTGTTATCTCGCCTTCATATTGGTCATACTTATGTCACCCACAGTTTCCTTTTAAAAGGAGAAGAACCACCATGGTGCTTTGCATGTGATCAATCTTTTTCTGTTCGCCATTTTATGTCTGAATGTGCTGATTTGATTGAGGAAAGGGAAACATATTTTGGTTCCATACCTTTCAAAGAGATTTTTAAAGTATGTAATGGTCAACATCTGTTTCAATTTTTACATGATGTTGGTTTGTTCTATCGCATATAAATTGTATCGACATGTTTTGTTTAGTTTGGATTTTATTAGGACTGAATTTAGTGATTTGATTGAAGAAAGAGAATATATTTTTAATACATCAGTTTTAAAGAAGTCTCTTAAAGAGGCGTCATGTGAAAGTTTGTTTGTGTATTTAAGAGTAACAGGCTTGTTTTTTAAGACTTGAATCATTTTATAATATTTTAAGATAACGTCTCTCTGGTCCTGATTTGGCTCGGAAGAGTCCGCTGGACCTAAAGCAATAACCTTGTATTGTATTGTCCTGAAAAATGCCATGTGTTGAAACTGGGTAACAGGAAGTCTGATGCGAGCTACTTTATTAGAGGAACACGGAATGGGGAGGAATACCTTAGCGTGACGTTGCAGGAAAGCGAGGTTGAGAGAGACCTATGAGTCTTCATCGACAACAGCTTGAGCTTTAAGCAACACGTCGGAAGTGCCACAGCAAAGGCTAATCAAACTGTTGGCATTATAAGGAGAACGTTCGACTTCCTCTCTGAAGATCTGTTCCTGCGGCTGTATAAGAGCTTGGTCAGCCCCATCCTGGAGTACGGTCACTCAGTTTGGCAGCCACATCATAAAACACTATGTGCCGAAATCGAGGCTGTCCAACGCCGTGCTACCAAGCTCCTGCCGAGCATCAGAGACAAACCTTACAGTGAGAGACTTAGAGCCCTCTGTTTGCCCTCCCTTGAACATCGTCGACTGAGAAGGGGACATGATTGACGTTTTTAAATACGTCCACGGCTTCTACGATACTGACAGATCACTCTTTGAGTTTGCTAAAAGTGAATTAACTAGAGGACACTCATTGAAGCTGACTAAGCAGCACTGCAGGCTAAACCTAAGATTAAGAAGCAACTACTTCTCACAGAGAGCCATCGGCACATGGAACAGCCTACCAGAGACAGTTGTAACAGCCCCCACTGTCGACTGCTTCAAAAGCAGGCTGGGTGTATTCTGGAAGGACCGCCCGGAGATATACGAACCAAGATGCCACTACTAGATTTAACTAATTGCCACGCATGCAAGTCTAGCAGTTTTAGGATCTATGTAAAGGCCAGTGGCCTATGTCATTGACTTTTTCAAGTTCAAGTGCTCATGTCGAGAAATACGTTAAATAAATTGTGCCGCGGTACACAGGATATCAATTCAAGTCTCACTTCCGGATGTACCCTGAAGTTTTTTAGATAATTCTTTTTGTTCTTTTCATGGAATTGGCCTAATAATAAATTGTCTTGCACTAATGAACAAGCAAGAGAGAATATAATCTTTGTGATCTTTAGATCGGATTTTGTTTACTTTTTTTTTAAATTTTTAAATTCGTCAGATTTTATTATAATAGTACATGTAGTAGTAGTAGATGTAGGACAGGTATCGCTGCCTAAAGCCTCCTGGCTTATACAACGTCCCCTCATTGTTTATGGTATATATAGTTTACAATATGATTTGCATGCAATAATTTGAAATAATCTTTTCTAGTCGTATTTATAGAATAATTCCTAAAATTTGGAATCAGTGTCTAAGATAAGATAAGACAACTTTATTATCTTTTACAAGAAATTACATTGTGGTGTACAATTACAATCAACAAGGAATAAACATCACAATAATTGTCACCGCCACGACTCCCCCTGAGCAGACACCACAAACAGACAACTTCCACACGCAGACAACCCAGAAAGAATGGCGATTTCCCGCAGACGGAAGTGGATGAAAACACGACAAAAATATATACAACTTTCAAGCTATTTATTCATTCATTCCACACACTCATACACATACAACATTTACACATGAAACGAGAAAAATGGTGATGGAACAATCAATGGGTCGATGAACAATGAAATGGAAATGTCAGATGAACGAGGGTTGCTGATCAACCACGTCTAACTAACGACTGTGCACTGCTAATGTCCGAGCACAGAGGGGGCAAGTGTCAAGAGGGGGACAACAAAGAACGAGCCGACCTGATAGTAGGGTGTCCCCGTTGATGTCTCCGGAAAGTAGCTGCCCCTCCTCGTGACTGTCACCGGACTGTCGCTGATGAATCCAGGCGTAGTGGTGTCGCCACTCCCTCCCACCGCTGACGATGATGATGATGATGATGACGCTGTAGTTGCGGCAGCCCTGCCGCCGTCGACGCCTCTCAGCCTGACTCCTCCTGTCGGCTACCTTGCAACGTCGAGGCTAGGTCCCGCAACAGTCGTCACGATCACGCGGGAAAGATGGGGTTGTGGAACAATGAGGATGTCACAAACGTGGACGTGGACGAACGGGTGGTGACGATGATGGGGGTCCACACGACCAGATGTCGTCGTCGTCGTCGCGCTGATGAATTCGACGAACTTCCGAGCGACGAACGAAGACTTTCGAACCTGCAACATGCTTGCCGTATTGTTAATGTCAAGTCCACCCGATTCTGTCCCCCTCCCTCCTCACACTCTCCCCCCCTACTACACTAACTAATTCCTGTATCTTGAGGAAGCGCCACTGCTGTCCATTTCACTTCCCTTGACTACTATTACTGTCTCTTGTAATCAAACACATAATTCAAAAACTAAATGGCATTATGAATGCATGAAATGAACAATGCTGCAAATGAATACATGAAATCATCAACACATTATCCATCTTGAGCAACCGCAACCTCAACAACAGCAACCACTTCCATCCTACCTTCATCACACTTCACCCCCATTCTCCTCTCTCATTCTCCCTCCTTCAGTCGTACCCTTCCTCTCCTCAGTGCAACCATCCTTCCCCCAGCCTCACGCACAGCTATCGTTCAACACCCCAAACAGCCGGCCATCGGTCATTAGCACAGTAAAGGAAGATCACCATCACACTTACCCAACGGCTCGATTGTAATAGTACCTGTAGCTAGCCACTTTCCACTGCTCGCCTACAAAGTACTCCAAGTAAGGTATCCAGTGCGTAGTAGTTTCCGTTAGTGGACAATAACCTCGACACTAACCTACCACAAACTCACAAACTTAGTTATTTGCTCACACTTTTCCTCGAGCTTGCTACTACCACAGTAACATTTCCAACTAGGTTTCCTTTCTAGAACCAATTATTATTTACGTTAATAACTGTTCCAACCTTACTTCCAGAACAAAATACCCAGAGAACTAAGACCGTACGTCTTCTCTATCACTCTGCAAAATGTGTTCTGACTAACAGTGAACACATTCCAAAACTGGCTGGCCAAACTCCGCTGTTCAAAATCACGCTTCCCACGCATAACCATACATACAACAGCGTGCAGTTACTACCCCAACTCATTAACTCTCCACCCACACTTCCTACCCGGTTTCATCACAGGCTGCCCTGTGACAATAATAATAACAACAATCATAAAGACAATGAGGATAAAAATGCACAGTCACATATGAATATAATTACACTTATGCATGCTAACATTAAACGACAGCAAAATGTTAAATGAAATTATTTTGGGCAAACAAACACACTCACACACACGCGCACACACACACACATGCCATTTATTAAGTAATGAGACAGCCTTTGGAATAAAACTGTTTTTCGTACTGAGAGTTCTGACCCTTGGTGTTTGGTAGCGCCTTCCAGAAGGCAGGAGCTGGAAGTGGTGCGCAAGCACATGAGTGCTATCCAGCACAAAGCAACTGGCTTTCCGCTCAACACGTCTTTCATACAACACCTGCAAACTCTCTTGTTTCACTCCCACAACCCACTCACCCCCCCCCCCCACCCGAGACTTTCACCACTCGATCCAGCACACTTTTGGTTTTTACACACAAACTTCCATACCAGCAAATAAAAGAAAAGGTAAGAACGGATTCAATAAAAGAAGAGTAAAAGGTCTGCAGGATGCGGCTACTGACTTGGAGATTTCGAAGTTTTTGAAGGCAGTAAATTCTAGATTGACATTTTTTGTGGATGGCCTGGGTGTTTGCAGTGAACTTCAGTTTCTCGTCAATGATGGTTCCCAGGTATTTGTATTGAGTAACTCTCTCGACTGTAACACCATCAATGACAAGGTCTGGAATGAGAGCGTTGTTTTTACGAAAGTCAATGACCAGTTCCTTAGTTTTCTTGACATTTAAGTCCAGATAGTTTTGTTTGCACCAGGAGCTGAACCTATCAACTGCAGAGAAATACACAGCATTTGAATTGGACAGGTCCTCAAGGGCAGAATCGTCCGAGTACTTTATGACCGGTGTGGCGTCAGTTCCTCTGCAGTCGTTTGTGTAGAGAGTGAAAAGTACCGGAGAAAGAACCGTACCCTGAGGAGCTCCTGTGGACGTTTGTTTGAGAGATGAGACAGCAGCGTGAAAGCGGACGACCTGAGATCTGGACACGAGGAAGTGAACGATCCACAGGACGAGTCTAGGAGGGACAGTGTAAGACAAAAGCTTCTTAGCCATGAGGTGTGGCTGTATGGTATTGAAAGCAGAATAAAAGTCTATAAATAGAATACGGACAAAGGAATCAGAGGTCTCTAAGTGATCATAAGCATTGTGGAGAAGCGTCAGAGTAGCGTCGTCGGTACTACGATTGGGTTTGTATGCAAATTGAAGAGGGTCATAGAAAGGCTGAGTGTGACAAAGAAGACGAGACAGAAGAACCCGTTCGAGACATTTCATAGCTATGGATGTAGTCGTTGAGTTCTTTGGGTTTACTGTTTTTGGGCACGAGACATCATTAATCAGTCATTGTCATGTGGTGTTGTTCCTTCATCCTTCAAACATGCTGTTGTCTCTCCACTGATAAAAAAAGCAAATCTTGACGTTAATATCCTCAAGAACTATCGCCCAGTTTCAAATCTTCCCTTTCTCTCAAAAATCCTTGAAAAGGTTGCTCTCCGCCAATTGCTAGACCATTTTGAAAAATCCGATCTCCTCGAGCCGTTTCAGTCCGCTTACCGCCAAAACCACTCCACAGAAACGGCTCTAGTGCGAGTTGTGAATGACTTGTTGTTCGCCTGTGACCGTGGTCATGTTTCCGTACTGTCTATGCTAGATCTATCGGCTGCGTTTGATACGCTTGACCACGCCATTCGGCTTCAACGACTGCATGTGACCTTCGGTCTTTCCGGAACGGTCCTCCGCTGGTTCAGGTCATACTTGGCTGATCGGACGCAGTCTGTGGTGATCGGGAGCTCATCTTCAGAGCCAACCACACTAGCCTTCGGAGTCCCTCAGGGTTCGGTCCTGGGTCCGGTACTTTTTACCGCATACATTCAACCCCTGGGCTCTATCATCCGCCAATTTGAAATGCATTATCAGATGTTTGCGGATGACACAACTCCAAAAGTCTGGTCCCCCCTCTCAACTTCCTATAATACTGAACACCACCCAACAAACCATTGAATCTGTCAAGACCTGGATGAACGTTAACAAACTCAAATTGAACGATGACAAAACTGAAATTATTCCCATACCTACTGATCATAAACTAAAATCTCTCTCTGACTCAGCTACCATCACACTCTCAGGCACGCAGATTGAATTCTCTCAGACTGTCAGAAATCTGGGAGTCCATCTTGATAGGGCACTTTCAATGGAACTCCACATTAACACTCTCTGCAAGGCCATTTTCCTGGAACTCCGCAGGATTAGTCATATAAGACCCTTCTTGACAGTGAGCGCTACAAAGAAGTTGATGTCTGCTTTTGTACTGTCAAGAATGGAACTCCCTGTTTGTATAGGCTTCTTTCAAGTAGACCCATGCTTTCTCAACATCATTGTGTTCTAACACAGACCAGTCATATGTTTTTACAAATTTCTCAGTCGAGAGTAGTCCCCCTTATTAAGATCATAGACATAGTTTATTTCATGTATACTTTTTTTTTCATTGAGACGGATAAATTAAAACTTAAAATATTGTGATCACTCTTACCTAGAGGATCAAGATAACAAATTTCTGAGACTAAATCACTATCATTTACAAGTATCCAATCATCTAAAGTCGGTTACTGACCCACCCTCCTTCTTGTCGGTTCTCTCACTTTTTTGTATCAAGAAAGCATCCTGTGCTTTTTAAATTATTTCATAATTATTTTGTCCTGACCAGATACCATCCCAACGTACAGTGGGATAGTTAAAATCACTGGATATACATATCATTTCATTTGATTTTAGTAACCGAAAAGTTTGACTTCATTTTCTTCATCACTTGTGTTATGACTCCTGTATATACATCCTAAGAGTACTCAAAAAGTCCATGCTGCAGTGCTGCTCAATAACTATTGCAATTTTACAAACGGAAAAACAAATAACATTTTATATTATTGGCCACATATGTACGAGAATAAGGCAACAGCTTTGACATCAGACAAAAACAACAAGCAAGCAAGAAAGAAACAAGCAAGCGAACAAACATCTGAAAATAAAGCATCATAGATCTATGTTATTTGCAAACAGGAACACGCTTGTCGTTGTAGTTGAAAGGACATCAGACAAAAACAACTAGCAAGCAAGAATGAAAGAAACAAGCAAGCGAACAAACATCATTCTGACAATAAAGCAGCATAGATCTAGGTTATTTTCAAACAGCAACAAGCTGCTAGTACTATTCCTTAGCATTACGGCATAGGCTAGCCTAATGACATGTTGGTGGCATACTAAATAGTGTGTCGTCTCTGTCATTTCTTTCTCACCATCCTAATGCATATAAAGATACACATACCCAAACCGACACACGTCTGTGTAAAATGTAAACTCACCTTATCAATATTGTCTCGGGCTTCCGTTAAAGAATCGCCACAGCATTGTTAGAAACACACACACCAGCTCTGCTACAGAGAAGAAAGTACACCCTGCGTTAGTGAGTGTTCATACTAAAATTGCTGAAAATATTGAGCACGCTTCTCACGCAGGACTCCAAATGGAAAAATTTAACTCACACTTTCCTTGTTCTCATAGCAAAGACGTTTGGGAGGAAAATTATTCTAAGCGGTATTTAAAATATATTTTTTGGGGTTTTGGAAGAAATGTTTGAGAGGAAAAGTATATTAACCGACTCTTAGAATAGTTTCTTCATTTTTGAAGAAACCATTTTGAGAGGAAAAGTATTCTAAGAAGTATTTAGAATAGTTTCCTTCGTTTTCAAAGACACATTTCGAGAGGAAATCTATTCTAACTTACACAGTTGGAATAGTCTTCTTCCTTTTCCATTAATATTAGAAAATATTTGAGAGGAAAACTACTCTAACTGCCATATATGATACTTTTCCACCAAACATTTTCTGAAGACAAATATAGAATTTTTTTTTCAAGGGTTATAACTCTGTTATAACTCTTGTCATTTTTTAAGCTACACTTCTGATATTTTGACAGTTTGCCCTCTATGGCTGTTTAAACCATGGAAAAAACTCAATTTTGGTCAAAATGTCAAAGAATAGTTTCCTCTACACCCGCGCAGTCTGTTTTGGTAAAATGTCATTACTTCAGTTAAGATTTGTTCCTGCTCACTGACCTCGCACCCGTCACCCTTGATTAATTTTGTCATACTTTTACTTACATAGTTTCGTTTTTCTAGTCTACAAAAATTATTTTTTTCCCCCTCCGCTACCCATCTTGCCCGTGTGTTACACTCGATTGGTGTTTTTCTATCATTAGTTGATTCAGCCCCAATGCTGAAATACTGATTAGTGTAACTCGGATTCGTTTATCCACGCAACCGGTTCAATCAGCAACAAGGCACGGAGTCGTCGTATTGTTTTCAAACTTTATTCAGCGTACATCAACAACTGCATTCATTCGCCTTTTCACTTTCCTCCCTCTCACTTTACACAGAGCATCCATTATATAGTTTTTCTCTCAACTCGAGATAACGTCAAAATGTTCCCGATGACGCTTTACGACCAATCAAACTAAAGTTCGTCATCACTGACTTACGTCATACAACATTCTTTTCGGTCCAAGAATGTTCTCAAATATTTATACCTATCACGAAGCTTCGATCGACAGTGCACAAGCAAATCTAGAGAATTCTCCAATAATATCAACCAACTAAAAGTACCAACGTTATACAAAGCTTTTTCTAACAACAACGCAAACTCAAATTAAAGGTAAATACACTCGGTTATTGAAAACTTTGCAAAGCGAAACGATTAAATCTATCGTGCGCGTTTCAGACATACTATCCTTCGCGTTTGAACGTAACATAACCCCCCCACTCAAGAAGAAATTTACCCAATTTTTACAAATTTCATTTCAACAACTTTGAAACGTAATGCACAAACAAAGTCCAGAATTAAAACTTATTTCAGACTGTCTGAATACTGTCAATGTGCTCAGTTTATCTACACTGAGTCAATGGTTTTCATCTTCAAGTCTGTCTGGATATTGCCAATGTTCTCATTTCAACCACATAGTCAATGATCTTTACTCACACACTCTGCTGAGAAAGTCCGCACCAACATTGTCTAATCCTTTAATAGATTCTACTCGCATGTTAAAGTTCTGCAAGTACATAGCCCATCTCATGATGTGACTGTTCACAAACATGGCAGAGTTCAAGTAGGTTAGTGGCTTGTGATCAGTCTGTAGCACGAACTTCACTCCTTGAAGGTACAGTTCGAACTTCCGGATATCAGTACAACTTATGTTAATCTGATGAATAAAATTTGATACAACAAAAACTTCCGGATTCCCCATATGATGGCGAGGCACTCTCTCCATGGTTGAATAATTCTTTTCGGCCCTCGACAGTTTTTTGCTGGCGTAACTGAACGGAAATAGTTTCCCTTCGTGTTCTTGCAACAGTATGGCGCCGATGCCTTCGTCCGCTGCGTCTGTTTTTAAGACGAATTCTTTGGAAGTGTCGGGCAGTCGTAGCACCGGATACTTCAAAACGAGGTCGCGCACAGTCTGGTATGCCTTCTCCTGAGATGTTCCCCACTGCATTTGGTTAGGACAGCCTCTCTGCACCAGGTCCGACAAGGGTGCTGTGATGGCGGAGTAGTTCGGTACAAACTCCCTGTAATATCCAGCTAACCCCAGGAAAGATCGCACCTGCTTCTTGGTTTGGGGACGTGGACCGTTCAGAATCTTGGTGACGTTTTCTAGTAGCAGCCCCCTTTTGTACTTCTTTCAGCGAATGCGAATGGCCGATAAAATCGACGTTTTCAGTTCCCAGAATGCATTTACTGGGTCTCACGGTCAGAGGTTACCTTCTGTTAGACGGTGAAACAGCGCCCTCAATGTCTGCAGATGCTCTTCCCAAGTGTGGATGCGGACTAGCAGGTCGTCCCAGTAGCACACGACGTTGTCTGAGCATTGTTTGAGAATATGTTGCTCCAGTCCTTCTTCTTCACGACTACGACAGGGGACGCGTAGGGGGAACTGGACTCCCTGATGATGCCCATCTTCAGCATCTCATCGATGCCTTTCTTCAAGGATTCACGGGCCTTGAAAGGGATCGGGAAGGGTTTGGATCGAACGGGAATATTTGAAGTGAGGTGGACTTCATGTTCGACCAAAGTCGTAGAGCCTGGGACATCGCTGAAGCTATGGGGAAACTCGCCCATAAGGTCTTTGAGCTTAAACTTTTGACCTTCCGTCAAGCGTGGTCCTAGCTTAACATCATTGATGTCTTCTTTGCTGTGGAAATCTGCGAGTTCCAACAGTTCCTCGCTGTCAAAGCTGTCATCGATCACAGCTGCTGTTGCTGCGTGTATAGTCTCTGATGAATCAGTACAACTTATGTTAATCTGATGAATAAAATTTGATACAACAACAAGTCTCTGATGGCCTTTCCACGTACAGTTTAAGGAGGTTGGTGTGTTATAACTTGGAATGCTGGCCGACCTAGAGATAGGTAAAATGGGCGTTAAGCCCCTTTGTTTTCCTAACGCTATTTTATTGCAATATAGGGCTGTTTTATGGGCATTTTAAAAAAATCCGGCATTTGCTAAATCTATATATATAAATTGCTTAGCCGGAAGTCCTTCTTCGCCTCTACTATAAAGTTTGTCCGGTATGGACGCTGATCTGGGCAGGTGCTGGGACCTGCGGATCGGCCCGCTGTACGCTCAAAACATGCGAAATCGTTATAGCCGACATTTCCTTACCGAACGTTTAACCGTTTCTGAGATAAATAAATAAACAAAATGTCCACAAACTGCAATAGCCTCATTCCGCGCGCTTCCATTAAAAATCAAATTGAGGTTTCAGCATATAGACAAAAAAATTGATGCTTTTTCTACGAAGCCTTCGTAGCTTAGTTGGTAAAACTTTCGCCTACCGTTTAGGGAGCCCCAAGTTCGAATCTCACGCGGGCTATATTTTTTTTAATGTTTTTTTTTTTTACACTACAATATGGATATTTTTCTTTTTAATTTAGGCTTTTTACCCTTAATTTATTATTATTATTATTATTATTATTATTATTATTATTATTATTATTATTATTATTAATAAACTAATAATAATAATACTAATAATAATACATTATTATTATTATTACTATTATTATTATTATTATTATTATTATTATTATTATTATTATTATTATTATATCTTATATCAAATTTTCTTTTAAAACATTGGTGTTTTTTATGATTTCTATTTGTATTATTCTATATTCAATATTATTATTATTAGTAGTAGTAGTAGTAGTAGTAGTAGTAGTAGTAGTAGTGGTATTATTATAATTATTATTATAATTATTATTATAATTATAATTATTATAATAATAATAATTATTATTATTATTATTATTATCATTATTATTATTATTACCAAGGATCGGGATGGGGTGGTACGTGTAGGTAAAAGGGGGCTACGGGTAGGTTTAAAGGGGCATGGGTAGGCATAACGGGGATACGGGTATATATAAGGGGGTATGGTGATGGTCGATTCCTTTCATCTATACCTGCGAAACGATCAACGGGGAAGAATCAAGGAGGGTACAGGTAGGTTACAAGGGGGGTACGGAAGGTATCAAGGGGGTATGGGGAGGTATCAAGTGGGTTCGGGGAGGTATCAAGGGGGTATGGTGAGGCATCATGGGGGGGACGGGGAGATATCAGGGGGGGTTATGGGGAGGTATCAAGGGGGATATGGGGAGGTATCATCGTCCAAATGAAACTCGCAGACAACAGTTGTCTCTGTCTACATTTTAAACAGCAACCTGTGTACCCTGGCTTGCCAGGGTACAAAACCACTAGTATAATATATATTCGTATATCTTGCGTCTTTGGTTAAAACAAAAAAAATTACAACCCTTCTTCAATTATGGTTGTATAACATTACACATTAATATCTGCTGGAATGATCTTTTGTTTAACAAGATAGTCCCGAGTAAATAACGATAATGAAAAGATACCAACCAGCTTACCAACATCTGAAAGATCCATCTTTCCCAATTCAATAGGTTTCATTTTTAAAAGAGATTTTGCAATCATAGCGTAAGCTGTATTTAGGCCCACTAAGACAACACTATGGTATCCAAGATTTACAATTGTATGTCCATATGGTACACTCATTTTTATATATAATAATAAAAAAAATTATTACTGCATTGAAAACAAATCTAATGATGGCTTCAATGATGGAGATGATTCAATTTCTTTTTCTACAAGTGGTTTGGGGGGTTTCTGTTTCTTTTTTCCTTGGCGGTATTTATATATTATGTACCCACTTGCACCCACTACACCGGCTATACATAAATAATATATGTTATTTGAAGATTGTACTGGTTGTACTGGTTGTACAGGTTGTATTGGTTCTTCTTTGTTTGTTGTTAATGTTTGTTCTTCTTTTGGTGATCCCTTTTTTCTTAATATGTTTGCTTTTGTTTGTCTGTTCCATCTATGTAACTTGTTAAATTCTGCTAACTTCTTTCCAGCTGCAATTCTTCCTAGGCTCTTTTGTTTAGTGACTGTCACTGGGTTCTGTTGATTCTCCGAATTCTTCACCTCCATCTCCGTCTCCATCTCCGGATTGGAAGAGTCCAGTTTTAATAGCAGAGAAATTTATGTGTTGAAAAGTAATTAGCCCGGCTGAAAATGGGGCCAACAAGCTTCCAAACTTATAATACAAATTTCTTGATACCTCACTAATCCCATTAACAATAACAGGATCTTGAATCAAATCATCAAATAAATCATTCTCACAATCTAAAGTAACAAAGGTCGACACAGCTTTGGTATATAATTTTACAATCGAACGCCCTAAACTTTTAACCATTAAAGCACCGAGAACTTTATCATATTTATTATGCAATATAATGATCTCTTCAGGCCTGAGTCTTTGTACTTGTTCAGGTGTTAAGTCAACACCAAGATAATACTTTGACTTTCCGGAAGCTACTAATGCAACCAGCCTGTCTTTTTTCTCGTTGTCAACACCTGTACCTGTGACATTATTAGCTTCTTGCGTTAACAAGTCATCACAATTCATTTTAAATACAAATAAAATAAAAAACTAAATTAAAAAATGGCCGGTGCTGCAATGGTACTCGGTTCTGCTGCTGTCAACGCCTTAGCCTTTTCAGGATCAAATTATTTGTTTTCAAAACTGGACAGTAAAGAAGAATCAAAACGGCATAACTTAGCAATGGAAAAATTACAACAAGATCAGGCCGAATACGAGAAAAACAGACTAATGCAGCTTGATTTTGTTAATAAAAGATTGAAAGAAGAAGGTCATGCTGATAAAACATTCGAAGACGTTGATGAAGCTTTGCACCAATATTATTTATTCACTGGCACAACACTACCTTCATTAAAGCAGCCAGTGTTATCTGATTACTACGCACCTAACATTGCACCTACGATGTCAGAGACCGGAGAATAAATTTTAATTGTGTTTGGAATAACAGTAGTTTATTACCTCGTTAAACAAAAATATAAATCTAAATAAAATATGACTTCACGTTTGTCTAGATTATATTATTCTCAATCCGGATATTGGAAAGGGATGACGGCAGTTAATAAACTAGTAGAAAAGACTGGCTTGTCAGCAAACGTAGTTAAACAATGGTTATCGAAGCAAGCTGTGTGGCAAATCTATCTTCCACCCCCAAAGAAAATAATAAGACCAAAATTTGAAAACTCCAGACCAAATGACACACACCAAATAGATTTGTTATATCTTCCCCATGACAAAATACACAGAAAGAAATACAGATATGCCCTTACTGTTATTGATATAGCTACCAGGTTTATAGACGCGCATGCTCTTAAGACTAAAAATTCTGCTGAGGTCGCTCAAGCCTTAAATGTGATTTATTCAAGAGGGCCTCTAAGGTTCCCTAGACTTATTCAATGCAATGAAGGGTCTGAATTCAAAGGAGCTGTTAACCAGCTTTTGTTAAAACATAATGTAACTGTTAGAAGAGGAGTTGTTGGATTGCACAGATCGCAGGGTATTGTAGAAAACTTTAATCGGCAACTGGCAGAAAGATTATTCACTTATCAGTATTCAAAAGAGTTGTTTACTAAAACCACTAATACAGAATGGGTTATTAGGCTGCCTCGAGTTTTACGGGAAATAAATTCAGAACCAACCAGAGTTACAGGATTAAAACCAGTTGAGGCTATTAAAAAGAAACAGATTGTTGTTACCGTTTCAAAGCCTGGTCAGCCGGATCTAACTTTGATGAACAAAACTGTTAGATACCTTTATCAGCCTGGAGAAGTTGCTAATGACACTAGAAGACGAGCTACAGACCCAATTTGGTCATTAAGCGTTTATGAAGTTGACAGAGCATTATCTACTGATCCGCCTGTATATTATTTAAGACCGAGAAGTGATCGTAGAACACCACAAAGAAATTTTGTAAAAGAACTTCAGATTGTTCCACCAGACACAGAGCCATTAAGATTTTCTAATTAAGAAAATAAAAATGTCTAAAACTGACGGACACAGTAAGGAGCTTGCCAAGTATACTAGAGGACCTTTCACCAATGTTTGCCATATTGAATGATGAATATTGGACCACCTTTTTCACAGGCTTACCTACAAAATACATCTTTATGTATAATAACTATACTAAACAACACCAAATTAATAAAGAATTCAAATTTGCATGCGAAATAGAATTTGAAAAACATTTTAATAGAATTGTTGAGCGTGGAAATTATAATAAAACCCTTTTACTACCATATACATTTTACTTCGAAAGATTGTGGGGAAATTTTATTTGTAAGATCCGCAAGGTTCAACTTTAAGTGAATTATTAAAGAACTTTAACTGAATTATAATCATCACCACTATTACTTCCCTTCAACCTTTTTTTTGACTTACATGGAAACTAGTGACTTACATCTAACTTAATTAAGTCGACTTTTAAAAGAACTTATAACTTACAATAATTAAATTATAAAAGAACTTACTTACTTACATAAGTATCTTATAGCCAGTTGGTTGGTCAGTTTTTAATAATAATTTTAAGTGCTTGCCTTTTTTTTAGCTGTTCTTTTAATTTAGTTCTTTCCTCTTTTGATTCAATTACGTCATTTTCTTTTAAACAGTTATCAAAGCTGTCACGGTCTTTACAATGAAACAGGCAAACGAATTTAACTTGTTCTCTAAAATCCTTTAATATCGAATTATATTTCTGCGTGATTAGCCAGATTGAAATTTTAGCATGACGTCCACTGAAAGCCAGCTTGCTCAATATGTTCCGTTTTAATACAATATCTTTTTCTGCACTGCAATCATCGATTAAGAATAACGTATTACCCTCATCTTCAAACATATTGTAAAAATACGTTAAATACTCATTGAGCTTGCCATTGGGATTTACAACAAAGATATTTTCATCTGTCTATACAAATGAACGTTCTAAGTAAGTTTTATTATATTGAATAGTGGGGCAAAAAATTACTATATAATCAAAGTGTCCTGCGTAATATTTTTCTAATAAATCCAGAACAAAGACGGTCTTTCCGCATGACGTCATGCCAACAATCATTCCGCAATGAGGATCACGTGGTAACAAGGATGTCATTTTTAATATACTAAATCTTTTAATCTTCCATTTTCAATGTTTAGCTGAGCATCCATAATAATATACATGTATACTGTAACTGATTCTGACCTAGCACTTGCTTCCCTATGCAATTCAATTGTTATACCATCTGTTCCGTTTTCAATTCTTCTTCCAGATCCATGAAGTTCATTGGTGGGTATGGTTCGAAAGTCTAACCACAACGCAAACTTATTCACGAGATAATCTTGCAGTCGTGTATCATGCAAATGAAGATCTTTAGAAATCAAATCCACAGTGTCAGTCCGTAATCTACCTCCACCCAAGATTTTCCTAATCTCATCAAACTGTTGAAATCCCATCATTCCATTCGCGAATAATTGATTAGGCTTACCTTCAATCACAACAGACGCTTTTGAAATATTAGGATTGATAAAATTCTCGCTGTCACGATTATAATTAGATTCTTTCACAAACAACAACGGTACACCTTTAAAACTTCGAGCAGGTGAATTTATGTTGATAGTCCAGAGTGCATCTAATAAATCTTTATTAAATTGTCTGTAGCGAACGATCCTATCATAATAAATTGCTAGTTTGTCATATTGGCCCCTGATCATCCTACTGAGTTCGGCGTGAGTGACCACTTCATATTCAAGCGCGCTGTCTGTAATTGTATAACTAGCATCGTTGTCAGAGCTAATAACTACTTGAGAATAATCATTGAAAATAATTTCGTAAGACAGCCTATCATTAAATGAACCTTGATGAAATGGCAGATGGCTGTGTAGCAGTTCAAAATCGAGTGGAAAATAAAATCTGTTTTTGTATACATCAGCTAATGCATTTTCACCTTTGTTAGAAGTGACAGCATCGCCAGCTTTGATTCGAAGTTTTGCCACATTGGCGGCTTGAATCCCCTGACCAACCAAATCTTCCCTTTCATATTTACTCAGCCACAGATCTGTGTAACAAAACAAAACACCGGCGTCATCGATACTTTGGATTTCTCGCCCATCAAGTTTAATAACCATTCTTTTAATTATAGCTCTACCTAGATTGTTGACTATGGTTCTGTTAGGATCGTCGTCAGAATTCAGACTAATTTTAAATCCTAGTTTAGGACTGCCTGGAACTATTACATCATCAGGACCTAAATTTGGAAATCTTATGGTTAGTAGCTGATTAGGCTCTATGCTGCTTGGATTGTTTGTAATAATTATTATGCTTTTCTCACCTTTGATGCCTAAAGGCGTCCTCAATCGGCGTGTAGGGTCTAACAAGTTTCCGTAGCTTTGCATTTTTAATGTGATTAAAAAAAATATATTTTAAAATGGCAGAAGGCGGTGAAGCTCCGGATGAAGTGTTTAAACCTGATGAACCTAATAAAGACCACGACGTTACACTGCTTTCAATGGTAGGAGACGACATGAGCCAAACAAGACCAAGTATAGGAGAAGAATTACGTCAAGTAACTGAAACCCAAAAAGCCAGAAAAATAAATAAATTTTACAATTACATCGGGCGCGAATTACCGGACTATGTTAGTCCCAGCGACTTCGAACTAGACAAAAATAATCACTTGTTTATAAACACTATTGTATCCGGTAAAAAAGTGAGAGTACAGTTAACTATGTCAAAGAATCCTGATAAATTTTATGCGTGGTTTACTTTGAAAACTAAACTCCCAGTGACTGTAATACGATCATTGGGGCTTTCTGATAACAGAGCATTGCAATATCGCCAAGCAGTAGCTTCACTTCAACGAATAGATGCATCCTTAACAACCTTAAAAACCTTACAAACAAATGAGGACACCAATATTGATCAGGTTATGGAAACTATCA
Organism: Oncomelania hupensis; assembly: GCA_036898135.1. Classification (NCBI taxonomy): domain Eukaryota; kingdom Metazoa; phylum Mollusca; class Gastropoda; order Littorinimorpha; family Pomatiopsidae; genus Oncomelania; species Oncomelania hupensis. The sequence continues at coordinate 4,813,534 of CM072522.1, read as the reverse complement.
ATGACCCGCCATTATTGCCACTGCGTGAACTTCAAGGCTTAGATAAAGCTTTACAATCTGTGAGAGGGGAGACAATGATGAATTTAGCCAAGCTCGGCGAGCTCGACAAACATATAGAAAAACAAAAAAATAAACTAGCAGAAGCTGATGACGCGAACTTAAGCATTGAGGTAAAACAGATGATCCAAAAGAGGCTCGCAGACCTTTACACAGAACGCGCGGCAAGGCTAGAAGCCTTATCCATAAACAGAGAAAAATTAATAACTAATTTCGCCAGAATAAAAGAAACGGTGCATAAAATTTTACACGAAGACACTACACTTGCAGAAAGAATTCAAACACTGTTCAGAGAGCAAGGTGTTACAATATTTAGCATTCTTACAGCTGTTGGGATGACAATAAGCACACTAGTCTTAGCACTGACTAGAACCGTAGGCATCAGTGGACCTGGCGGTGGACCTGGTGGACCTGGCGGTAGTCCGGTTAAAGAATGGATTAAAAAGACGTTACAAAGCATAGCTAACTTATTGAAACGCTTAGGTGACAAACTTGTAGACGCACTTCCTGGAATATTAGGTTTTGTATTTTCATGGATATTTAATACTGCTTCTAAAGTTGTGGTTTGGGCGTCTGAGCATCTGTGGTCTTTGTTTATAATAATATTACTCTGGCTACTTAAAATAGTAAATCCCAATTAACCCAGCAAACAATAAACCACCTGTAAGCGCTAGACACGAAACCCCATGATCAATTACCGGCAGGCCTGGCAGGCCTTGCAGTTCCGGCAAGCTTGGTAGGCTCGGAAGTGGTGTAGATAATGGTGGCGAACTTAAAGGTTCATTATTAGGCCTACCAGTAACTACCGTATTCGCTGTATTCACTGTATTCGCTGTGTTCACTGTATTTATTGTTGGATTGTAGCCTATATGAAATTGAGGGTCGGCAATCACTATATTGTTGTTGTAGTTTGATATAGTTCCTATTCTAAGCTGAAGGTCTGAAGGCAACATATACAGTCCTAAACCTATTAGTAATCTACTTTCAATCTAGCATACTTTAAAGTGTCCTGATATCTTTTAATACTCGCGGGTAAATCTACTGCCGAATTAATAGAATCTTCTATGTTGGCTAGAAACTGCTTTTGTGCATCGAAGCTAGTTCCTTCCCCAATGATATTACTTCGTGTTTCTGCTTGAGACCCCAGAATGCACCACGCGTACGTACGAATAGATTCATTCAGCCTTTCCACCCCACTTTGGGTAAATCCGTTTGATGTGTCTAATATAAAAGTGCTGTATGCTGTATATTTTTGTCTGATATAAAGTAAAGGAACCTGGCTGTTGTGGTTAAATGATGTGAATCCAGGTACGTAAGGCCCCGTGTATAAATTACCTACAGCGTATCTAAATAAAGTTCCCATTCCGTGATTGAGGTCTAGTTTTTGTCTGAAGTCAGTTTTAGTATCAATTCCGAATTCATTGCACAACTGTTGATACGCTTTCTTGTCAAAGCCGTTGTTAAAGGGATTAAAGTTTTTGTCTGTAGGTAACGGAGCCTGAAGTTCAGACAACACCCGCCTCACTTGATAATACAAATGGAACAGATAAATAGACTTCAGCATAGGATCTGGGTGATTAAGGTGATGAACGTAAGAAACTCCGCAACCAGTTGTAGCGCATGACACGGCAAAATTAATTTGATTCTGAAAGAACTGCATACCCCCACATAGCCATTGGTTAGCTAAAAAGTCGCTCGTAATATCGGGGTTGAGGTAATGATTAAAAATATTATGGGGGATAGTTTCGAAATGAACCTGGGCCGCCACAGCTATTGTCAGCTTGGTTAGGTCGACTGCTTTTTCATAATAATAAGGCCCTGTAGTATACTTTGCAGCTTTGTTATATTTATAAGGCGCATACATTTTTATTATATTAAAAAATATGTTTGTAACTTTCGAATCTGTAAAATCAGGCGTGCCCATTGAACTTCAGCATCCTATTGACAACAAAAACAGCGACCTTAACGTAATCCTACACGAAATATTCTACACGGTTAAATGGTTAAATATTAGTCATGATCTAAACAACAACTGGATAATGATTAATAAAAAAAAGGCACTTTATTCATGCCGGCTATTATGACTTCTGCAGACTTACTGAAGAATTGTTTAAACCTCATTCGATTGAAGCAAAAATGAACCCTGCAAACTTGATAGTAACTTTAACTTTCCATAAAACCCAGCATAAAGACATTACCAGCGTTACACTTGCGCCAAAGCTGGCAGAAATATTAGGTTTCCCTGGCAATGAATTATCTTTATCTAGCAGCACTAGCGCCAGCAGTACTTTGAAATTTTTTGGATCGATTTGATTGATTGATTGATTTATTGTTGCTTTAGGTCCAGCGGACTCTTCCGAGCCAAATCAGGACCGGACAACCCCCGATCCGCATAAAAGATCTGCCGAAACAACCCTAGTGGGAAAATGGAATGCCCTCCACCGGCCAGTCACTTTACAATAAAGACATCCCATGCGGGGGACGGCTGAGGGTTGACCTCAACTACGCGAACACCCCGGTTACAAAAACAAAATAGAATACAACCATCATTATAAATCATCAACAAAACACATACATATAAAATGCCTATAGTGCGAAATAATACAATCATAGGAAGCCCTAGTGACCACCCGGCAGAAAGCGTCCAACACTCCCAAGCTGATCCAACAGACCTCATACACAAACAAGGAGTCTTGTCCAGGAAGAGTTTTCAAGAAAAAAGGTAGGTCATTGATATAGCGAAGAAGAAGAAAGTATAGCAGAGTGATAGGACAGATCAGGAATGGGAAAGAGCAAATGATGAAGACAGCGACAGTGGGAATTTAAAGCACTATAAATTTCCAGAAAGTGGGGATACTATTTATACTGAAACCCCCGGCACTCCAACGGGGGGAACTGTTGCCGCAGTGAATTAGTCATGCCTACAAAGGCAAGACAGGTTTTCAACTGGGGCTTTCACTGTTCCCTTTATAGGTTAGAACAATCTACAGTGACAAGATTGCTCATGACCCCAAGGGGTAATTTTTTGGATCAGAACCTATGAATTTGTTAATTAATAATAGATTGTTTGTGCACCTTCATCAACTGAAGACATCGGAAAACTTAGTAAACGGAACTCCTAGTACATTGCTAAGGATAATCTCAACTCAGAGAGAATCTTACTGTGATCCAGTTTCATTAAAATTTCTGCCTCAAAAACGTCTCTTAAGTCAGGACTATCATACTAGTTTCTGCTTCAAAATAACTAACCAAAACAATGAAATTGTAGACTTTGAAGATCTTACAATTATTCTTGAGATAAAATAAAGTTTAATTTTAATATATTTTAAAATACAATGTCAATCGGCCCCCAAATTCCAGTAACCTGTCCTACCATTGAACTGAAAGACTTAGCAGACACAATCGACTTTGATGCTAGTGCTAATGTTGGGTCTATTTACGGTTTCGAATTTACACAAAATGGATATTATAAACGAGCGCTAGTGCCTGTAGTGCCGGCAGTACCTGAAGCAGTGCCACCGTCAGTACCGTCCGTGCCGCCAGAAAAACCATCTATCGATCAGCTAAAGGATTTTAATGCCGGTAAAGTAGATCCCGATTTTAAGTATGCTATTACTAAACGAGAAAATATCTGGTCTTTAACACCTGTAGACACAGAATTAGATTGGCTTATTAAATTCAAGTGTCAAAGCCCTTACACTTTTATGGGACCAGACAATAAATTTAAGAAAATTATTAACGCCGGGCCTATGTTAGTTAGTCTAGTGCCGGATGAAACTAATCGAGAAAACGTAGAAGTCAAAGCCTACAAAAAAAGCAGCTATGTTTTACATAAGCGTGAAACCGCAGGGAAAAATGTTAGAGTTGTTCTGCAGCCTCCTTTACAGCTAGGTAGTGCAGCTATGATAGTACTGGACATAATTGCTCACAGGCCTACGCAGAGAAATGTTAATGTAATTCCGCAAGTGTCTCTAAGTTGGGCTGATTTAGATGAGGATCCCAGACGAATTACAGTATTTATGAAGAAAAGAGAACATGAAAATCAGTATTCCGTATTTACTTCCTCGCCCAAGATAACTTTTGTCCCTGTTCCAAATCCCATTGACAGATTAGCGCAAATTAACCTAGACAACGTAGATCTGTTAGCATTTTATTTCAACGATCAGATATTTTCTGATAGTCAAATAGAATTTTTTGCTAATAAACTAAAATCAAGTAATTAATAAAAAGCCTTTTTTTTCACACTAAAAATATGACGACAAAATTGTATCCTGCTATAGTGGAAGAAGTAGGCCTAGTGGATGAACAACCAATGCAACCCAGTGCTCCAACGTTAGACTTAAGTAATGTTCAAACGTTCAGGCTGGAAGAAATAAGAAAAGTTAGGACTCAAATTGAATCAGATATCCAAAAGTACTCTAGATGCAGACGACGGTATTCCGGCGCTTATAGCGGAATAAATTACGTGTCTACTGGTCTAAATGTTATTAATGCAGCGGAAGCTGCTATCAGCGTGGGATTATTGGTGACTGGAATTGGTATACCAATTAGTATTGGATTAGGGGTTGCTGCCGGATTATCTTCAGTGATGTCAGTTCTACTTGGTGTAATTAATACTAAAGTATCTAAGAAACTAGAAAAACACGACCTCATTTCTAGCCTGGCGATAGCAAAACTTACTAGCATGAACTTAATAATTTCTAAAGCTCTAGAAGACACTCAGATTACAGACCAAGAGTTTGTAATTATCCAGCGAGATTTTGAAGAATATAAAAAATTGAAGCATGACATCCAATCTAAATCTAGGTCTGCACCTGTTAATGTTGAAGAAATTAAAAAAAAATTAATAGAAGAAGGGAGACTACTGGGGCGGAAGGAGCAGCTAGATGCTTTGAAGAAAAAGCTCGGTGCTTCAGAATAAATACAGTTAACATTTACTCAAGCCTTCCAGGCCTTCCTCCTTACTCATAGTCGTAGCCGTAGTTTCTACCTGTAATTTATAGTGCCCTAGAGCGTATGCGAACTCCTTAGTTACTCTTATTCTCTTTGTGTCATTAGCGCATAATGTTTTTTGGGTCGTCACAGCAGTGGACACTACATGGTTTTTAGACTTTATAGTTGTGTTAGGGTATGGTTTAACTTCTTTCCCATCTAAGGCTTCCAGGTAGTTTTCATGCCTGATATCTCTGTTTTTTATTGCAGCTTTTTGTGTGCCTTTTGCTTTTGAAGATTCTCCCGATTCGTGTTTAATACTGTACTGCTTAGATCGCAGTCCTGCGTATTCTTCTATTAGTTTCCCGTTCATTTCATCTTTCATCAAACCTATTTTCTTTTTGTTTGCTTTGCTGTACAAAGGGTGAGTTTCAGGGTAGTCACTAGTATCGTAATGTTGTAGTTCCGATTCTAAGTCTTTATAAATGTCTTCAGTAGGGATGTCTAGTATAAGAGAGTCTGTGTCTGTGTATAAAACTCTGGCCTCCAGGTATTTAGGTTTAAAGTAATCGTAGTAAAATTCGAACATCAGTAATTTAGAAAGGTCAAGAATAGTCATCCCCATAAACACTGGTTTGTCTAGATTAACTTGCGTGGTTTTCATGGTAACTGCATACAGGGAGTCATGAAACTCTTTGTAACCAAGGTATTGAGGTTTAGATGTTAATTTAATTGCTTGATTGGGTGATGTAATTAGCCTGACATCTTTTCGTTTGTATGGGTTCTCCATAGTTTTACCAAAACAGCTGTTATTCAGCAGCTTAAAGAAATCTTTTTCAAACGTAGATTGCGCTTGTTTTCTGAGCTCTGTTTTTATTGATGTACCCCGCCAAGACCTTCGTTTGTTTAAAGTATAAAAGCTTGTGAATCGCTGTGCACTTCATGCCGTGTCTGACGTAGAACTGCAAGTTTCTGTAGTGGCAGACATAATTAGATTTATTATAGAGGTTGGGAATAAGTTTAAGTTGCTTGTCTGTACCATGCATTCTTTCTGGTGCTAATGGGTAATCATTATGTAGGTCGTGTAAGGCATTGGGGTACTCTAGGTCAACTTCGACAATAAACCCTATAGTATGATCTTTAGGGTGATTTAAAATACTGTTTAACCAAGTCAAGTTTGCGGGGTTTGGATTAACATGTAATTTGAAATCTGAAACCGGTAAAAGCTCACTCATTGCCCAACCGTATAAATTGTTGGCATCTAAGTACATTATATAATTAGATTTCTGCGAGGCGTCATAGTGCTTTAGGTATTTATTGTTGGCTTTGCAATAATTATGAGCTGCCACGCTTATTCCTCCACGAATGCCCGACTCAATCATTGTCATCATTACCTGGTCAGTTATGAGATCAATTTTAGAACCGCTAAGTTTTAAGAAAGCATCCCAACTCATTCCCGGCGAAGAAATGTAATGAGAAGGGTCGAGGGAGTAATGATGTAAACTCGTTTCTCTGTATTTTTCAAACACATCAGCCAAAAAACAGACGTCAGCTTTCAAATATATGTCGTGGTAGTCACCGAGGTTTTTACATCCGAGTGCATTCCAGACATTCTGCGCATGCCGGAAATCGGTATCACTTATAATCGTTTTATTGAGTGAAGAATAGAAGTTTTCTTTAGGAGGTAATTCTAGTTCTTCAAACACTTCCCAAGAATCCATGTATTCATAAGGATACACGCCTTTCCAAAATAAGTGTAACGTCTGGAAAGTATTTATTAGTGATAGGGTAGCTGGGTAGTTCTTAGCTAGTGTTTCTAAACTGGAAGACAAATGTTGAAAGCTGTCGTAAAACTTTAATTTATTCAGAGTGAAAGTTTTATATTTTTCTTCTGTCTCGGCAATACATGACACTCTGTATGCGTTCGTCACAGCCTGCATGATTAAATGGGAGTCGTAATTTCGAAGATTGTGAATGAAAATAGGGAGAGAGAAATGTTTGATTCCATATTCTAAGTTGCATTTCTGATGAGCTGCACCTCTAAATGCCCCGGTTATATGACAATGATCTCTCACCCTTTGGGCCTTTGCGTCCTTTGGGTCCTTCGGGTCAAACTCATTATTACAAATGTGGCAATGTGTAGCTGCTTTAAAATTATGGGAGTCAGATTCAGTAAATATCATGGGCGCTAGATTATCTAGCTGCAGTAAACACAATTTGTATATTTTGTTCATCTCATCTAAGAACTTCCGAGCTGCGTCAGGCCCTCTGTAAATTACCGGCTCTGTATGTTGTCCGTCAGCTCTAACAACTACATGCCCAAAACTGCAGACTTCGTGAAGGTGTGTGAGGAATGAGTTAGGCGTACAAAATCCTTGTGGGCCTTGATATTTTAAAATCAATGATTCGAAGTCGGCATAAACTATATAAGGTTGTTTGAATTGTTTGTTGATGTTTTTAAAATATACTTGAGAACCTGGCTTCGGTAACACTAGGCGGGTTTGGGTGTCTGTCATACTTTTGCATATTTGACTATGCTTGTCAGCCACTTGGAGATTAGATACTCTGGTTAAACAGCGCCTGCACAAATATTGTTTGCCATGATGTTTTGAAGTGTGTCCTAATAATCTAGAAATGTTTCGTATCAGAGTATAATGTTGCATGCTCGGGTCTTGCGGGTCTGTTATTAGTAAAAGATCGACGTGGTGATTGAGGTCTGAAAACGATGGGGAATTAGGAGATATTCTTAAAGGCATAAGTTTTGATTCTGGGTCCCAAACATATACATTGACTGTTATAGGAGAGTTCTGGGATTCAAATTTGTCAATGGCGTCAAGGCTAACAGGGAAATTAATGTCTTTGAGATTTAAGTTTGTTACTTTATCTTTGTATAGCGCCACCCTTTCGGGGTGACCTTTACACAAAATAGGATATAATTTAGCCAGAACACACCACATAAAACATTTGTCGTCAGTGTTCTTAATATTCAATACAGCCTTCTTGTCAAGAATTTCTTTGGGAAGAGGGATGTAAGATTTTCCTTTGATTGGATTATACTTTGCAATGTTCAGTTCTAATGTTTCTAAAGTTCCTTCTGCCCACCCGGACCCTTTCATAGTTGCGCGCTCTATACTATCTTGTAACTGATTGATTAAGATGTTGTTATAAGCATTTTCTAGATCTGCAGATTTTAACACTTCAATTTGACTTGAAGAAATCCACACAGTCATCGTTTCATCAATACTGCCGGGTTTAATAAAAGTTACCTGAGCACGGATGCGTATTTTAACGGGAGATTTGAAAGTAAAATTGTTAAGTACAAATTCGTAATTATTATAGACAGATTTAATAACATTTTGACTGTCAAAAATTGGAAGTTGTAAAGTTTGAAAGATGTCTTTAAACAAAGGAGATTGCGAAAGACTTTTTGTGTCCGTCATTTTTATACTGATAACAAAACTTTAAATTAAAAATAATTATTTAAAAACTGACTTTTAAGCTTAAAAAAGCAATTAACTAGGGAATTTCATTCGCGCGGACCAATACAGTCAAAGGGGAAGCAACCGCAACTTTACTTATGAATGTGTAGTAGTGTTTTTTATATCTCAAATTCTGTTATGCATCGCTGCATTGCCGTCACAACCGGTCCTGATTTGGCTCGGAAGAGTCCGCTGGACCTAAAGCAACAATAAATCAATCAATCATGCTGTCACAACACGCTCTACCACTGTGTAAACATTAACGCGGCCTTTCAATCAATAAACCGTGGGACAGAGAAAAATGACTGCATCGTTTAACATAAACACTATTTGCGCTGTCTACGCTTTCGTCGTCTGAGTCAAATCAACAAAGCCTTCCACTGCAATGTCACACTAACCTTTGTGCTGTCGACGTAAACATGCCGTTCCCAATCAAACACTGTTGGCGTGGTGCGACTGTAACTGTTTATTTCTAATTCTCAAACTCTCACACATTCAACAGTCGCTTCAAGTACTGGTTTAACATAATCACTGTTTGCGCTGCCAACATTTCATCATCTAATAATGTCAAATCAACATAGTCTTTTAATATTTCAATACTCGCGTCATTTGTATAAGTCGCACAAAAAAATAAAAAACTTTACAACATAATACCCGATCGATGTAAACATGGCCGCACAATCGTGACGTCAGGCAGGATTGCAACAAAGCGTGCGTGTTTGAGTACTGTGATTTCGCCTAAAATGATTAAAGAAGGGTTGTAATTTTTTCGATGTTTAAAAAAGAATATATTATATTTACATTCCAACCACCTGTAGCATGCGGCACAATTGGTCTGGTATAGTTGTTTGGGATTATATAGATTAATTTTCGCAATACAAACATCTCAAGTCTCCTCTCTGAAAATCCTTATCGGGAAGAGAGGGGACTATAAACTGATACACACACACACACAAACATCAAGCGTTAATGGCTGCGAGGTAGTGCGGCGGACTTGTGATTGAGAAGGCGTGGGTTCGATTCTGTGTTGTGCCTTAATTTTTTTTTTATTGTTGTAAAATTAATTTACTTGCATGTGTGTTTGTATGTGTGTGCGAGTGTGTTTGTGTGTAAATAGTTTATAAAAACCCGATTATTTATATCATTGTACTAAAGCAGCAAATATAAAACTTTAAAAAAAAAAACAAATTCTGTTTTCTTAATTACCGTGTTGGAACTATAATAGACAATACCACTATCCGGTGTTTGTATGTTCAGGTGAATAATGTATACCTAATAAAAAGAAAACCAGATTATTTATAGTGCTACGGGAGGCATCACCAAGAATGCATTTCAAGGTTACCTGGGTGCATGAGGAAATATGTGTTTATGTGTCTGGGTGAATGTATATACTGTAGAAAACCCGTGATTATTTATAGTGCAACAGCAGTGAGCATGCTCACAATTCTGGTAAATACTTTGTGTGTCAAGGCTAGCTTAGTGCGTGAGAAAATAGTAACCGCATACAGTATTTTATTTAGGGCCTACTACAAACCCAGCTTAATGTGGGCTTGTGCACATGCTCACAATTCTGTCCTATAGTTTGTGTGTCAAGGCTAGCTTAGTGCATGAGAAAATAGTAAACTCATACAGTATTTTATTTACTACAAACCCAGCTTAATGTGGGCTTGTGCGTGCTTGGTGTTGTGCAGGGAATGAATGCTTTTTTTTAAGTGTTTGAGTCTGATATGCCTCAAATAATTGAAGAAGGGTTGTAATTTTTTTTGTTTTAACCAAAGACGCAAGATATACGAATATATATTATATTTAGCAAATGCCGGATTTTTTTAAAATGCCCATAAAACAGCCCTATAGTGCAATAAAATAGTGTTAGGAAAACAAAGGGGCTTAACGCCCATTTTACCTATCTCTGACCTTCACCTTGTAGCCGTTGATTCCCACCACGGTCTCCACTTCGAACGGGCCTTTCCACTGCATCAGCAACTTATTGTGATCGGTATGTAGCAGCAACAGCACTTTGTCGCCAGGTTTGAACTTCCTGTTCACAGCCCTACGATCGTAATAGTACTTTCTGTGACAAGCGGACGATGCCCCTCTGAGGCTGACAGTGACCAGTCACCCCTCCAATGCTGGCTGGCTCAGCCGACTAAGCCGATTAAGCCCCGCCCCTCGGGAATCACCATTAAAACCTCTGCCTAACCCAGTCTCATTGTCAGACGCGAGCCTCTAATCTTCGAATACGCAACTGCCTGCCCGGACACGTCCCATCACCCGGTGACCACTGAGCTGCGGCAGTACTCTTGTGATTCGACCCGTCTTAGTCAAGACGGGCTCCTATTCAGGGCGAATATACCGGCCCTGCCAGCTGTAAGACGCCAGACCCGCTGCGGGTGACCCTGACAACCCAGGGCGTCAATGTGAAGCGTACCTCCCAAGTTTCGCCAATCACCCAGCCAGCCACGAAGGCTGAAAAACGCACCCTGTATCGCCACCAGAAGTTGCACCATCAAGCCTATTACTCAAGACGGTGACCGACTGACCCGCATTGGCAATCCAAGCTAACTCCTGGCTTTGATCCGCCGACCATCCAGAATCCTGGACCAACCACCGCCCTTCGCGACACGAAGCTAAGTTACTACCCAACGAGCACCACAATTCGAGGACACTCTGGCTAAGCACCCAGAACAATCCAGATATCCTCCTGCTCAGTGATGAGATCAGTCCTCAATCGCCCTAGCATTCCAAAGCCGCCCACCCAGAATATCTTCAAGATACTCCCAACTATTATTGACAATATTCAGTGACTCATCCTTAGATTATCCAACTCAGACGACCTAATTCTATTTAATAAAATTGACTAGTTAGAAACTGTAACAACTGGACTTGCCCTTGTTCGAATTATTTCCTAGTCTTGCTAATATTCTTCCTCGTCTGGCCTTGTGACTGTCTCTCATTCTTTAGTAACTCCCAGCCTTAGTCCCTTGAATGTCATCGCAACGTTGGCCAAAACAAGGGAGGCAACACAGTGCGAGGGATTAAGTGCTTATCCTCATCCCCCAACCCCTTTCTTTGTGACATTAACTTTGGCGACCCCGACGAGACTAAAGACTTAGGTTTCCCGTCCCAACTCGACGAGACAAAAGACTTAGCTTTCCACCCCAGCCCAGTAGAGATAGGACCCAGCCCCCTAAGCCTAGTAGTGTATAGCATAGCCCCATAGGTCCCTTACTGGCACTCCAGAATTTTTCTTGCATTCATTTTTTTCATACTTTGATTGATTGCAATTTGTCTCTGTGTCTGTGTTGTGTTGTACTCGCCCCTGTGCAATTTCATCGTAGTTCATTTCAGCCCGCCCCCTTGTTTTCCGTCAGTGTACCCCCTTGTGTGCGCCCCTCATCACGGTTAGGACCTTTTAAGGTAAGTCGCTTCCCTTACCATGGCCGACCGGGGAGAGCTTGCTCTCAAGTACAAGAGTATTGGCGAGAGCTTAGGGCTCGCCGGCACTGAACTCAAGGATTACGTCCTGGCCAACGTAGATGCGGACGTTGCCGAGGAGAAGTTGAAGAGGGAGGAGAGGGCGAAAGAACGAGAGGCGAAGAAAGAGGAGGAGAAAGAGCGTATCGCCGCGGGGGAACGAGCCGCCGCACGGAAGATAGCCGAGGAGGAGAAAGTCGCCGCCCGGAAGCGAGAGGAGGAGAAAGAGAGGAGAGCGGAGGAGAAAGAGAGAGTCACAGAGGAGGAGAGAGCCGCCGCCCGGAAGATAGCCGAGGAGGAGAGAGCCGCCGAGCGGAGAAGAGAGGAGGCGAAAGATAGGATAGCAGAGGAGGAGAGGGCCGCCGCACGGAAGAAGGAGGAGGACGAGAGGGTCGCGGCACTTGAGGAGAAGAGGAAGGACAAGGAGCTAGAACGGCGCCAAGCACTCTTCCAGCTCGAACGCGATCGCCGCGAGCTAGGCATCGGATCGCCCGCGAGCGAGGACTTCTCACTCAGCGCCCCCAGCTTCACCGCCAGCGCCGGAATATCCGCAATCCCCCCGCCGATTCCGGGGATGAACTTCCCCCTGGACCCCTTCGTCGAACGCGACGAGTCGATAGAGGTTTATTTCGTCCGATTCGAGCGAGTCGCGGGTGAAAACCACCTCGACCCGCAGTACTGGTACCGCAAACTTAGTCATGGCCTTAAGGGGAAGGCCTACGAAATTCTAGCCAAGACTCCGACGGCAGAGGAGGGCGACTACCCCGCCCTCAAGAAAGCGCTACTTCATGGATTTGAACTCTCGGGCGAACACTACCGGAAGAACTTCCGGAACTCCCGGAGAGAGAAGGGGGAGAAATTCACGCAATTCGCCGACCGGCTAGCCACTCTACGGGACAAATGGATCGAGCAGACGGACGAACCTAAGACGTACGACGGACTGCTCGAATTGATGCTAGCCGAGCAACTCAGAGGGACCATGCCAGCGGAACTTCGGACCTTCGCCGCCGAACAGGGAGCCGCCCGCTTAGAGGACCTTATAATAGTCGCGGACCGCTACCTTACCGCCCACCCCGACGACCGACAGCCTCGCCGGGATCCCCCCGCACCCTCGTCACCAGATACCCGCCACCAGCCTCGCCGGCCCGTTCCGCCAGCGAACAACCGTCCACCCCCGCCCAAAGGACGCCCAAACCCCGGAGCAGAGCCTGGGAAGCGGAGCGGAGAGCTCTACTGCGGCTACTGCCAGCGCCGAGGACACACCCGCGAGAAGTGTTTTCGTCGCCTCAGCGACCAGCGTCGCAAGCAAGGAACGGTATTGGCCCTACGCCAAGTCACTCCCGACGGGAACCCGGTAACCCCCGTCGTCACTCCCACCGATCGCCCGGCCGTCACCGAGCAGGTGACTGTCAACGACCACCCTGCACACTGTCTATACGATACCGGACTAACCTTCGACGCCGTCGTCCGCCGCTCGCTCATCAGGGAACAAGATCTGACCGGCGAAACGATCACCCTGAAGTTGGCCGACGCGTCACAGCCCAGCACCACGCTCCCTATCGCCCGGATCAAAGTCACCAGCCGCAACGTCACGGGATCCATCCAAGCCGCCGTGATGGACCAGCCCCTGTATGATTTGATCTTAGGATGCCGTTATGTATTCTTGGGTATGCCGCCCCAGCCTGTGGAGTCGATGGCCGCCGTCCAGACGCGCGCCCAGGCGAAAACCGCCGCGACACCACCACCGATACCCAACCAGATGCCGGAACAGATCCGGAAGGCCCAAGAAGAAGACGTCACCCTCTGCAAGTGCTACGGAAAGCTACCCGCCGCACGCACTCCACCCAAGACCGGGGACTTTTACGTCGAGGACGGACTCCTGTACCGTCAGAAGGACGACCATTCACAGCTCGTCGTACCTGCGACCCTTCGCCCCCAAGTCCTGGAACTTGGCCACAGCATGCCTGTCACGCCAGGGAGGAATAAAGGATTCTGACCACTCAGAGATAGTTAGATTTTTTTCTGATTTCGTTGTTTATATTGATTTTCCTTCTTTCAGTCAGACAATATTTACGTTACACAACAATACATTACATCACCCATAACTCTACATACATATTTCATGCAACATCACATATTCCATCACTCATAACTCTACATACGTATTTCATGCAACATCATATATACATAATTAATGCGAAAGTCATGCATCCACAAAAGTTTTTCAATTTAGAATGTTTATACTAGTTGATGCCTCTCTTCCTTGCACTGACGACGATCACTGTTTTTCTCTTTGTACGAAAATGAAAGTTTCACGTCGATCGTCGTCTGCTATATCTATCATAATCGCTTCCCTACCTTGATTGTTGATCATATTGTTTCTTGGTTTACACTAACTTGTCATCTCCACTTGCGCACTGTCGTCTCTGTCCTAGTCCTCACACTTTAGTCCTGTATCGTCTGTTGATTTCACCTCTCACTCTCGAAACAGTCCATCTCTAGCATCCTCCATGTTCCGTACTCGATGCGGAAGAACCCAGAAAAAACATCTGTTGAACATAATAAATAAAACCTTCCATCAGTAAGCGTCGTCTCGTTGCTAAGCTATTTCCGCCGGAAATCGATGTTCGAATCCATGGTAACGATAGCGGTCTCCGTAGATTGACGATCATCTCCGAATGCTTCCGAATTCGAATAAACGATAAAACTCAACAAATGGCATGCACCCGTATAACGATAATATATTTTCAACATAGCAACCATTCGTTCACGCGATCCAATCATACTCAAATCACTTGGCTCGACGAAACGTTCTACGATCACCAGACCCGCCCCTTGCGCCCGATTATCAGTTCGGTCCCGATCTGCCGACGCGCGCACGATTGTCAATGATTTCCGTACTGAGCCATTTCGCGAATTTATCTCATCTTTACAAATAAATAATCCTACCTACCCAAATGATGTGTGATATGAATTTAGACTATTCGTGCCACTGTGTCCAGATGCCCTTGTCGGTAACTGCCACAATCACAATGGTCACTGGTCGTCACTTCCCCCAGTAGACACGGTTTTCTCCATACTCCTCAGCTATGAGAGAGCTGCACATGAACTCTTCTCATAACTTAGATATCTCTCCTCCGAAATATCTTTCCGCAGGCACCCTGCTGCTGAGTATGTTCCTCCAAGCCGCTGTCCACTCCCGAGATCAAAAATCTCCTCACGTTGTCTCAACGCTTTTGTTTACCACCCTTCTGCTCATGCGCGACCCACGTCAATTTTCAGACTTCACGGCATGCGCTCATATCGTCACTTGATGACGCATACTCCATATCTTATTTCCGTCTGCATTGATTAGTAGGCCTACGTCGAGAGAATGCATAATGAAATGTGACACAAGGCCCTTCCCCAGCTAAAACTCTAGTTTTAGTTTATAACTACACATTTACATATGAATACTCTACATATAACATATTTATAACAATAATTATTTTCCTCCATAATATCGCTGCTTTGTGCATGTCATGCATGCCGTCTTGTCCATTCTCGTTTCCACTGTTTATTTCTTTTCCTCGTCGGCAATGCGACTAAGATAGTCTGCGCCCACATTGTCTTTTCCTTTTATTACCTTCACGTGGAAGTCATGTTGCTGTAATTGCAGCGCCCATCTCATCAAACGGCCATTTTCTGTCTTCGACTTCTGCAGATAATGTAATGGCTGATGATCAGTTTCTAGCGTGAATCTTTGTCCATATAAGTATAGCTCAAATCTCTTAATCCCCCACACAACTGCCAAACACTCTTTTTCAATAGTAGAATAGTTTCTTTCGGCTAACGATAGCTTCTTGCTTGCATAAGCAATTGGATGTATTTCCTGATCCTTTTCTTGCATAAGGACGGCTCCCATGGCTGTGTTTGATGCATCCGTCCTCAAGACGTAAGGTTTGCTGTTGTCAGGTAAATGCATCACTGGTTTACTGCACAAAACGTCTTTCAACTTTTTGAAAGCTTCCTCCGCTTCTTCAGTCCATCTGAGTTTGTCCGGCTGTTTCGCTTTTGTCATGTCGGTCAAAGGAGTGGCTATTTCTGCAAACATTGGTACAAATTTGCGATAATATCCAGCCAATCCCAACAATGCTCTGAGTTCCTTTTTAGTTTGTGGTTTGCTGGCATTCTGCAACTTGTTAATTTTGTCTTCTTCGGGTCGTATTCTACCCTGTCCCAATTGATGTCCGAGGTACTCCATTTCCTCGTATCCAAAGAAACATTTTGATGGTTTAACTGTTAACCCAACTTCCTCCAGTCTCGTCAACACTGCTTCCACCGCTTCAAGATGCTCTTCCCATGTTTCCGTCGCCACTAAGATATCGTCAATGAAATTGTCCACATCTTTGCGATTTAGTGGGCTCAACACTTTTCTCATCATTCGCGAAAATACGGCGCCTGCCGTCTTTAAACCGAACGGCATTCGCGTCCATTGGAATTGCCCCACGGGTGTGGTAAATGCCGTCTTGTGCTTGTCCTCCTCATTCACTTTGATTTGCCAGTAGCCCTTTGAGCAGTCTAGCTTGGAGAAATACTTCGCTTTCCCAACCTTTGCGAATATTTGATCAATGTCTGGTATTGGCTCTGGATCAAATTCCAACGTTTCGTTCAATTTTCGATAATCCACGCAAAATCTCACTGAACTGTCCTTTTTCTTGACAAGTACGATGGGTGAATTGTACGCTGATATAGTTGGTTCTATAACGCCCATTGTCAACATCTGATCCACTTCTGTTTTGACAGTTTCCATAACTGCGTGAGGTAGCGTATACTGCTTCACGTACACTGGCTTTTGAGTTGTGCTGCGCAATTCGCATGTCTCAATATCCGAATTTCCCGGCAATTCTTGTAATGCTTTCTGATGTCTTCTTCGCACTTCGTGCATCTGTTGTGCTTTATTCGCATCTAACTTGTCAGAAATATGGCTATCTTTTATACTCTCCGTAGCTTTGAGTGACAATGTCGGTACTGTTCCTATGGTTTCATCATAGTCTGCATAACCCTCGACATCTTCTTCCGTCATGACTACTGTGATCATTTCTGTGTCTTCTCTTTCCATGTAACTTTTCAGTAAGTTTGCATGGTACACTTTTTCCTTGCCGTGTACATCCACCTTGTAATCAAACTCATTTATTTTCTTCGTTACGGTGAATGGTCCTTTCCACGTCAGTTGTAGTTTGTTCTTCTTTTCAGGTAAGAGCAACAACACTTTCGAACCCTCGTTAATGTTTCTAGACTTTGCCTTCTTGTTGAAATTTCTTGCGTGTCTTTGACTAGCTTTGAGCAAGTTTTCTTGTGCTATGATACATGTCTGCTCAATCCTATTTCTCAAGTCAATCACGTATTGTGCTGTCGTTTTCTCTTCTTCTTCGACCTGGTCCTTCATCCAAACGTGTTTCAATATTTGCATCGGCCCTTTGATTGATCTGCCGTACAACAATTCAAACGGTGAAAACATCATCGATTCTTGTGGCACCTCTCTATACGCGAATAGTAGCGCTGGTATCATGCGGTCCCACTCCTTTGGCTGTTCAAGGCACATTTTCTTCATCATTTGCTTCAATGTGCCGTTGAATTTCTCTACTAATCCATTCGATTGTGCATGATGTGGTGTCGTCTTGATGCCTTTCACGTCCAGTAGTTTCTGTAGTTGCTTCATTAGATCTCCCACAAATTGGGTTCCTTGGTCTGAGACTATTTCTTTTGGTATGCCCAGCCTGGTCCAAATAGTCCAAAGCGCTTCCGCGATCTCGGTAATTTGGCATGTCTTCAGCGGTACTGCTTCAGGATACCTGGTTGCATAATCGACCATTGTCAACACGTATCTGTATCCTCTGTCTGACATGGGAATGATCGGTCCGATTAGATCAATGGCGATCTTCTCAAAAGGTGTGTCTACCATGGGTACTTTACCTAATGGTGCACGCATGTGTCTGCCTCTGTGTGTTGATCTTTGGCATGCATCGCATGATGCGCAATATCTTTGCACATCGCCGCAAATCCCTGGCCAATAAAAATCAGTCCATATTCTGTTCTTAGTTTTTCTTCCGCCCAGATGTCCGCTCATCGGCGTATCATGTGCTAATTTCATGATGCCTTGTCTGTATTTCTTGGGTACGACTATTTGTGTTTTCTTCTGATCATTTTCCTTGAATTCTCGAGTCAGCACTCCATTCTTCCATCTATATATAGCTTTTGTACGCTTGTCACCTTGTTTCATTTCCACAGACCCATCCGCTGCATCTCTGCATTTCTTCAACGATTCATCTTCCTTCTGTGCTTGTTTTAGTTGTTCTGGTGTGACGTCAACTATTTTCGTTTCTGAAATTTTCAGCTCTTTTTGACTCCGTTTTGTTGCTGCACTTCGTGTTTCTATTTCTGCGCATAATTCCTTTGCTTTGATTTCTTCTAGTTGCTTTGGCTGCCTTGTCTCTGTCGCATTTGTTTCCCTTGTTGCACAGGTTCCCCTTATAGGATACACTGGAATGACGTTTAACTGCTCTTTGTTCAGGAATCTTGCGTTTCCTATTAGCACTGGCATTGCTGGTCTAGGCATGACCAATACTTCTGCGTTCCCCTCGAAAAATGGTGTCCGCATAAATACCTTGGCAACGGGTACTTGTTTGACGTCGCACGACGCAAATGTTACGGATCTTATTTCGCCCGTATACTTGTCCGGGGTGTCGGATAGTGCAGTGGTTGGAGCACTCGCTACCGTGTCGAAAGTGAAGCACCGTCCGGTGCGGTTAGCACTTGGATGGGTGACCGCTAAGGCGTGAAGCGACAAATAACAACGCCCCCAGTTGACTCAACTGTGATTGAGTACCTACTCTCTTGAGGGTGGGGAAGGTAAAGCAGCGAGGGAGAGAGTTGGGCATCACCCTCATTACGCTGGCCCAAGATAAGTGTGATCTCCAACATCACGCTCCCCTACGGCCACAAGGCTATGGGACTACCTTTACCTTTACCTTTTACTTGTCTTTGGGTACCAATTCCGTATCCACAACGCTAATCGTAGCTCCCGTGTCTCTGAGTGCTAACACTTCTTTGCCTTCTATTTCCACTTGGCATAGTGGTTGATAATCTATCTTTCTGCATTTATCGCATAATGCCATTTTGTGATCATCTTCAATCTTGTCCCCAAAATATGGTATTCCTACTCTCAATGCGTGATGATCTATTCTCTCGTGATGCTGACGATGCGTGTCCGCGCTACCGCAATTCAATGCAGGTGCTGCTTCGCATGGTGAATGGACATACATCACATTTTGTTTTCTGTTTGGGCATGCTGCCACCTTGTGAGGTCCTCCACAGTTGTAACATTCCAGCTTGAATGACACTCTATTTCTAAATGGTGGATGTTCGTTTCTGCTCGTCGGCTTGTTGTCGCGTGATCCCTGTTGGTTGTTATCTCTCCTGGGTGATGAACTCCTACTGTCTCTGAATCTGAGTCTGTCTCTGCTGCTATCGACGTGCATACTACGAGTCTCATGTCCTCTACTTCTTCTGGATATCTCATACGTTTCTGCTGCCTCAGCGGCTGCGTCTACTGTAGCTGGTCTCCGGTCACGTACGAATGTAGCTTGCTCCCTTGGCAACGCATCTACAAACGTGTCCACTGCCAACAATTCTACTACGCTGTCGAAGTCCTTGGTTTTTCCTGAGAGTTCAATCCATCGGGTTATCCATTGAGTAATCCGATTCATTAGTTCTCTGGCTGTTTCATCATTCTTCTTCTTGGCGTTCTTCAACTTCTCTCTGTACTCTTCCGACGTCAGTCGAAACTTTTTCAGCAACTCATTGCGGATTTGTTGGAAATCTTCAAAATCCAAGTGTTGCATGTGCGTAATAGCCTCTGCTGCTTTCCCTTTCAGCAATGCAATTAAATGTAGTCCCCATTCGTCTTCTGGAATGTGATCTGCACTCATGACTCTCTCGAACTTCCATAGATATATTTCCAAATCTTCTCCGTCTTCGTAAAATGGTAGCTTGATCTTAATCCTGTGTCGCCCCTGCGCATTATTATTTCTGTTCCATCTCCCCTCATCATTTGGGTTTGCTGCTTGAATTTCTAGTTCCTTCAAATGTGCTTGTCTCTCGGCTTCCCGTTCTTGCCGTGCTGCCTCTCGTTCGCGTTCTTGCCTTGCTGCTTCTCGCTCTTGTTGCGCTGCTTCTCGTTCGCGCTCTTGTTGTTTTTCTTGTTGCGCCACTGTTGACCAATTCTTTTTCTCTTCTAACACGTATGCGGTCAAGTCTTTCCCTGTTAAACCTAGCAGCTCTCCTTCTTCTTTCCATTTCTGCATCTTGGCTTTCATGTCTGGTTCTTGCGCCATTTCTGTTTGGCTTCTGGTTTCAGGCATGGTGTCTCAATTTATCGCAGCTTCTCTAATTCGCAAAAAGCGAATATAAAGTCTCTCACTAATCTATCGCGTATATGTCCGGATTTACATATACGTTTTCTACGATGACGCTAACTGGTGACTGAGATAAAGTCTATCGCGCTACTCAGTCTATGTCTCTACAGATTATCTGAAGAATAGAATTTTACTAATCTAAATCTATACTTTCATCGACAACCGCGCAATCGCCCGATCGTCACCGACGCCAACAACCAAACACAAAACAATGCTCGACTAAAAGAAAGGGACGAATCTAGCGATCGCAAAAATTTCGGAGCTGAATACCTCCCGATGTTTCACAACGCCCTCCAACCGCCCACAAGTAAATTTAACTATTCTGAGTGTTCCTTTGACGTGACAGAAAACACAATGGTGGAGAGTTTAGACTGCTCTAAATATT
Source organism: Oncomelania hupensis (assembly GCA_036898135.1). Taxonomy (NCBI): domain Eukaryota; kingdom Metazoa; phylum Mollusca; class Gastropoda; order Littorinimorpha; family Pomatiopsidae; genus Oncomelania; species Oncomelania hupensis. The sequence goes on along the minus strand of CM072522.1, from coordinate 4,792,751 downwards.
TCTCCCGTAAGTGGCCTTGGCCGATACCGCTACCGTTATACTTAATGGTTAGACCAACACTTACTTGCCACTGTGGTTGGATACAACTATCCGTGGTACGAATCCCCAGGATATATTTTATTTGTCTTCACAAATGATAAATATCCGTGGCTCGAATCCCTAAGAAGTTTCTCAGATTGTGGTTACCAATGGTGGTTACAACCTGAAACGTTTCCACGGGATGGGATCTCAGGACGAAGCCCCCAAAATGTTGTCACGCCAGGGAGGAATAAAGGATTCTGACCACTCAGAGATAGTTAGATTTTTTTCTGATTTCGTTGTTTATATTGATTTTCCTTCTTTCAGTCAGACAATATTTACGTTACACAACAATACATTACATCACCCATAACTCTACATACATATTTCATGCAACATCACATATTCCATCACTCATAACTCTACATACGTATTTCATGCAACATCATATATACATAATTAATGCGAAAGTCATGCATCCACAAACGTTTTTCAATTTAGAATGTTTATACTAGTTGATGCCTCTCTTCCTTGCACTGACGACGATCACTGTTTTTCTCTTTGTACGAAAATGAAAGTTTCACGTCGATCGTCGTCTGCTATATCTATCATAATCGCTTCCCTACCTTGATTGTTGATCATATTGTTTCTTGGTTTACACTAACTTGTCATCTCCACTTGCGCACTGTCGTCTCTGTCCTAGTCCTCACACTTTAGTCCTGTATCGTCTGTTGATTTCACCTCTCACTCTCGAAACAGTCCATCTCTAGCATCCTCCATGTTCCGTACTCGATGCGGAAGAACCCAGAAAAAACATCTGTTGAACATAATAAATAAAACCTTCCATCAGTAAGCGTCGTCTCGTTGCTAAGCTATTTCCGCCGGAAATCGATGTTCGAATCCATGGTAACGATAGCGGTCTCCGTAGATTGACGATCATCTCCGAATGCTTCCGAATTCGAATAAACGATAAAACTCAACAAATGGCATGCACCCGTATAACGATAATATATTTTCAACATAGCAACCATTCGTTCACGCGATCCAATCATACTCAAATCACTTGGCTCGACGAAACGTTCTACGATCACCAGACCCGCCCCTTGCGCCCGATTATCAGTTCGGTCCCGATCTGCCGACGCGCGCACGATTGTCAATGATTTCCGTACTGAGCCATTTCGCGAATTTATCTCATCTTTACAAATAAATAATCCTACCTACCCAAATGATGTGTGATATGAATTTAGACTATTCGTGCCACTGTGTCCAGATGCCCTTGTCGGTAACTGCCACAATCACAATGGTCACTGGCCGTCACTTCCCCCAGTAGACACGGTTTTCTCCATACTCCTCAGCTATGAGAGAGCTGCACATGAACTCTTCTCATAACTTAGATATCTCTCCTCCGAAATATCTTTCCGCAGGCACCCTGCTGCTGAGTATGTTCCTCCAAGCCGCTGTCCACTCCCGAGATCAAAAATCTCCTCACGTTGTCTCAACGCTTTTGTTTACCACCACTCTGCTCATGCGCGACCCACGTCAATTTTCAGACTTCATGACATGCGCTCATATCGTCACTTGATGACGCATACTCCATATCTTATTTCCGTCTGCATTGATTAGTAGGCCTACGTCGAGAGAATGCATAATGAAATGTGACAATGCCCCTAAGTGGACATATGGGCATAGGAGCGACCACCCTGCGAATCAGCGCGCAGTACCACTGGCCCGGGATGACAGAAGACGTGAAGCGCTACGTCAAGTCCTGCCGCCAGTGCCAACGATTCTCGCCCCGCCATCACACCGTACCGGTAACCATCAGCCCCACCGTCGTCGTAGGAACGCCCTTCCAACGAGTAGCCGTCGACATAGTAGGACCCCTTCCGCGGACCAAGAAGCGGAACCAGTATCTGCTCACCCTTGTCGACGCGTGCTCTATGTGGTGTGAGGCCGTTCCACTGCCGAAGATTGACGCCGCCCGAGTCGCCGACGCGCTCGTCACTATCTTCACACGAGTCGGATTCCCGGACAGCATCATGACCGACAACGGGTCCCAGTTCACTGGAAAACTCATGCAGGAAGTTTTCCACCTACTTCGCATCCGGCATATCCGCACTCCACCCTACCACCCCGCTAGCAACGGACAGGTCGAGCGCCTGAATGGGACGCTCATCTCGATCATCCGCAAGATCGCCGACGAACAACCGGAAGCGTGGGACACCTACGTCACGTCAGCGCTCTTCGCATATCGGGAGACCCCGCACACCTCCACCGGATACACCCCTTCCACGTTGCTTTTCGGGAGACCCCTCTCTGGACCCCTAGCCGCCTTACGACGTAGCTGGACCGACGCCAACCTGGACGAGGCACCGGTCGACGCCACGAAATACGTCACCAAGCTCCAGGAGACCCTCAAGGCCACATGGAAAGCCGCCTCCGCCAACCTGAAGAAGGCGAGAGAGAGACAGGCCCGATATCATAATCGCCGCGCCCGCGACCGAGAACTGCAAGTAGGAGACCAGGTCCTACTACTTCTCCCCAGCGGCACGAACAAGCTCGACATAGCTTGGCAAGGACCCTACCCGGTGCTGGAGAAACTCTCACGAACCACCTACCGCATCGAGGTAGGCGGAAAACCCAGGACCCACCACATCAACCTGCTCAAGCGGTACCTGGAACAGCCCGCCGTCGCCCCGGACACCCACTCGCTACTCACGGTCGCGCTGGCCGTCGAAGTGGATGGAACAGAGACCGGCGTCGCCGAATTTCCGCTACAAGGGAAGGAATCCTTCCGGGACGTATCTCTGGACCCCTCACTCCCCGCCGGCCAGCAACGCCAACTACGCGCCATCGTAGCCGAGTACAAGGAAGTACTTACTGACATACCTGGGAGGACGGACCTAGAAGAAGTTCAACTAACCCTGACGTACCCCGTCCCGCTATCCCAGCAGCAGGTAGTAAGGACAGAAGAAGCGGCTCCGCCACAAGCCGGAGTCATCGCTCCATCCCGTCCCCCCTACGTCTCCGACAGAGCACCGCCACGCAAGCCCCGCAGAAAGGACCGCCCCCGCACAGAACTTCCTCAGCCGCCATCCCGCAACAGACTCCACCGAGTCCCCACTGAGGGCCGACGCCCCAGCATTCGTACCCGCCGCCGCCCACTAACCGTCGCCGAAACCCGGCAGCTCCGCGGACCCCAGCATTGGGCATCCGCAATCTACCACCCAGAACCCCGCATCGCCCCGCATCACCCGGACCATCGCAACCATCTTCTCATCCCGCAGCAGACCTCAGAGCTGATCGGCCGCGCCTCCGTCGAGGCCTACGACCTCACCTTTTTCCTTGGGGGGGCCTCTGTGACAAGCGGACGATGCCCCTCTGAGGCTGACAGTGACCAGTCACCCCTCCAATGCTGGCTGGCTCAGCCCACTAAGCCGATTAAGCCCCGCCCCTCGGGAATCACCCTTAAAACCTCTGCCTAACCCAGTCTCATTGTCAGACGCGAGCCTCTAATCTTCGAATACGCAACTGCCTGCCCGGACACGTCCCATCACCCGGTGACCACTGAGCTGCGGCAGTACTCTTGTGATTCGACCCGTCTTAGTCAAGACGGGCTCCTATTCAGGGCGAATATACCGGCCCTGCCAGCTGTAAGACGCCAGACCCGCTGCGGGCGACCCTGACAACCCAGGGCGTCAATGTGAAGCGTACCTCCCAAGTTTCGCCAATCACCCAGCCAGCCACGAAGGCTGAAAAACGCACCCTGTATCGCCACCAGAAGTTGCACCATCAAGCCTATTACTCAAGACGGTGACCGACTGACCCGCATTGGCAATCCAAGCTAACTCCTGGCTTTGATCCGCCGACCATCCATAATCCTGGACCAACCACCGCCCTTCGCGACACGAAGCTATGTTACTACCCAACGAGCACCACAATTCGAGGACACTCTGGCTAAGCACCCAGAACAATCCAGATATCCTCCTGCTCAGTGATGAGATCAGTCCTCAATCACCCTAGCATTCCAAAGCCGCCCACCCAGAATATCTCCAAGATACTCCCAACTATTATTGACAATATTCAGTGACTCATCCTTAGATTATCCAACTCAGACGACCTAATTCTATTTAATAAAATTGACTAGTTAGAAACTGTAACAACTGGACTTGCCCTTGTTCGAATTATTTCCTAGTCTTGCTAATATTCTTCCTCGTCTGGCCTTGTGACTGTCTCTCATTCTTTAGTAACTCCCAGCCTTAGTCCCTTGAATGTCATCGCAACGTTGGCCTAAACAAGGGAGGCAACACAGTGCGAGGGATTAAGTGCTTATCCTCATCCCCCCAACCCCTTTCTTTGTGACACTTTCCACAGTCCAGGGACTTACCTCAAGTTTTCTCTGGCTATCTCGAGAGTTTGCTCAAGCTTCAAACACGTACTGGTAGCTGTTCTTCACCTCTGTTCTTCACCTCTCTACTTCTTTCGTCAACAGTTTTTTTCAGGATGTGCATCGGCCCCCTTTTTTGTGTGGTATAAAGCCATTATTGCCAACTAACATGTGGACATTCTCTCAACTCAAGACAACATAACGTACCCAAGACGAGACTGATGGGTCTCCGTTTGTATCCCAGACTTCTTGTTCTCTTTTACTACATGTGGAGATTTTGGGCTGTTTAACCCGCATCACGGTCTGATAGGCCTTCTTGCTTTTTATTCTTGTTCTTTATTTTCTGTCATTAATCTTCTAGCGAGTTTTCTTTTGTTGTGCATGCCTTTTCGTGTGTCGTTGATTGATTTTATCGGTAGTCATCAGCTCCCTGTGAGGTGCTTTTTTTTTTCTTTTTTTCCACATTTTTCTTCGTCATAAATTACACAGGTCCTAAAGTTCAGGTGTGATCCATGGTTTCTTCTTTGGGCGGTGCAGTGGCGGCCTGTGTTAAAGGTGAGTTGAAGGTGGTGGTTTTGGTGTTGACACCAGCTCCCAAATTGAACAGTAGTGCAATCCCTGCAATTAATAATAATAATAATGTTCGTCATTTATAAGGCGCCTTAGCCTAAGGATCAAGGCGCTGGCCGATACAGGATCTAACTCAAACCGTCCGAGACGCCCACCCGCAGCCTTTGGCGCATGGTCTGACGCCCGGACAACTGAGCACAATCCTGGGCAGCCAGGGATGGGGGGAGAAGGACCAAGTGCATGCTGGGTGTGTTCTTGTTACCGGCACTCACCCGTCTAGGACATGAGCGTCAGGATCTTTAAAGTCCGTTATGATGGAATGTATGCGACACACAGACTAGACCTCGGTTTATACTCTCATCCGAAGGAGTAGGAAAACAGGAGTAAAGTGTCTTTCCCAGGGACACAACACAATGGCCCGGCCAGGGCTCGAACCCGGGACCTTCAGATCCTCAAGCCGAAGCACTACCATTAGACCACAGTGCCTCCAATTATGACTTACAATATTTGTCTTACCTCTAAGGCTTTGCAGTTTGTCTAGGTCGAACTTCATCAGGTGCGCTTTGCTTTTTCAATTGGAGCCGGAAGGGCATCATCACGCTATCGTGGTCATTTTGAATGTCTGCTCCTAGAAAAATGTGTGTTCTGCCATTATTGGTGCTTGATCTGAAACGTGTCTTGACCATGATGTAGCCAATCTGTTTGTAATGCTTCCCGCTGGGACCGTGCCATGTCCATCGTCTGGATATTTTGTGCAGATCAAGCGTGTTTGCCAGTATCAAACTGTTATTTCTGGCAAACTCCAAGAATCTAAGAACCCTGTCATTTGCTTCTATGTGTCTCACCAGTTGTGGAACGCATCTTGGCCGCCTTGCAATGTGACTGTCTTTCTTCGGCGCTTGGTCAAGGGCAGCCTGTTGATGTTGATAGAAATCCTCGAATTCGCTGTCAACATGGGCCTGGATAATAATGATGTTGAAAGGGGTTGCTCTTAGACGGATGGTAATGCGTTGCATGTAGTTGTTGCATCAAGTTTTATTCATCAGATTAACATAAGTTGTACTGTTCTAGTGGAGAATGGGCTGCGACCCATGGCATTGGCTAGAATTTTTCTTTCTAGCGCAGTTCTAGCGATGTTCCATCGATAGTGGTCCAGCTAGTGGGCCAGTTTTTTTTTAAATTATCCTTCCGCAGTTCAGGTCCAGACATTCCAAGTTCCTATGACGATGTTGTCTATCGTGCGTTGTCCATCAGTGGCACACTTATCACCTTCGTCCTGGTGAAAAGAATGTCGCGCACAATCTGGAATTTCTTTCCTTGAGTCGGACCCACTACACTTCATTAGAATAGCCTTTCCGCACTAGGTCCGACATTGGTGCTTTGATTGCGGATTAGATGTCCCTATAATATCAAGCCAATACCAGGAGAACCCACACTTGCTTCTTGTGTGAGGACGATGCATAGTCTCTTGCTCCAGTCATTCTTCTTCACGACCGCGGCAGAAGACGTGGATTCCCTGATATCCCATCGATGTCTTTCTTCAAGGATACGTGGGCATTAAATGGAAGGGTGTAGATCTGAAGTTATGTGGAAACTCACTCATAAGGTCCACAAATTGAATATAAATTAACCATACTAGTTTATTAACCGCACAGCAGAAGTGTACAAAAGACGTGAAAAATAGCTGATTTCTGGCCAGCTTAGCTACAATATGACCTTATCCGTTTGGCGGAATGGGAGACAAGTTGGGACATGCTGACATAGCTTCCCAGACAATAAACAACTTTGGCATGATCCTAACATCTGCGCGGTCACACGCTGGATACAGTGTCATCAACAAAGTACCTGGGAGTCACACTCCAGAAGGAGATAAGCAAACTGCAAGAAAAATGATGTACATAGACTTCGTTCAGCCCATCCTGGAATATGCCAGCTCAGTATGGGATCGAGGCAATATAGCACATTCCGTTCTGATCCGCATTGACAACACCTCTTATACGGGCACCATGATTTCCCACTCTTACGAGCTGATTGTAATGATGCATAGAGCACACTTGTGTTATAAGATTTCTAAGCGGCACGGTCAAATGCCTTAGACGCGGCTCTTGGAATCCCATGGAAGTGCGAGCGGGGGGAGGGGTGGTGAGTTGGGGGAGGAAAGGGAAGGAAAAGGAGGGAGGGCGGGGCGGGGCGTGGATCGGGAGGTGGGAGGAAGAAGTTGGGGGAGACATTGACAATATTTTCCACCCCTCCCAGGCCTAACTAAATAGTGTCAAGTTGGAACAAACATGGTCCCTCTGAGTACTACTGTAAATATCTTACGGCAAAAAGATAGCCCTGGCAAAATAACATGTAAATTAAAATTCAACCGTGGATTTTTATCAATAGTACAAAACAAACACACCTATATTGACGTAACAGTACCACCTAATATCATAAGTGCTGACACTCGAAAACCCACCCGCATCCATACCTCAACACAAAATCAGAGGTCAACAAGAAAAACATTTTATTCATTATTCAGTCAACACCTCCCTCCACCCCTGTAATCAAAGCATACCCTTCCCACCACCTGCATGCGTACCTTACACATTCTAAACATGAATGATTTATGATGATATGAAATGCAAATAAGAACAATATAGTTTTATGTCATCTCTAAGCTCTTCCCACATGAGAATTAAACAATTACAAGAATTACAAGCAAAATAAACTAAATTAACATTATGAAATGGTGGACGAGCACTAAGCATAGGCACGAAATGGGAAATTTCTAATTAACACCATGGGTCCTTTAATTGCATTGACTGGTTTAATTGATCAGTCACTATAGTGTTCAAAAAGTACTCGAAAAGCTTGAAACAACTTCTCCCCTATCTGACCCATCACTACCATATTCCACACACTCAGTCTGCCTAAAGGCCTTTTCAAAGCACTGAAACCGCACTGCTCAAGATTATGAACGACATTCTGTCTGCCTTGGATGATGCTGACGTGTCCTTCCTACTCTCTTTGATCTCTCAGCAGCGTTTGATACGATCGATCATATTACGCTTCTTCAACACCTACAAAACCTGTACGGCATCTCTGGGTCAGCGATGGCATGGTTTGAGTCATACCTGATTGGTCGGACCCATACTAGCACAGTCGATGGCCAGTTGTCCACACCTTCAACTCTTTCTTTTGGTGTTCCTCAAGGATCTGTTTTAGGCCTCATTCTTTTCATTTTGTACACCAACCCTTTGTTTTCTCTGATTCAATCTCATTCCATTTCTTCTCTACAATATTTCAAAAAGTACAAAATGCAGCTGCATGCCTTGTTCTCAAGGTTTGCAGAAAAGATCATGTCACTCCCCTACTACTTGCCTTGCACTGGTTGCCCATATTTGCACGCATAGAATACAAACTTTCCACACTCTGCTTCAACTTTTTGAAACACATGTAAATCTGCATATTTTTCTTCGGCACTTCCTCTGCATACTTTTCTGACATGCTCATTCCCTACGTACCCTCATCAGGCCAACGCACCTTCATCATCTTATTTGTCAAAACAAAAACCTATGGAGAGCGCACCTTTGCTTTCTGTGCATCCACTCAATGGAATTCCCTTCCACACAATATACGTTATGCGCAAACACAAGCGTTTAAACAACTCAAAACATATATTTTCCAGAAACACCTTGTATAGCTCCTTCTCAATAACACACATGAAGTGATATCATAAGTCTAGAATGCACACATGAAGTGGCGCTCCACGGGCAATGGTGTTCGCTTTTAATAATTCTTATAAGTGTTGGTTGCCTTTTAAATTTTTTTAAATTATTATTATGTTTTCCTTGAACTTTGTTGGAATAAAGTCAAATCACAACACCTCCAAGAAAATTAACACTTTTCAAAATGCCTATTTTTCAGCTGATGTGTGTGAATGGCTTGCAATCTTGTTTTGGGGGAGATTTGTGATTGTGGGAAAAGCACATGTAGCATCCAGCTTCGTGGACAAGGAAAGAAGTGTTTTCTGTTCGAATAAAAAGTACAAAGTGAACTTTTCTTAATATTGCTATGAGACGATGGAAGGAAAAAAGAATAATTAATAATTCTTATAAGTGTTGGTTGCCTTTTAAAAGTTTATTTATAATAGTTTTAGTTTTTATGTTTTTCAATGTAATATTTTTATTTAATGTTTTTAACATTATGTTGTACATTTTTAGTGAATTTCTTCAGACTTTATATACCTACTGTTGTGGTGAAGTATAAATGGTGTATGAATGTGTCAAGCGCGGAGAGCTTTTAGCTGTGATTCGACGCTATATAAATCTACATTTATTATTATTATTATTATTATTATTATTATTATTATTATTATTATTATTATTATTATTATTATTATGTTCTTCTTGAACTTCGTTAGAATAAAGTCAAATCACAACACCTCCAAGAAAATCAACACTTTTGAAAATGCCTATTTTTCAGCCGATGTGAGGCTTGCCATCTTGTTTTCGGGGGGATTTGTGATTGTTGGAAAACAACATAATTATATAGCATCCAGCTTCGTGAAAAGGGAAGAATTGTTTTCTGTTTCGATAAAAAGTACAAAGTGAACTTTTCTTGATATCGCTAAGAGACGATGGAAGGAAAAAGAATTTTTGTTTGTTGACTGTATCAAATTCCATTATTGAAGGGAGGAAGGAAACCAAAGTACCCTGAGAAAACCCTCAATTACATGAAACGTTACACAAGGTTGCCCCTTATTTAAATAGAACTGGCAACCAGGTCACCAGGATAAATCTGAACCACAACACCGCCAAGAAAATGAACACTTCTTTTGACATGCTTATTTCTGGGCAAAAAGTTGGAATGTGTGAAATACATTTGCATGACTTGCCATTTTATTTTTGTTAGAACTTGTGTGCGTTGCTGTAAAAGATAATTGCTATAGTATCAGTGGATCCAAACGGAGAAATTCATTTTCTTCACTCAATTTAAAAGTGGGCATTATGATTTAAATATAATTTTAAATAGTTGTTAAAATATACACTGAACCAGCGTATTTAGCATTCCATGTGTTCATTATTAATTTATATATTAACTTAGGAAGTGATCTTGAACATTTTAATATAGTTACCTTTTTATTATTATGGTAACTGTATTTTGTACATTTCATGATTGCACCTATTAGAATCTGTGCTCCCTCTCCAGCTATTTTGTCATAAACATTCCAATAATTTGGGAAACAGGACCAAAAAAAAAAAAAATAATAAATTATGTGTAAATTCCCCATTGACTTTTGGCCAATTTTGATTTTTAGGGTGAAAAAAAAAGGTCATAAACATGAAATATGAGCATCTGATGAAATTCAGTTATGTGTCCATTTATCTCATAGAAAGTAGCAACACATAAAATAATAAAGTGAGAATTTATGGCGCTTTTCTGTTCAAAGAATTTAAGCCCAATAAGTTGTTCTGTTAAAAGAAATCAAAGAAAATTATTATTATTATTATTATTATTATTAGTAGTAGTAGTAGTAGTAGTAGTAGTAGTTGTGACGACACGAGTTTTCAGATAGCAGGGAGAATTATACTTTTTACGAAGTTACACTTCTCCGTATATAGTGTACATAGAATAGCGTGACCGATTTACTTTTTTGCGTATGAAAGTGCAGTTTCGTAAAGTCCGTGCATAACGAAGAAGACAGGGAGTAGGCCAATTTCCGAATAGGGATACGCGTAATAAAGAATGTGCATACTGACGAGAGCTCGACTAATTTGCTTGTGGACGGCGCGTTTTTGGAGGGCAGAGTGGTTTGAGATGCTGTTGCGAGAGGATCGAATCTAACGAGGCAGCAACCCTGTGACAGAGGTCATTGTAGTGTAGGGTACTGTTGGAAGGGTGTGTTGTTGCTTATATAGCCACCCAAGGTCTTATGCCCTCGACGGGATAAGGATGTTTAGAGTTCGAAAGGAAGATATTAACTGCCATTTGTCAACGAATGTAGAGTTATATGCTTAAGGTGTGTGTAGTTCTCGATTGAACACCCACCAAGACTTAGTGTCTGTGACAGAGCTAAGGTGACCTCATCCTCAGTATAAGTGTTATTTGGAAAGTGAAATAACCTGCAATAGCAAGAGAAAGTGACTCTCAAAAAGACTAACCAGTGTATTGTGACAGTGTTGTGTCGTGTTGTGGTGTTGGGGGAAAGGGTGTCACAAGCCGAGGCCTATAAGGTGAGCAAATCCTGTCATTCAATTCTTTAGTGGCGCACTCCGAGAACTGCGTACGCGTATGAGTGGTAATGAGTGTGGGGAAGGGGATGTATTTTAGGATGCATAATGAATTTTGTTGATTTTATATGATTTTCTTATGATTTTCTTGTTGTATATGTGATGGGGGAAATGTCGTTGCTGTTGTTGTTATAAAAGTGGGTCAAGGCGACGATGGGGAATGTAGAGAGGGAGAGAGAGAGTGGGGGTGTATGTATGGGGAGAGCGATAGAATGTATTATACTAAACAAAGATGAAGCGATGATTATGAAGCAAGCATGTTTACAGTATAGTATGGCAAGGTAGTATGGATGAAGGGAGGTAATCGTGATGTGCTATAATTGTTGGGGATGACGGTGGTGATGAAGGGGGGCGGAATGAATCAGGACTGTGTGATTGAAGTGAGGTTGCAATGATTATGTACATTTATATAAAGGTTTGTGTTTATAGAAGATGCGAATTATTTAGCATCAAAGGTTGGTTTATATTATTGAAATGTGTGTATAGCATCTTGTATTATTATCATGGTATTCATATACAGGTCAAGATGGTGGACGGAGGACGGCGTGTTATATTATATTATATAGTGGTTATTGTTTTGTAAGCAGGTTGTTAAGACTGTGTATATGCTTACAGGTGTGGGCTGTTTACTTCTACCGTTTACTTCTACGTGTTTCTTCTACCTGTTTATTTCTACGCATTATTTCAACGCTGTTGCTTCTGATGTTGCCTGTTATGCTGTACTGATGTTGCTGTTGTTGACGCTGATTGGGTTCTAGCCAGCCTGGGGGGGGGGGTGCCTTTGCCTCTACAACAGAGTAGTGTTGTGGTAATCTCTTACACTGCTGCAGGTTTTGCCTATGTATCGAGGCACACCATTACAGGAGGTTTTCATACCCAGTTCATGCACAAACAGACTCACACTGCACCACACCTAAAAACATATTCATTTAGTTAGAAGAATCATCCGCTTATTGTGAAAGAGACTGTTTAGCTCTCTGAGCTACTTGACAAGAACAATGAGACATTGCTTCGGTGCCACAGCTTCGCCAGATAATAGTTTATGAGTAAAGATTCAAACGCCATTGCTTATTATTTGAAGATTTACATTTTGAATTGATTTGTTGATTTTGATTTTGTTGTATACACTTTATAAAGAAACTGTTGTTGTTTAGTTCTGTTTGGGGTTTGTTACAAGGGGAGGTAATTGTTAGTTAGTATTGGGACGGGGGTCTTGTTAGGGGTTGAGGGAGGTTAGTTCCCATTTATCCTGTGCGTGTATGTTAATTGTGGAATAAAAGAGTGTGATTGTATTCTGGCATTTGTGTTAGTTTATTTTGTTTGAGTTTTGTCCTATTCACTCGTTGCATGTGCTGACGTCACAGAACCCGCTCGGGGAACGTGACATTTTGGTGTCAGAAGTGGGATAAACTCATTTATTTTGTTAGGGTAGTGCCAGATGTGTATGTTGTGTGTTTGAGTTGTTGTGTGAAAGGGTACGCAGCGGGCGGTTGGCGGGAGTGTGGGTGTATTGCACTAGGGATCACACTCGGAGTGCAGCATTAACGGGGAATTGGGTTGCAGGGTTCACTTGCTCGCCTTTAGGGGTACGACGGTGAACGATTCCTCGGCTCCTGTGACTGTTGTGTTGCGTATTCATTCTGTTAGGTGTTAGTATCAGTTAAGTGTTATTTGTTGTGTATATTACTAACATCTGTACTTCCCTTCTTTCCGACATGGCTACGCGGGATGCTCGAGCCGCGATGCGCCGCGACGCTAGGACCCGTAAGGAGGAGGTTGAGCAGGAGGAGCGGGACTTCGGTGATGACGGCTCAGTGACAGGGTTGTTGGAGGAACCTTACGCAGTAAGTACTCAAATGACTATGCCTAAGATGTATGCCAAATCGCCCGGTCCACAGAGCAAAGTCGAGGTCGCGCTCGGCGATAGTGAGAGGTTTAGACAGATTGGGGAAAGTCTGGGTTTCCGAGACGGAGCGTTAGCGCACTACGTGGTTAGTGAGATGAGAAGGGAAGAAGAACGGAGAGAGAGGGAGGATGAGAAGAAGCTTCTGGAGGCTAGATTGGAAGCCGACCGGGTAGCCAGGGAAGAAGAGCGGAGGGAGAAGGAGGAAGAGAAGAGGGAGATAATGAGGAAGGAGGCAGCAGAGAGGTTGGTTAGGGAGGAAGAAAGGAAAGAAAGAGAAGAAGATCGACGTCGGATGGAGGCTAGGTTAGAAGCAGAAAAGGCAGCGAGGGCAGATGAGAGGAGGCTTTTAGAGCTTAGATTAGAAACCGAGAGGGAAGACCGACGTCGGTTGGAGCAGAGGATAGAAGATGAGAAGCGAGAAGAGAGAGCGGCTAAGGAAGAGGAAAGGAGGATGTTTGAGATGAGGCTAGAGGAGGAACGTAGAATCAGAGATGAAGACCGAGCTGATCAGAGGGAGAATAGGGCTAGAGATAGAGGGGCAAACTATTCAGTCAAGCTTAAACCCTTGGAGGAGAGAGAGGATGTGGAGGCCTACCTCCAGATGTTCGAACGGGTGGCCGAGGTTCAGGGTTGGAGGAGGGAGGTATGGGCGGTTAGGCTAGCGCCTTTATTACAAGGGGAAGCCCGGGATACTTACCTTCGTCTAACGCCTGAGCAAGCCCAGGATTTCGACATTGTGAGAAACGCGCTGTTGAAACGCTTCAGGAAGGACGCCGACTACTACCGTAGGCAGTTTCGAGAGGCCAAGAAGGAAGCTGCAGAAACGTTTCCTCAGCTGGTAGTGAGACTAGGGTCGTTGGTGAAGAAGTGGTTTTCGCTCGCCGACAAAGACATCACCGACGTAGAGCAGGTACTGGACACCTTCATTGGAGAGCAGCTTTTCTCCATCATGACTACCGAGTTAGAGATCTACGTGAGGGAGAATCTGCCTGAAACTAGCCATGCCGCAGCAGAGTTAGCACAGCGTGTGGTAGATGCCAAGCGGGCAGCATCAGCGCCGGCACCCGTACTGTCCAGTCAGAGACGCAGTTTTCCCAGACGACCGGATGCTCCTCAGCAACCTAGCAACCGGGGAAGTCAGGGTCAGAAGGTAGGAAGGACAGAAGGGGGTAGTGGGGTACGTCGTTGCTACCGATGTGGGTCGGACAAACATGTGGTCAAGGACTGCAAGGTCAAACCTCAGACAGTAGGCCAGGTTACAGTGGGAAGGACTATTTCCACGGAGACCGCACCTCGGGCTAGCGTGTGTGCAATCAAACCTTATGATCCATGGGGCCAAGGTAGGGCGAACGGGCAGGACGTTCGAGTATTGAGAGATACGGGAGCGGAGATAGGGGCAGTCGCGAGCAGGTTAGTCAAACCAGCTGATTTGACGGGTCGGACTGTCGAGATTTGCTTGGCGAATCGATCGAACGTGGGTCTGCTACCTACAGCTTGGGTGGAGTTGGATTGTGCGCTGGTCAGGGGGAGAGTGGAGCTGGTGGTTTTCGAGGACGGGCCCCATATCATCCTGGGTAACTGGGTAACGTTTGATAGCGGGGAAAAGAGTCCTGTTTCCTTGTTCGGAGGTGAATGCGCGATGGCTGCAGCAGTGCAGACTCGGGCGCAGGTGAAGGCCGAGAAGAAGAGGGAGGTACCCTTAGCTGTAGTCGAACCATCCCAGATCTCTGTTAGCACCCCAGAGTTGATCAGGATGCAAGAGACCGACGAGACGCTCGCGAAGGCGAGAACGTTGGCACAGAGTGGTGGGGCGATAGCGTCAGGTAGGGCGTCAGCTGAGTTTCGCAAGAAGAAGGGGGTGTTGTACCGGGTACACACGAAGAGAGGTAGCCAGGTCTCGCAATTGGTAGTCCCGAAACAGTTGAGAGGGGGGATCCTTCAGTTGGCTCACGATCCACCCATGGCTGGGCATTTGGGAGGGAAACGTACCAGGGAGCGGATCTGGGGAACATTCTATTGGCCGGGAATGTGTGCCGAAGTACGGAGGTATTGCGCCAGTTGTCCAGAATGTCAGAAGGTAGTACCGAGGGGACGGGTGAGGAAGGTACCACTACAGCAACTTCCGCTGGTGGACGAGCCATTTCAGAGGGTGGCTGTAGACATTGTGGGACCCATCAAACCCAAGTCAGATCGGGGTAATATGTACATCTTAGTGGTAGTAGACTATGCCACACGCTATCCCGAGGCTGTACCGCTCAAGGGCATAGAGGCAGAAAGGGTGGCAGAAGCGCTGTGGGAGATTTGGTCGAGGGTGGGCGTTCCTAGGGAAGTTTTGACAGACCAAGGGACGCAATTCATGTCTGAAGTCATGCGGGAGATGAACAGACTACTGTCAATCCACGGGAAAGCCACCACGCCGTATCATCCACAGTGCAACGGACTGGTTGAGCGATTCAACGGGACGCTAGTGTCCATGCTCAAGAAGTTAGCCACAGAACAACCTACAGCGTGGGACCGCTACATTCCAGCGCTACTATTTGCATACCGAGAAGTAGCACAGGAGTCTACAGGATTCTCTCCCTTCGAGCTTCTATATGGAAAGACCGTGCGGGGACCGATGGCTGTGTTGCGAGACCTCTGGACCAAGGAGATACAAGAGGAAGAGGTGAAACTGAGTAGCCAGTACGTGGTAGACTTGCGTAATCGCATCGAGGAGACATGTAAGTTGGCGCAAGGAAACCTCAGAACCGCGTCAGCCAAGCAGAAGCGGCACTTTGATAAGAAAGCGAAACAGCGTTTGTTCAACGCGGGGGATCAAGTGTTGCTACTGTTGCCAGAAAAGCACAACAAGTTGCAGCTAGCATGGCGAGGACCGTACGAGGTGATCGAACGCGTGGGAGAGTGCGACTACCGGATCAGGATGCGTGGGAAAGGCAAACTATACCACGCCAATCTCTTGAAGAAATTCCATACAAGGGCGACGGTGGCTACGATCGACGTGGACGACGAAGGGGTAGAGGAGGAGGAAACCATGCCAGTGGTTGGGAATATTCCGGTGACCACCGTGACGGCATCGGCGATCACACCGACCGTGTCAAAGACACCCTGTGACGGAAAGACGAAAAGAGACCGAAATGCATCATGTCCTACGATCAACAGGGGCGACGATCACATCAGGGGAGACAAGAACAAACTGATGAAGTGGGCGATCCGTCTACATCCATCGTTTGGGGTTGTAGAGCGTACTCCAGGGAAGGACGATGGACCGGCAGCTTTTCTCAGTAGGAGTATTAGGTAGCATAGGGGGTATTGAAATTCGCGTCGTAGTTAAGGTTCTTCAAGGTGTTAAGAACTGGGGGGGGGGTTGTGTGACGACACGAGTTTTCAGATAGCAGGGAGAATTATACTTTTTACGAAGTTACACTTCTCCGTATATAGTGTACATAGAATAGCGTGACCGATTTACTTTTTTGCGTATGAAAGTGCAGTTTCGTAAAGTCCGTGCATAACGAAGAAGACAGGGAGTAGGCCAATTTCCGAATAGGGATACGCGTAATAAAGAATGTGCATACTGACGAGAGCTCGACTATTTTGCTTGTGGCCGGCGCGTTTTTGGAGGGCAGAGTGGTTTGAGATGCTGTTGCGAGAGGATCGAATCTAACGAGGCAGCAACCCTGTGACAGAGATCATTGTAGTGTAGGGTACTGTTGGAAGGGTGTGTTGTTGCTTATATAGCCACCCAAGGTCTTATGCCCTCGACGGGATAAGGATGTTTAGAGTTCGAAAGCAAGATATTAACTGCCATTTGTCAACGAATGTAGAGTTATATGCTTAAGGTGTGTGTAGTTCTCGATTGAACACCCACCAAGACTTAGTGTCTGTGACAGAGCTAAGGTGACCTCATCCTCAGTATAAGTGTTATTTGGAAAGTGAAATAACCTGCAATAGCAAGAGAAAGTGACTCTCAAAAAGACTAACCAGTGTATTGTGACAGTGTTGTGTCGTGTTGTGGTGTTGGGGGAAAGGGTGTCACAAGCCGAGGCCTATAAGGTGAGCAAATCCTGTCATTCAATTCTTTAGTGGCGCACTCCGAGAACTGCGTACGCGTATGAGTGGTAATGAGTGTGGGGAAGGGGATGTATTTTAGGATGCATAATGAATTTTGTTGATTTTATATGATTTTCTTATGATTTTCTTGTTGTATATGTGATGGGGGAAATGTCGTTGCTGTTGTTGTTATAAAAGTGGGTCAAGGCGACGATGGGGAATGTAGAGAGGGAGAGAGAGAGTGGGGGTGTATGTATGGGGAGAGCGATAGAATGTATTATACTAAACAAAGATGAAGCGATGATTATGAAGCAAGCATGTTTACAGTATAGTATGGCAAGGTAGTATGGATGAAGGGAGGTAATCGTGATGTGCTATAATTGTTGGGGGTGACGGTGGTGATGAAGGGGGGCGGAATGAATCAGGACTGTGTGATTGAAGTGAGGTTGCAATGATTATGTACATTTATATAAAGGTTTGTGTTTATAGAAGATGCGAATTATTTAGCATCAAAGGTTGGTTTATATTATTGAAATGTGTGTATAGCATCTTGTATTATTATCATGGTATTCATATACAGGTCAAGATGGTGGACGGAGGACGGCGTGTTATATTATATTATATAGTGGTTATTGTTTTGTAAGCAGGTTGTTAAGACTGTGTATATGCTTACAGGTGTGGGCTGTTTACTTCTACCGTTTACTTCTACGTGTTTCTTCTACCTGTTTATTTCTACGCATTATTTCAACGCTGTTGCTTCTGATGTTGCCTGTTATGCTGTACTGATGTTGCTGTTGTTGACGCTGATTGGGTTCTAGCCAGCCTGGGGGGGGGGGTGCCTTTGCCTCTACAACAGAGTAGTGTTGTGGTAATCTCTTACACTGCTGCAGGTTTTGCCTATGTATCGAGGCACACCATTACAGGAGGTTTTCATACCCAGTTCATGCACACACAGACTCACACTGCACCACACCTAAAAACATATTCATTTAGTTAGAAGAATCATCCGCTTATTGTGAAAGAGACTTTAGCTCTCTGAGCTACTTGACAAGAACATTGAGACATTGCTTCGGTGCCACAGCTTCGCCAGATAATAGTTTATGAGTAAAGATTCAAACGCCATTGCTTATTATTTGAAGATTTACATTTTGAATTGATTTGTTGATTTTGATTTTGTTGTATACACTTTGTAAAGAAACTGTTGTTGTTTAGTTCTGTTTGGGGTTTGTTACAAGGGGAGGTAATTGTTAGTTAGTATTGGGACGGGGGTCTTGTTAGGGGTTGAGGGAGGTTAGTTCCCATTTATCCTGTGCGTGTATGTTAATTGTGGAATAAAAGAGTGTGATTGTATTCTGGCATTTGTGTTAGTTTATTTTGTTTGAGTTTTGTCCTATTCACTCGTTGCATGTGCTGACGTCACAGAACCCGCTCGGGGAACGTGACAGTAGTAGTAGTAGTAGTAATATTAAACAGAGTACAATTTCATTAAACCCTCACATATGATTATCAATTGATGTCAATAACAGCAAAATAAATAGGAAGGAATCAGCATTACTGACTGATGTTAAACTAAACAATCATGAACAATAACCCGCAAAGTTAGAATTCACATTCTATTCTATAATATTTTATACAATGTACAAAACATTCTAATATTAATTCAATTGATGTCACAAGTATGCAATAAACAAGACTAGGTGTCATAAGAACAAAATAAAGACTAAATGAGCGATGAAAGTTATAACTATTCATTTATGTTAAAACCATACAATGAATCACAGTAGAATGAGACTGAAGAGAAATGATGGAGCATTGATGTCACGTGCAGAATCAAGGGCTGTTCATTAAAGGCGATGTGAACATATCAAGTAGAGATTCTGCCATTGGGGACGCCCCTTGGGGACGAGCCAGAAAAGAAGCTGCGAAGAACCAGGACTTGTCCCAACCCCACAACCAAGATGGCCACTGTTTCCACAGCAGACATAAGCAAGACGTAGCTACGCAAGCCTTCAGCGAATGACCGGTCTGCTGCCTGTGATACACAAAATAGCAGTCTTAGCAACAACAAAAATATTACCCTACATACTTGTGACCTACATGAAGCTACTTTCTACATTCACTCAAACTCCTGTGATGTAAGTGTTATCCAGAGAAGCTTATGAAAATCTTTAATTAGGTTATGAAGTTATGTAATGGTGAGACATACATTGCAAGTTCTTTAAGAACCTCACTATCACAACATAATAGTGATTTTTTTTCTTCTTGGATTAATCAGCCACATGTACACCGATTTATTTGCTGCTGTAGGTCGTCACTTGTTAACAATAAACAACCACCTTACAGTAGTAGTATGATCAGACAGCACATAGTTGTCCAAATCCACTGTGATAATTATTATATTAACTAGAGGGGCAAAACCAATCTGACTCAGCCCCTTATAGAACTTGCAAGAGAGATAGCAATAATGGGCTCTGAGCGCCAAAGCTCATAGAGTTACTAAAGGAGGCCTTTTATTGCAATTTATGGCTGTTTTATGAGCTTTTTAAAAAGCGCTCCAAAGCACTCTGGGAATCCGCAATTTGCTAAATATAATACATATTCGTATATCTTGCGTCTTTGGTTAAAACAAAAAAAATTACAACCCTTCTACATTATGGTTGTATAACATTACACATTAATATCTGCTGGAATGATCTTTTGTTTAACAAGATAGTCCCGAGTAAATAACGATAATGAAAAGATACCAACCAGTTTACCAGCATCTGAAAGATCCATTTTTCCTAATTCAATAGGTTTCATTTTTAAAAGAGATTTTGCAATCATAGCATAAGCTGTATTTAAGCCCACTAAGACAACACTATGGTATCCAAGATTAACAATTGTTTGTTCATATGGTACACTCATTTTTATATATAATAAAAAAATAATAATAAATTATTACTGCATTGAAAATACATCTAATGATGGCTTCAATGATGGAGATAATTCAATTTCTTTTTCTACAAGTGGTTTTGGGGGTTTCTGTTTATTTTTTCCTTGGCGGTATTTATATATTATGTACCCACTTGCACCCACTACACCGGCTATACATAAATAATATATGTTATTTGAAGATTGTACTGGTTGTATTGGTTGTATTGGTTCTTCTTTATTTGTTGTTAATGTTTGTTGCATTATTGTTTCTTCTTTTGGTGATTCCTTTTTTCCTAATATGTTTGCTTTTGTTTGTCTGTTCCATGTATGTAACTTGTTAAATTCTGCTAACTTCTTTCCAGCTGCAATTCTTCCTGGGCTCTTTTGTTTAGTGACTGTCACTGGGTTCTGTTGATTCTCCGAATTCTTCACCTCCGTCTCCTTCTCCATCTCCGGATTGGAAGAGTCCATTTTTAATAGCAGAGAAATTTATGTGTTGAAAAGTAATTAGCCCGGCTGAAAATGGGGTCAACAAGCTTCCAAACTTATAATACAAATTTCTTGATGCCTCACTAATCCCATTAACAATAACTGGATCTTTAATCAAATCATCAAATAAATCATTCTCACAATCTAAAGTAACAAAGGTCGACACAGCTTTGGTATATAACTTCACAATCGAACGCCCTAAACTTTTAACCATTAAAGCGCCGAGAACTTTATCATATTTATTATGTAATATAATGATGTCTTCTGGCCTCAGTCTTTGCACTTGTTCAGTAGTTAAGTCAACACCGAGATAATACTTTGACTTTCCGGAAGCTACTAATGCAACCAGCCTGTCTCTTTTCTCATTGTCAACACCTGTAACTGTAACATTAATAGCTTCTTGCATTAACAAGTCATCACAATTCATTTTAAATACAAATAAAATAAAAAACTAAATTAAAAAATGGCTGGTGCTGCAATGGTGCTTGGTTCTGCTGCTGTAAATGCCTTAGCCTTTTCAGGATCAAATTATTTGTTTTCAAAACTGGACAGTAAAGAAGAATCAAAACGGCATAACTTAGCAATGGAAAAATTACAACAAGATCAGGCCGAATACGAGAAAAACAGACTAATGCAGCTTGATTTTGTTAATAAAAGATTGAAAGAAGGTCATGCTGATAAAACATTCGAAGACGTTGATGAAGCTTTGCACCAATATTATTTATTCACTGGCACGACACTACCTTCATTAAAGCAACCAGTGTTATCCGATTACTACACACCTAACATTGCACCTACAATGTCAGAGACCGGAGAATTAATTTTAATTGTGTTTGGAATAACAGTAGTTTATTACCTCGTTAAACAAAAATATAAATCTAAATAAAATATGACTTCACGTTTGTCTAGATTATATTATTCTCAATCCGGATATTGGAAAGGGATGATGGCAGTTAATAAACTAGTAGAAAAGACTGGCTTGTCAGCAAACACAGTTAAACAATGGTTATCGAAGCAAGCTGTATGGCAAATCTATCTTCCACCCCCGAAGAAAATAATAAGACCAAAATTTGAAAACTCCAGACCAAATGACACACACCAAATAGATTTGTTATATCTTCCCCATGACAAAATATATAGAAAGAAATACAGGTATGCCCTTACTGTTATTGATATAGCTACCAGGTTTAAAGACGCGCATGCTCTTAGGACAAAAAATTCAGCTGAGGTCGCTCAAGCCTTAAATGCGATTTATTCAAGAGGGCCTCTAAGGTTTCCTAGACTTATTCAATGCGATGAAGGGTCTGAATTCAAAGGAGCTGTTAACCAGCTTTTGTTAAAACATAATGTAACTGTTAGAAGAGGAGTTGTTGGATTGCACAGATCACAGGGTATTGTAGAAAACTTTAATCGGCAACTGGCAGAAAGATTATTCACTTATCAGTATTCAAAGGAACTCTTTACTGAAACCACTAATACAGAATGGGTTGTTAGGCTGCCTCGAGTTTTAAGGGAAATGAATTCAGAACCAACCAGAGTTACAGGATTAAAACCAGTTGATGCTATTAAAAAGAAACAGATTGTTGTTACTGTTTCAAAGCCTGGTCAGCCAGATCTAACTTTGATGAACAAAACTGTTAGATACCTTTATCAGCCTGGAGAAGTTGCTAATGACACAAGAAGACGAGCTACAGACCCAATTTGGTCATTAAGCGTTTATGAAGTTGACAGAGCATTATCTACTGATCCGCCCGTATATTATTTAAGACCGAGAAGCGATCGTAGAACACCACAAAGAAACTTTGTAAAAGAAGAACTTCAGATTGTTCCACCAGACACAGAACCATTAAGATTTCCTAATTAAGAAAATAAAAAAGACTAAAAATGACGGACACAGAAAGGTTCTGTAAGGATTTAGAAATGCTTTTTGATTCTCCCCACTTTCATATGTTAGAAGATGAACGCTGGAAAATCTTTTTTGAATGCAGACTATATGATCCAGATATTTATAATGATTTTTCTTACCCCTTCACTGGACAATATGAAATAAATGAAGATTACAAAGTTGAATGCAAAAGTGACTTCTCAATAGTCTTTCATAAACTTACAAAAGAAGAATACAACAAAAGTGACTTGTACCCAAAATCATATTACTTTAAATATTTTTGGTTACATTTTATTAAACAAGTTCGCAAACTAAATCCTCATGTAGTCAAACAAACTGTTTGTGATTGTGGACCCGACTGCGAATGTGATCATGACTGTGAGCATGATTGTTATTGTCTTTGCAAATGTGATGGCTTTTCATATTAAAGTTAGGGTTAGTTTTTTTTTAAATTCAATTTATTCAGTTTAAAGTTGTTTTAAAATACTATTTAAAGTTTTGTTATAAGAAACTTTGTAAAAGAAGAACTTCAGATTGTTCCACCAGACACAGAGCCATTAAGATAAATGAACTATAATCATCACCACTATTACTTACCTTCAACCTTTTTTTTTTGGACTTAGTGACTTACATCTAACTTAATTAAGTCGACTTTTAAAAAAACTTATAACTTACAACAATTAAATTATAAAAGAACTTACTTACTTACATCTAACTTAATTAAGTCCACTTTAAAAAAAAAAAAAAAACTTATAACTTACAATAATTAAATTATAAAAGAACTTACTTACTTACATAAGTATTTTATAGCCAGTTGGTTGGTCAGTTTTTAATAATAATTTTAAGTGCTTGCCATTTTTTAGCTGTTCTTTTAATTTAGTTCTTTCCTCTTTTGATTCAATTACGTCATTTTCTTTTAAACAGTTATCAAAGCTGTCACGGTCTTTGCAATAAAACAGGCAAACGAATTTAACTTGTTCTCTAAAATCCTTTAATATTGAATTAAATTTCTGCGTGATTAACCAGACACTAATTTTCACATGGCGTCCACTGAAAGCCAGCTTGCTCAATATGTTCCGTTTTAATACAATATCTTTTTCTGCACTGCAATCATCGATTAAGAATAACGTATTACCCTCATTCTCAAACAGGTTATAAAAATACGTTAAATACTCATTGAGCTTGCCATTGGTATTTACAACAAAGATATTTTCATCTGTCCAAACATACTTACGATCTAAGTAGGTTTTATTATATTGAATAGTTGGGCAAAAAATTATTATATAATCAAAGTGGCCTGCGTAATATTTTTCTAACAAATCCAGAACAAAGACGGTCTTTCCGCATGACGTCATGCCAACGATCATTCCGCAATGAGGATCACGAGGTAACAAAGAGGTCATTTTTTAATATACTAAATCTTTTAATCTTCCATTTTCAATGTTTAGCTGAGCATCCATAATAATATACATGTATACTGTAACTGATTCTGACCTAGCACTTGCTTCCCTATGCAATTCAATTGTTATACCATCTGTTCCGTTTTCAATTCTTCTTCCAGATCCATGAAGTTCATTGGTGGGTATGGTTCGAAAGTCTAACCACAACGCAAACTTATTCACCAGATAATCTTGCAGTCTTGTGTCATGTAAATGAAGATCCTTTGAAATCAAATCCACAGTGTCAGTCCGCAATCTACCTCCACCCAAGATTTTCCTAATCTCATCAAACTGTTGAAACCCCATCATTCCATTCGCGAATAATTGATTAGGTTTACCTTCAATCACAACAGACGCTTTTGAAATATTAGGATTGATAAAATTTTCGCTGTCACGATTATAATTAGATTCTTTCACAAACAACAACAGTACACCTTTAAAACTTCGAGCAGGTGAATTTATGTTGATGGTCCATAGTGCGTCTAATAAATCTTTATTAAATTGTCTGTAGCGAACGATCCTATCATAATAAATTGCTAGTTTGTCATATTGGCCCCTGATCATCCTACTGAGTTCAGCGTGAGTGACCACTTCGTATTCAAGCGTGATGTCTGTAATTGTATACCTAGCATCATTGTCAGAGCTAATTACTACTTGAGAATAATCATTGAAAATAATTTCGTAAGAAAGCCTGTCGTTAAATGAACCTTGATGAAATGGCAGATGACTGTGTAGCAGTTCAAAATCGAGTGGAAAATAAAATCTGTTTTTGTATACAGCAGCTAATGCATTTTCACCTTTGTTAGAAACGACAGCATCGCCAGCTTTGATTCGAAGTTTTGCCACATTGGCGGCTTGAATCCCCTGACCAACTAAATCTTCCCTTTCATATTTACTCAGCCACAGATCTGTGTAACAAAACAAAACACCGGCGTCAGCGATACTTTGGATTTCTCGCCCATCAAGTTTAATAACCATTCTTTTAATTATAGCTCTGCCTAGATTGTTGACTACGGTTCTGTTAGGATCATCGTCAGAATTTAGACTAATTTTAAATCCCAATTTAGGACTGCCCGGAACTATTACATCATCAGGACCTAAATTTGGAAATCTTATGGTTAGTAGCTGATTAGGCTCTATGCTGCTTGGATTGTTTGTAATGATTATTGTGCTTTTCTCACCTTTGATGCCTAAAGGCGTCCTCAATCGACGTGTAGGGTCTAACAAGTTTCCGTAGCTTTGCATTTTTAATGTAATAAAAAAAATTATATTTAAAAATGGCAGAAGGCGGTGAAGCTCCGGATGAAGTGTTTAAACCTGATTTACCTAATGAAGACCATGACGTCACACTGCTTTCTATGGTAGGAGACGACATGAGCCAAACAAGGCTAAGTATAGGAGAAGAATTACGTCAAGTAACTGAAACCCAAAAAGCCAGAAAAATCAATAAATTTTACAATTACATCGGGCGTGAGTTACCTGATTATGTTAGTCCCAGCGACTTCGAACTAGACAAAAATAATCACTTGTTTATAAACACTATTGTATCCGGTAAAAAAGTTAGAGTACAGTTAACTATGTCAAAGAATCCTGACAAATTTTATGCGTGGTCTACTTTGAAAACTAAACTCCCAGTGACTGTAATACGATCATTGGGGCTTTCCGATAATAGAGTGCCAGCGTTGCATCGCCAAGCAGTAGCTTCACTTCAACGAATAGATGCATCGTTACCAAATTCAGAAATAGAACTACAAGACTTAACTGACTTAACTAGCTCTGCGTTACAAGTCAATACAGAATTAACAACCTTAAAAACCTTGCAAACAAATGAGGACACCAATATTGATCAGGTTATGGAAACTATCAATGACACGCCATTATTGCCACTGCGTGAACTTCGGGGCTTAGATAAAGCTTTACAATCTGTGAGAGGGGAGACAATGATGAATTTGGCCAAGCTCGGCGAGCTCGACAAACATATAGAAAAACAAAAAAATAAACTAGCAGAAGCTGATGACGCGAACTTAAGCATTGAGGTAAAACAGATGATCCAAAAAAGGCTCGCAGACCTTTACACAGAACGCGCTGCAAGGCTAGAAGCCTTATCCATAAACAGAGAAAAATTAATAACTAATTTCGCCAGGATAAAAGAAACGGTGCATAAAATTTTACACGAAGACACTACACTTGCAGAAAGAATTCAAACACTGTTCAGAGAGCAAGGTGTTACAATATTTAGCATTCTTACAGCTGTTGGGATGACAATAAGCACACTAGTCTTAGCACTGACTAGAACCGTAGGCATTGGTGGCGGACCTGGCGGACCTGGCGGATCTGGTGGACCTGGCGGCAGTCCGGTTAAAGACTGGATTAAGAGAACATTACAAAGCATAGCTAACTTATTGAA
Source organism: Oncomelania hupensis (assembly GCA_036898135.1). NCBI lineage: Eukaryota > Metazoa > Mollusca > Gastropoda > Littorinimorpha > Pomatiopsidae > Oncomelania > Oncomelania hupensis. Next base: position 4,766,415 of record CM072522.1, on the reverse strand, counting down.
ACGCTTAGGTGACAAACTTGTAGACGCACTTCCAGGAATATTAGGTTCTGTATTTTCATGGATATTTAATACTGCTTCTAAAGTTGTGGTTTGGGCGTCTGAGCATCTGTGGTCTTTGTTTATAATAATATTACTCTGGCTACTTAAAATAGTAAATCCCAATTAACCCAGCAAACAATAAACCCCCTGTAAGCGCTAGACGCGAAACCCCATGATCAATTACCGGCAGGCCTTGCAGTTCCGGCAAGCTTGGTAGGCTTGGCAGGCTCGGAAGTGGTGGCGAACTTAAAGGTTCATTATTAGGCCTAGCAGTAAATACCGTATTCGCCGTATTCACTGTGTTCACCGTATTCAATGTATTCACTGTGTTCACTGTATTTATTGTAGGATTGTAGCCTATATGAAATTGAGGGTCGGCAATCACTATATTGTTGTTGTAGTTTGATATAGTTCCTATCCTAAGCTGAAGGTCTGAAGGCAACATATACAGTCCTAAACCTATTACGTAATCTACTTTCGATCTAGCATACTTTAAAGTGTCCTGATATCTTTTAATACTCGCGGGCAAATCTACTGCCGAATTAATAGAATCTTCTATGTTGGCTAGAAACTGCTTTTGTGCATCGAAGCTAGTTCCTTCCCCAATGATATTACTTCGTGTTTCTGCTTGAGACCCCAAAATGCACCACGCATACGTACGAATAGATTCATTCAGCCTTTCCACCCCACTTTGGGTAAATCCGTTTGATGTGTCTAATATAAAAGTGCTGTATGCTGCACTTTGTTTTTGTCTGATATACAGTAAAGGAACCTGGCTGTTGTGGTTAAATGATGTGAATCCAGGTACGTAAGGCCCCGTGTATAAATTACCTACAGCGTATCTAAATAAAGTTCCCATCCCATGATTGAGGTCTAGTTTTTGTCTGAAGTCTGTTTTAGTATCAATTCCGAATTCATTGCACAACCTTTGATACGCTTTTTTGTCAAAGCCGTTGTTAAAGGGATTAAAGTTTTTGTCAGTAGGTAACGGAGCCTGAAGTTCAGACAACACCCGCCTCACTTGATAATACAAATGGAACAGATAAATAGACTTCAACATGGGATCTGGGTGATTAAGGTGATGAACGTAAGAAACTCCGCAACCAGTTGTAGCGCATGACACGGCAAAATTAATTTGATTCTGAAAGAACTGCATACCCCCGTTGTTTAGCCATTGGTTAGCTAAAAAGTCGCTCGTAATGTCTGGGTTGAGGTAATGATCAAAAATATTATGGGGGATAGTTTCGAAATGGACGTTGGCTGCCACAGCTATTGTCAGCTTGGTTAGGTCGACTGCTTTTTCGTAATAATAAGGCCCTGTAGTATACTTTGCAGCTTTGTTATATTTATAAGGCGCGTACATTTTTATTATATTAAAAAAATATGTTTGTAACTTTCGAATTCGTAAAATCAGGTGTGCCCATTGAACTTCAGCATCCTATTGACAACAAAAACAGGGACCTTAACGTAATCCTTCACGAAATATTCTACACGGTTAAATGGTTAAATATTAGTCATGATCTAAACAACAACTGGATAATGATTAATAAAAAAAGGCACTTTATTCATGCCGGCTATTATGACTTCTGCAGACTTACTGAAGAATTGTTTAAACCTCATTCGATTGAAGCAAAAATGAACCCTGCAAACTTGATAGTAACTTTAACTTTCCATAGAAACCAGCATAAAGACATTACCAGCGTTACACTTGCGCCAAAGCTGGCAGAAATATTAGGTTTCCGTGGCCATGAATTATCTTTATCTGACAGCTCCAGCACCGTCGGCAGTTCTATAAGATTTATTGGATCAAAACCTATGAATTTGTTAATTAATAATAGATTGTTTGTGCACCTTCATCAACTGAAGACATCGGAAAACTTAGTAAACGGAACTCCTAGTACATTGCTAAGGATAATCTCAACTCAGAGAGAATCTTACTGCGATCCAGTTTCATTAAAATTTCTGCCTCAAAAACGCCCCTTAAGTCAGGACTATCATACTAGTTTCTGCTTCAAAATAACTAACCAAAACAACGAAATTGTAGACTTTGAAGATCTTACAATTATTCTTGAGATAAAATAAAGTTTAATTTTAAAATACAATGTCAATCGGCCCTCAAATTCCAGTAACCTGTCCTACCATTGAACTGAAAGACTTAGCAGACACAATTGACTTTGATGCGAATGCTATTGTTGGGTCTATTTACGGTTTCGAATTTACACAAAATGGATATTATAAACGAGCGCTAGTGCCGGCAGTGCCTGAAGTGCCGCAAGTGCCGCCGCCAGTACCGCCAGAAAAACCGTCTATCGATCAGCTAAAGGACTTTAATGCCGGTAAAGTAGATCCCGATTTTAAGTATGCTATTACTAAACGAGAAAATATCTGGTCTTTAACACCTGTAGACACGGAATTAGATTGGCTTATTAAATTCAAGTGCGAAAGCCCTTACACTTTTATGGGACCAGACAATAAATTTAAGAAAATTATTAACGCCGGGCCTATGTTAGTTAGTCTAGTGCCGGATGAAAACAACCGAGAAAACATAGAAGTCAAAGCCTACAAAAAAAGCAGCTATGTTTTACATAAGCGTGAAACCGCAGGGAAAAATGTCAGAGTTGTTCTGCAGCCTCCTTTACAGATAGGTAGTGCAGCCATGATAGCACTGGACATAATTGCTCACAGGCCTACGCAGAGAAATGTTAATGTAATTCCGCAAGTGTCTCTAAGTTGGGCTGATTTAGATGAGAATCCCAGACGAATTACAGTATTTATGAAGAAAAGAGAAAGCGAAGATCAGTATTCCGTATTTACTTCATCACCCAAGATAACTTTTGTCCCTGTTCCAAATCCTATTGACAGAATAGCGCAAATTAGCCTAGACAACGTAGATCTGTTAGCATTTTATTTCAGCGATCAGATATTTTCTGATAGTCAAATAGAATATTTTGCTAATAAACTAAAATCAAGTTAATTATTGTTAACCCTTTTTTTCACACTAAAAATATGACGACAAAATTGTATCCTGCTATAGTGGAAGAAGTAGGCCTAGTGGATGAACAACCAATGCAACCCAGTGCTCCAACGTTAGACTTAAGTAATGTTCAAACGTTCAGGTTGGAAGAAATAAGAAAAGTTAGGACTCAAATTGAATCAGATATCCAAAAGTACTCTAGATGCAGACGAAGGTATTCCGGCGCTTATAGCGGAATAAATTACGTGTCTACTGGTCTAAATGTTATTAATGCAGCGGAAGCTGCTATCAGCGTGGGATTATTGGTGACTGGAATTGGTATACCAATTAGTATTGGATTAGGAGTGGCTGCCGGATTATCTTCAGTAATGTCAGTTTTACTTGGCGTAATTAATACTAAAGTATCTAAGAAACTAGAAAAACACGACCTCATTTCTAGCCTGGCGATAGCTAAACTTACTAGCATGAACTTAATAATTTCAAAAGCTCTAGAAGACACTCAGATTACAGACCAAGAGTTTGTAATTATCCAGCGAGATTTTGAAGAATATAAAAAGTTGAAGCACGACATACAATCTAAATCTAGGTCTGCACCTGTTAATGTTGAAGAAATTAAAAAAAATTAATAGAGGAAGGGAGACTACTGGGAAGGAAAGAGCAGCTAGATGCTTTGAAGAAAAAGCTTGGCGCTTCAGAATAAATACAGTTAACATTTACTCAAGCCTTCCAGGCCCTCCTTCTTACTCATAGTCACAGTCGTAGTCGTAGTCGCAGTTTCTACCTGTAATTTATAGTGGCCTAGAGCGTATGCGAACTCCTTAGTTACTCTTATTCTCTTTGTGTCATTAGCGCATAATGTTTTTTTGGTCGTCACAGCAGTGGACACTATATGGTTTTTAGACTTTATAGTTGTGTTAGGGTATGGTTTAACTTCTTTTCCATCTAAGGCTTCCAGGTAGTTTTCGTGTCTGATATCTCTGTTTTTTATTGCAGCTTTTTGGGTGCCTTTTGCTTTTGAAGATTCCCCCGATTCGTGTTTAATACTGTACTGCTTAGATCGCAGTCCTGCGTATTCTTCTATTAGTTTCCCGTTCATTTCATCTTTCATCAAACCGATTTTCTTTTGGTTTGCTTTGCTGTACAAAGGGTGAGTTTCAGGGTAGTCACTAGTATCGTAATGTTGTAGTTCCGATTCTAAGTCTTTATAAATGTCTTCAGTAGGGATGTCTAGTATAAGGGAGTCTGTGTCTGTGTATAAAACTCTGGCCTCCGGGTATTTAGGTTTAAAGTAATCGTAGTAAAATTCGAACATTAGTAATTTAGAAAGGTCAAGAATAGTCATCCCCATAAACACTGGTTTGTCTAGATTAACTTGCGTGGTTTTCATGGTAACTGCATACAGGGAGTCATGAAACTCTTTGTAACCAAGGTATTGAGGTTTAGATGTTAATTTAATTGCTTGATTGGGTGATGTAATTAGCCTGACGTCTTTTCGCTTGTATGGGTTCTCCATAGTTTTACCAAAACAGCTGTTATTCAGCAGCTTAAAGAAATCTTTTTCAAACGTAGATTGCGCTTGTTTTCTGAGCTCTGTGTTTTTATTGATGTACCCGGCCAAGACATTCGTTTGTTTAAAGAATAAAAGCTTGTGAATCGCTGTGCACTTCATGCCGTGTCTGATGTAGAACTGCAGGTTTCTGTAGTGGCAGACGTAATTAGATTTATTATAGAGGTTGGGAATAAGTTTAAGTTGCTTGTCTGTACCATGCAATCTTTCTGGTGCTAATGGGTAATCATTATGTAGGTCGTGTAAAGCATTGGGATACTCTAGGTCAACTTCGACAATAAGCCGTATAGTATGATCTTTAGGGTGATTTAAAATACTGTTTAACCAAGTAAAGTTTGCGGGGGGTTTGGATTAACAAGTAATTTGAAATCTGAAACCGGTAAAAGCTCACTCATTGCCCAACCGTATAAATTGTTGGCGTCAAAAAACATTATATAATTAGATTTCTGCGAGGGGTCATAGTGCTTCAGGTATTTATTGTTGGCTTTGCAATAATTATGAGCTGCCACGCTTATTCCTCCACGAATGCCTAACTCAATCATTGTCATCATTACCTGGTCAGTTATGAGATCGATTTTAGAACCACTAAGTGTTAAGAAAGCATCCCAACTCATTCCTGGTGAAGAAATGTAATGAGAAGGGTCGAGGGAGTAATGATGTAAACTCGTTTCTCTGTATTTTTCAAACACATCAGCCAACAAACAGACGTCGGCTTTCAAATATATGTCGTGGTAGTCACCAAGGTTTTTACAGCTGAGTGCATTCCAGACATTCTGGGCGTGTTCATAATCGGTAACAGTTATGAAACTTTTATTGAGTGAAGAATAGAAGTTCTCTTTAGGTGGCAATTCTAGTTCTTCAAACACTTCCCAAGAATCCATGTATTCATAAGGATACACACCTTTCCGAATAAGTGTAACGTCTGGAAAATAATTACTAGTAATAGGATAGCTGGGTAAGTTCTTAGCTAGTGTTTCTAAACTGGAAGACAAATGTTGAAAGCTGTCATAAAACTTTAATTTATTCAGAGTGAAAGTTTTATATTTTTCTTCTGTCTCGGCAATACATGACACTTTGTATGCTTTCGTCACTGCCTGCATGATTAAATGGGAGTCGTAATTTCGAAGATTGTGAATGAAAATAGGGAGAGAGAAATGTTTGATTCCATATTCCAAGTTGCATTTCTGATGAGCTGCACCTCTAAATGCCCCTGTTATGTGACAATGATCTCTCACCCTTTGGGTCTTTGCGTCCTTCGGGTCAAACTCTTTATTACAAATGTGGCAATGTGTAGCTGCTTTAAAATTATGGGAGTCAGATTCAGTAAATATCATGGGCGCTGGATTATCTAGCTGCAGTAAACACAATTTGTATATTTTGTTCATCTCATCTAAGAACTTTCGAGCTGCGTCAGGCCCTCTGTAAATTACCGGCTCTGTATGTTGTCCGTCGGCTCTAACAACTACATACCCGAAACTGCAGACTTCGTGAAGGTGTGTAAGGAATGAATTAGGCGTACAAAATCCTTGTGGGCCTTGGTATTTTAAAATCAATGATTCGAAGTCGGCATAAACTATATAAGGCTGTTTGAATTGTTTGTTGATGTTTTTAAAATATACTTGAGAACCTGGCTTTGGTAACACAAGGCGGGTTTGATTATCTGTCATGGTTTTGCATATTTTACTGTGCTTGTCAGCCACTTGGAGATTAGAGACTCTAGTTAAACAGCGCCTGCACAAATATTGTTTGCAATGATGTTTTGAAGTGTGTCCTAATAATCTAGATATGTTTCGTATCAGTGTATAATGTTGCATGCTAGGATCTTGCGGGTCTGTTATTAGTAAAAGATCGACGTGGTGATTGAGGTCTGAAAACGATGGGGCATTAGGAGAGATTCGTAAAGGCATAAGTTTTGATTCAGGGTCCCAAACATATACATTGACTGTTATAGGAGAGTTCTGGGATTCAAATTTGTCAATGGCGTCAAGGCTAACAGGGAAATTAATGTCTTTAAGATTTAAGTTCGTTACTTTATCTTTGTATAGCGCCAAAAACATTTGTCGTCAGTGTTCTTAATATTCAATACAGCCTTTTTGTCAAGAATTTCTTTGGGAAGAGGGATATAAGATTTTCCTTTGATTGGATTATACTTTGCAATGTTCAGTTCTAATGATTCTAAATTTCCTTCTGCCCATCCGGACCCTTTCATAGTTGCAGGCTCAATACTGTCTTGTAACTGATTGATTAAGATGTTGTTATAAGCATTGTCTAGGTCTGAAGATTTTAACACTTCAATTTGACTTGAAGAAATCCACACAGTCATCGTTTCATCAATACTGCCGGGTTTAATAAAAGTTATTTGAGCGTGAATGCGTATTTTAACAGGGGATTTGAAAGTAAAATTGTTAAGTACAAATTCGTAATTATTATAAACAGATTTAATAACATTTTGACTGTCAAGAATAGGGATTTGTAAAGTTTGAAAGATGTCTTTAAACAAAGGAGATTGTGAAAGACTTTTTGTGTCCGTCATTTTTATACTGACGCAAAACTTTAAATTAAAAAATAATTAATTAAAAACTGACTTTAAAAAAAACAAACAATTAACTAGGGAATTTCATTCGCGCGGACCAATACAGTCAAAGGGAAGCAACCGCAACTTTATTTATGAATGCGTAATAGCGTTTTTATATCTCAAACTTGTCATGCCTCGCTGCATTGCCGTCACTACACGCTTTACCACTGTGTAAACATTAACGCGGCCTTTCAATCAATAAACCATTGGGGCAGAGAAAAATGACTGTGCTGTCAACTCTGCTTGCAACCTATTAAGGGGAAACCCATGGGCTGGTTGGGGGTGACAATTGACGAGAGAAAGACGGAAAGACGGACAGACAGACAGTCAGGCACAGCGACAATAAAATTAATTTACTTGCATGTGTAAAGCTTCCCCTTTAATCCCATTGCCGGCGATTGCATAAAAACAAAAACTCACCTTATTTCATCCAAGTTCTTGCTCGTGCTGGATAAGACTGCATAGCCTTTTTTATTCTTTCAGCTATTTTCATAGCAATGTCCAAACTTATGTTTAACCTTTGCAGTTTTTTATACGTTGAAAACACATAAGCCACTCGTTTTAGTCCATATGCATAACTTACACTAAAGGTTAACGTGTTTTGAACAAAGGTTACAAATGTTTGTTTGTCTAACTCTTGGTACTTTTCAATCCACAACCCAAATTTAACAGCGTCAGATAAAATCATAGAATGTTTATGCTTAATACATTTTTCACCATTTATTAATATATTTTCAATCTTGTCTACATTTTGTTCATTTTCGTCAAACTCGGGAATTTCAGGCCGTTTTACACCAGGGGTAATTATTTTTACAACATGTTTTTCCAATCTGTCAAGCAGCTCGCGACCTCTCAATTTAGTAATATCTTTTTCTTTCTCTTTTTCAGACACTTTTCGTTTTGCGGCTGGTTTTGTAGATTGAACAAATTGTACTTCTTTTGGCTTCTTTGGTAGTTTCTTTTGTTCTGTTGTTTCAAACCCAACAGCAGCTAAGTATCCCTTTTCTCTATATGTTTTTCTTAAGTTTTGGTAATACTTAAGGTGTTTAGAGTAATACTCAATGTTGGCATCAATATTGTTTATTTTTTCTAATTCACATTCATCACTGATGGCATCAGTCGCTTCAACTTCAAGTTCTCGTTTAACAGTAACACAACCACTGTTTGCGCTGTCTTCGTTTTCATCGTCTGATAATGTTAAATCAACAACAATGTCTTGTAATATATTAATGCTTTCGTCAACGTTTTCAATCACACGAGAATAAGACATGTCATAAATACACTCCGTGCGGTTCTTCACACCTCACTGCAATGTCACCTTTGCGCTGTCAATGTTAACATGGCGGCACAATCGTGACGTGGCAGGATTGCAACAAAACCCTTCGTGTTTGAATACTGTGATTTCGCCTAAAATGATTAAAGAAGGGTGTAATTTTTTCGATGTTTAAAAAGAATATATTATATTTACATTCCAACCACCTGCGGCATGTAGCACAATTGGTCTGGTATAGTTGTTTGGGATTATATAGATTAATTTTCGCAGTACAAACATCAAGCGTTAATGGCTGCGTGGTAGTACAGCGGACTTGTAATTGAGAAGGCGTGGGTTCGATTCTGTGTTGTGCCTTAATTTTTTTTCATGTTGTAAAATTAATTTACTTGCATGTGTGTTTGTATGTGTGTGCGAGTGTGTTTGTGCGCAAATAGTTTATACATTTACATTTATTTCGATGTTTAAAAAAAGAATATATTATATTTACATTCCAACCACCTGCACACAATAGGCGATAAATATACGGACTAACAAATAGGGCTAGGATTACAATTACCGTGTTGGAACTAAAATAGACAATACCACTATCCTGTGTTTGTGTGTTTAGGTAAATAATGTATAGATAATAAAAAGAAAAACAGATTATTTATAGTGCTACAGGAGAGTGCATCACCAAGAATGCATTTCAAGGTTACCTGGGTGCATGAGGAAATATGTGTTTATGTGTCTGGGTGAATGTATATACTGATTATTTATAGTGCAACAGCAGTGCGCATGCTCACAAATACTGTTAAATACTTTGTGTGTCAAGGCTAGCTTAGTGCGTGAGAAAATAGTAAACGCATACAGTATTTTATTTAGGGCCTACTACAAACCCAGCTTAATGTGGGCTTGTGCGTGCTTGGTGTTGTGCAGGGAATGAATGCTTTTTTTGAAGTGTTTGATATCAGTCTGATATGCCTCAAATAATTGAAGAAGGGTTGTAATTTTTTTTTGTTTTAACCAAAGACGCAAGATATACGAATATGTATTATATTTAGCAAATTGCGGATTCCCAGAGTGCTTTGGAGCGCTTTTTAAAAAGCTCATAAAACAGCCATAAATTGCAATAAAAGGCCTCCTTTAGTAACTCTATGAGCTTTGGCGCTCAGAGCCCATTATTGCTATCTCTGCAAGATTTACCATGAAAATTAGTACTTAAAAAAAAAACTAAATAAAATGGTGGCAATAAAATTCAAAGTAATACAGACTTTGATCTTGACCTTGAAGTAACCTTGACCTCTGGCTCCAAATACACTCACGTACGATCAGATACAGCAAAAGCATTATGCCCCCCAAAAGTAACTTTGGGATGACCGACCTTTAGTGATCTTGCCCTTTACATAACCCTTGATGCTCATGTATTATAAAATAAACCACTGTTGCATACTATGGGTTAAATGTCTATCCTATCTATCCTATCCCATAACTAGAAGGTCGTTGTGGCACCAATGATGTTCGTTTAATCAGCGTACTCCATCTTTCTCTGTCCTCGTCAACCCTCAGGGCATCGCTCAGTGTCAAACCAGTCCATTCTCAAATATTGTCCTCCCATCTCTTTTACTGTCTCCTCTATTCTATCTCCTTGCACTGCGCCTTGCATGATGGTCTTTGCAAGGCCTGATTCTCTGGTGACATGGCCATACCATCGGAGTTTCTGTTTCTTCAACACTGTGAACATCGTGCTGTCCAATGGCTTGTGTGATGGTCTGTCGGACTTCATCATTGGTGATGTGCTTGGCCATAGGAAATGCCCAGAAGTACTCTGTAGCACTTCATCTCCATGCTTTGTATTCTTAGTTGTAGGTCTGCTGTAAGGGTCAATGTTTTGCAAGCGTATAGGAAGATGGAGATGACAAGGGAGCGCAGCAGCCTTACCTTGGAATTGCAGACTGATGGTTCTGCCTTTCCAAATATGCTTCAACCTTGTCAGGGCTGCAGTTGCATGTGCAAGGGAACGCAGCAGTCTTATCTTGGGAATGTAGACTGATGGTCCTCTTTTTCCAAATTTCCGATCTTGGAAAGGACTTCTTGTCGGGAAACAATGCCTGATACCACTCCTAAATATTTGAAGCTATGTTCAGGGACTTTGAAGTCTGTTGACCCCACTAGTGTTATTTGTCATCATTTTGGTCACCTCTGAACTTACTTCCATTCCAAAGGTCTCAAGCCTCTGAGCCAGCTGTTTGTTCTTGTTCTTCTCATATCCGATCCTATTCCGTAAATCGAAGGTCGTTGGGGCACCACAGATGATTGTTTAACCAGCGTACTCCATCTCTCTCTGTCCTCAGCAACCCTCATGGCTTCGCTCAGTGTCAAGCCAGTTGAATGTTGTCCTCCCACCTCTTTTTCTGATCTTTTCTTCTTCTGCCTCCTTGCACCGTGCCTTTCAGGATTATCTTTGCAAGCCCTGATGCTGTGGTGACGTGGCCATACCATCAGAGTTTCCGTTTCTTCACCACTGTGAGCATGTCATCGTGTTGTCCAATTGCTTGTGTGATTGTCTGTTGGACCATTGTTGGTGACGTGCTGGGTATAGGAAATGCCTAGAAGTCTTCTGTAGCACCTCATCTCCTATCCTATCCTATCCCCATAATTCGGAGGTTGTATGGGCACCGCAGGTGATCGTTTAACCAGCGTACTTCATCTTTCCCTGTCCTCAGCAACCCTGATTGTTTCGCTCAGGTTCAAACCAGTCCATTCTCGACTGTTGTCCTCCCACCTCTTTTTCGGTCATTTTTTTCATGCTTTGTATTCGTTGTAGATCTGCTGTGAGGATCCATGTTTTGCAAGCGTATAGGAAGATGGGGATGACAAGGGAGCGCAGCAGCCTTACCTTGAAATGTAGACTGATGGTCCTGTCTTTCAAAATGGGCTTCAACCTTGTCAGGGCAGCAGTTGCTTGTGCGATCCAGGAGTGGACTTCCTATTGGGACCCATTGTCTGAAACAATGGCTCCTAAATATTTGAAGTTATGCACTGTGGTTGACTTTGGACTTTGATGTCCATATTGATGCCATGGTTGGTCATCATTTTGGTCTTTTCTGCACTTATTTCCATTCCATAGCCTCTGGAGGTGGTGTCAAGCCTTTGTACCAGATGTTCAAGTTCTTGTACCTTTCCAGCCAAGCCATCAATGTCATCCGCAAAACAGTTGGAGATTACTCTACCCCCTAAGCTGATGGTGCCTTCGTGATCTGCAAGGGCATCTGACATGATGCGCTCTAGGAAGATGTTGAAGAGTTTTTGGAGAGAGTAATAATAATAATAATAACGGATTTTTATATAGCGGGTACTCCAGCCTATGACCAGACTCACCACGCTTTACATAGTCATAACATATAAATACGTGCACTCGATGAAACATTACTTTTGCTACAATACACCAAGAGACGGGACAGTAAAGGTACAGACTATTTACAATTATGTACATAAATTAAAAAAAGACAAAGATATACTATTTACAACTATGTACACAAATGACAAAAAAGACAGAAAATAGAATAGCAAAAACCTATTTACAGCTATTTATATGCCCGGTTAGGCCCAGGAAGGAAAACAGTTAAATATTTACAGCCGTGTATACACTTACGGAACAGACATACTCACATAGACAAGAGATGAGAGAATGGCAGCGGGATACAAATCAATCTGAATAATGCAGTTTGAAGAGGTGGGTTTTGAGGGCCTTTTTGAATGCTTGTGTTGATTGTATGTTGCGGATATGGGAGGGAAGGGAATTCCACTGCTTAGGTGCGGAGTAGGCGAATGCACGTTGGCCGTATGTCTTAGTGCGGGTGACAGGAACCTTGAGTGTGCGAGTGTCAGCAGAAGATCTTAAAGTGCGTGAAGGGGAGTAGACAGACAATAGATCAGCAAGGTAGGAAGGACAAGAATCTGTGAAGAAGTTGTGACAGAGAACAGAGAGTTTGTACTCTATGCGTGCTTGCACAGGAAGCCAGTGAAGGGAATGTAGTAGAGGTGTGATGTGATCACGTTTCTTAGCTCGGAATACTAGTCTAGCTGCTGAGTTCTGAACCTTTTGTAGTTTGTCAATGATGTGTTTTGGGGAGCCAACAAGGAGAGAGTTGCAATAGTCAAGACGAGAAAGGACGAGAGCGCAGACTAGGGTTTTGGTGGCCGGGACTGTAAGATAGTGGCGAAAGGAGCTGATTTGGCGTATGGCCGTGTATGCAGAGCGACAGACGTTGGAGATGTGGTTGTTGAGGGACAGGTCATCGGAGAGAATGTAGCCGAGATTTCTTGCTGAGGATGAGAACTGAGTGTTTGTTGTCCCTACTGTAAGCGATGTTGGGAGAGGCGAGAGTGAGGAGGAGGTGTTGTGCTTGTGAATGAGGAGGGCTTCGGTTTTATCGTCATTAAGCTTAAGCTTGTTGAGTGTCATCCATGAGTAGGCAAACAGGTTGTTGTTCGGAACCAGTTCCCGATGGCGCCGTTGTGGAGCACTGCACTGGTGGCCTTGTCATACAGGCTTCTGATGACTTCAATAATTATAGGGCTGATGGTTGGTTGTCCACAGAGCTGCATGCCAGACTCGGTCAAACGCTTTATTGAAGTCTACAAACACATGATATAAATGGTTCTGTAGGTATTTCTCGCAGATTATTCAGAGGTGTATAATTTTCAGGAGGACCTTGCTGGGACGGCTGATGAGGCTGATGATGCGGTCAGGAGTGTGAAACTGCATTATCAGCCTCATGGTTACCCATTTTGGGAAGAGTGATGACACGCAACTGGGTCTATGGTGTACGCCGCTCCCCTGCCAGATCTTGTTGCAGATAATGGTGAAGGCATCAATCATCGCTTCTCCTTCTGCTTGAAGCAATTCCGTGGTTATGTTGTCCTCTCCCGCTGACTTCCCTTTCTTCAGTGATTGCACTGCTGCCTCAACCTTCTCGGAGAATTGGGAGGATATCTTCCTTTTCTCTTTTCTGGGTACATTAAAACTAATGGGTCTCCGTTTGATGTGTGGTTGTAAAGGTTAGAGCAGTGTATCTATATATATATATATATATATATATATATATATATATATATATATATATATATATATATATATATATATATATATATATATATATATATATATATATATATAAAATTTGTCCACCTTTGAGAGCAGGATAATTATTTTTCTTGTTTATATATATATATATATATATATATATATATATATGTATATATATATATATGTATATATGTATATATATATATATATATATATATGTATATATATATATATATATATATATATATATATATATATATATATATATATATATATATATATATATATATATATACTACTCAAAACAATTGAAGGGCCACTCCTATATTTCATTTAGTTTAATTATTTTTAGCTGCCATCAATAATATCGCTTATATTGCTTATTTCAAAACTTATCCTGTACAGTAACATTCAAGACAATCTTATTCTGACAAGTAATCACATGTGTGAGTTTTGAACTTTCTGCACCAAGTTGAAAAACAAACCCAGTTTTTACAAAAAAAAATGACTAATTTACTGTTGTCTTGCTAATAAAGCAAAATTTTCAACATTAAAAAGTGATTTGCACGCGAAAAAATTGCATTTTTTGAGTTCAGTTCAACAATCGGCGCTTTTCTCTGGGTATAAATGGCAGCGCTTTTGCTGCTTTTCTAACCATGCCCCCAAGGCGACTATTGACTGATGCGGATGCATGGCTTCAGAAAGGGGTGGGGGTGAGAGAAGTTGGCAGGCGGCTGGGAGTGTCCCACTCCGTTGTCCAAACGCTGCGGGAGCGCTTTAACAACACTGGAAGCGTCCAAGAACCAAGAAGGTCCGGACCCCCCCGCGTTACCACTGCAAGACAAAACCATTTCAACACCCTGTCAGCTCTGAGGATGAAGTCCGCTACAGCAAACATCATCAGAAGACAGCTTCACGCAGCAAGCAATGTTAACGTCAGCGACCAGACAATTCGCAACCGTCTACACGAGGCAAACCTGCGATCAAGACGACCAGCAGTACGGCCTTTGCTCACCCCAGCTCACCGTGCAGCGCGTTTGGCCTGGGCTCGGCGTCATTTGGTGTGGACTAGGCAACATTGGTCAAGGGTGCTCTTTACAGACGAGTCTCGGTTGTCCTTGTCTTTCAACGACCGTCGAGTGAATGTTTGGAGGCGTCCACGGGAGAGTTTTGCTGATGCGACGGTGCGCGAGCATGACCGCTTTGGTGGTGGATCTGTCATGATGTGGGGTGGCTTCGCATTAAACTTCAGAACACCCCTGCTCCAAATTCATGGCACCTGAAACGGTATTGGCTACAGGGATGACGTCCTACAACCTAGGGTTCTCCCAGCTCTGCGGGCCATTGGGGAAGGTGCCATACTACAGGACGATAATGCCAGACCCCACCGAGCGCGTATCGTCAATGACTTCCTGCAGCAACAGCACGTCACAAGGATGGATTGGCCGGCTCGATTTGAACCCCATAGAGCATCTGTGGGATTTCTTGGGTCGACAGACACGGGCAAACCTCCCTCCAGGAGCTAACCTTGAATTTCTGGCCCAAGTTCTCCAGCAAGAGTGGTTGGCCATCCCAGGAAACATCCTCCTTTGGTTTCTAAAGTTTTGATTTTGTAAATGAGGGGTATGTCCAGTTAAATTGAATTTACTCGAATTTTAAGCGACTGATGTCTAAAATCTTTTTTGTTATTGATGCAGATGATTGCAATAAAATATGATGAACTAATAAATTGAATTCGTGTTTCTGATTTAAAGAGAGACCCATATGTACTACTACTACATATGTCCAAGTGGCCCTTGTATTATTTTGAGTAGTATATATATTCAAGACTTCTTGTTCTTCTATAAGGTACAATCTTACAATAAGGTTGAACAGTACAACTAATGTTAATCTGATGAATAAAAATTGATACAACTTGCTTTGTTATGAGGGATACTTTGGGCTGTTTAACACTTGTCTGGTAGGTTTTCTTGCTGTTGTTCTTGTTTAGATTGTTCTTCATTTCCAAGCATTGATCTTCTATCAAGTTCTCCTTTGCTGTGCTCATGCTTTTTTTCAGATGTCACTATTAATTTTTAGGTATCAGCTCCCTGTGATGTGTTGTTTTTCTTTTTCATCTCTCTTCGTTTGTCACACAGGTCCAAAAGTTGCATCTTCTGTCACAGCTGAGTTGAAGGTGGTGGTCATGGTGTTGACATCTACTTTACCAGCTCCCCAAATAAGCAGCGGAGCAAATTTCCATCCAATTGTGGCTTGGAATATTTCTGGCGCCTCCGGGTCTTGCAGTTTGTCCAGGTCCAACTTCGGTCTGGTGCACTTGGCTTTGTTTACTCTCTAGGAGTCGAGCCGGAAAATGTAGTGCAATTAAAATCATGAAATGTTTTTTTAAGGCCTAAAATGACCTTAACCTTCAAGATGAACACAAAAATAAAATATATATAAATGAAAAAAATCAATCAATTATCTCTAAATACAAACGTTGGGACTATATCTCTCATAGTTTAGTGTCAAGTTCACTTCAAAGTCCCTATACAAACTCCACATGACCTTCACTTTGATGTGAAGTGTCCAAATTTGCATAGAATGTATCTTATTGATATCTATCATGCGTCAAATAATCATGTTTAATATTAATAAATTTGCACACTAAAAGTGCAAAGCCCATGTGACACATAATCCTTATGGATCTTGCAATATTTAACATAAAAATGAGTGGCCAGAAAAAAAATGAAATGGTGGCATTAAAATGCAGTAATACAATTTTAATATGTCTATGCTATTTAAGAAAATTTGGAAATCAGCCGCACCAACATGTACACAAAGCGCAGAGATATGCTCGTTCTCTTGAAACACCAACCTGTCCACACAATCATTCACACAAACATAAACACAGAGACAAACATAGTTTCAGACACACTTTGTAAACTTACTTCATGGTTCCTAAAAAAGATTTGGAAGCTGTGCGCTCGGGCCAGGCTGCCATGTATGTTTGCTGACGTCACGTCCATCTGTCATAGACAAAGTAGTCATATGTTTTATTTTATTACCAATTTTTGTTTTGTTTTCAATTTATTTCTTTATTTTGTATTTCCATATTTGTTAGTTATTCATTTCTTACAGGGTCCAGTGAACTGCAAAGAGCCGAATTAGTACCACAAAATCAAGACCACAACTTTGCTGAAGGAGGACTCACCCCTCATACGCATAAAAGACCTGCCGAAACAACCCTAGTGGTAACACTGAAGGCACTCCACAGACTTTACAATAAAGACATCCCAAGCAAGGGACACTGAGGCCATACTCTAATTAATCGAACAACCATTTACAAAAACTAAAAAGAATACAAACATCATTATAAAATATCAACAAAACACATACTTATAAATTGGCTACATTACCAAATATCAACATAAGACATAAGACATTTTATTTCGCTTGAACTTTTACATCGAAGAAATCTTGGTGCGCATGAGGTACTCAGTTGTGTAGGCCTATAATATTATATGTAAATCGCTTATATTTATACAGAAGAAAAAGCACACAATAAAAGCAAGCAATCCCGCATGACAAACACAATCATACATAAACATATACCTGCATCAAGAAGGCGTTTGACCAAGTCTGGCATGCAGCTCTATGAGCAACAATGAAAGTGTACAACATCAGCCCTAAAATTATTGAAGTCATCAAATGCCTGTATGACAAGGCAACCAGTGCAGTCCTCCATAACAGCGTCATCTGGAACTGGTTCAGAACAACAATCGGTGTGCGTCAAGGATGCTTACTCTCTCCAACACTCTTCAACATCTTCCTAGAGCGCATCATGTCAGATGCTCTTGCAGATCACGAAGGCACAGTCAGCATAGGGGGTAGAGCAATCTCCAATCTTCGTTTTGCTGATGACATTGGATTGGCTGGAGGGGAACAAGAACTTGAACAGCTGGTTCAGAGGCTTGACACCACCTCCAGAGCTTATTAAATGGAAATAAGTGCATAGAAAACCAAAATGATGACCAACAATTCCAATGGCATCAACACGGACATCAAAGTCCAAGGCCAATCCCTAAAAACAGTGCATAACTTCAAATATTTAGGAGCCATTGTATCAGACAATGGGTCCCACAAAGAAGTCCTCTCCAGGATCGCACAAACAACTGCTGCCATGACAAGGTTGAAGCCCATTTGGAAAGACAGGACTACATTCCAAAGTAAAACTGCTGCGCTCCCTTGTCATCTCCATCTTCCTATATGCTTGCGAAGCATGAACCCTCACAGCAGATCTGCAACGAAGAATGGAGATGAGGTGCTACAGAAGACTTCTGGGCATTTCCTATCACATCACCAACGACGAAGTCCGACAGACCATCACACAAGCCAATGGACAGCACGATGATGTGCTCACAGTGGTGAAGAAACGGAAACTCCGATGGTATGGCCACGTCACCAGATCATCAGGCCTTGCAAAGACCATTCTGCAGGCACAGTGCAAGGAGGTAGAAGTAGAGGGAGACCGAAAAAGAGGTGGGAGGACAACATTCGAGAATGGACTGCTTTGACACTGAGCGAAGCAATCAGGGCTGCTGAGGACAGAGAAAGATGGAGTATGCTGGTTAAACGATCATCTGTGGTGTCCCTGCGACCTCCGGATAGGTATAACACAGCCTGTTTTTGTAAATTTTCCGGAACAAAGTACGGAGTAGTAGAGTAGGAATGAAAAAGAACAAAGGAGAAAGGCAGCGACAGTGGAAATTTAAAGCATTACATTTCCAGGAAGTGGGGATACTATTTATACTGAAACTCCGGCACCCCCACTCGAGGCATATTTCCATATGGAAATACAAAAATAAAGAAATATAGAAATACAAAACCAAATAAATAAATTCCACATAATATCTAAGAATACTTTAAAATAGTCGGGAATCCATCAACTGAAAGGATTTTTACCAAACTTCATAGAATTTCAAGTACTTTTAGTGAATGAACTGAACAACAAAATCATCTGAAGCACTGTAAAGGCAGTAATTCAATTAGCGGAGTTGGGAGAAAAAAAAACCGAGACACTGCGCTCCTACTCTTTCGGATGCAAGTACAAACCGAGGTCTAGTCTGTGCATCCACGCCTTTTATTGCATGGACTTTAAGGATCCTGATGCTCATGTACTACACGGGAGAGTGCCTACACAAATACACCCAGCACGCACAAGGCCCCTTCCCCCCACCCCCCAGTTGCACAGGATTGTGCTCAGTCATCTGAGCGTCAGTCTATGTGCCCAGATGCTGCACGTGGGCACTTCTAGCAGAATGAGTTAGATCCTGTATCCTGGATTCAACAATGCATGGAGACATGCGCGTTATAAATGGACATCATCATCATAATTATAGATATATGGAATAAGAATAGTTTAATTTTATCTATAATAATCCTCTTGAAATAGGTTAGTTAGTTTAGTCATTGTTTATAGGATCCAGCGGACTGCAAAGAGATGAACCAGGACCATAACTTGGTTCAAAGAGGGCTCACCCCCAATCCATATAAAAGACTGCTGAAACAACCCTAATGGTAACACTGAACACTCCACCAGTGTCACTTTACAATAAAGGCATCCAATGCAGGAGACGCTGAGGCTGTACTTAAATTTATTGAACCCTTGTTTACAAAAATAAAAATAGAACATTAACAGCATGATAAAATATTAACAAAACATAAAATGTCTGTAACAGACTCGATGTTGGTTTTATCTTTATCAGTAGTTAATTCAGCCCCAATGCTTGAATCCTCCTGATAAGTGTAACTCAGATTCGTTTATCCACCCAGCCTGCTCACACAGCAACAAGGCAGAAGTCGTCGAATGTAGTTTTCCAACTTTATTCAGCGAACATCAACAACTGCATACAATCGCTTTTTCCACTCTCAACTTTTCACTTTGAACACTTTACAATTCTCTCTCTACTTTCAACACTACCTTTCTTTTGTTGTTTGTAGATTATAGTCACACGACACTTTCGCATATAGGTGACTACTGGACCGATTTAAACTGACACCAGCGGGCCAGTTGTTGGTAAAGGGGAAAATAATATGATTGTCACGTGGGGTTTATGGGCTCTGCACAATGGAATTATGGACCCTCACGTTTATTCGGTGGGAACTGCTAGTAAGTCACCCTATGAATTACTTTAATAAATTTATTTGTTTAGCTCGTTCTGTGTTACGGTTGGGGTACAGAAATAGATAGAAAAATGGTAAAAGAATACTGTCACACTAGCTTTCACACGGCTATGAATCATATGTAGTCCAGCCACTTGATAACAGTTAAAATCACACATTTATTTCTTCTACTCTCTACAAAATTCTCTAAGTACTAATCTAACTTAAAAAGTCTCTTTCAATGCAAATAGTTCGATCGCTGATAGTCTAGGCAGCTGTTATATCTTCCTCGGGCACTTGCTATAATATTTCATGTAGATTTGGACTACTGTTGTCCGTTTTACAGTTTCTGAAGAGTTGGACTACTGTGGTCCTGTTATGATCAGTTTAAGTGCACCTTCGCCTTATGCACTTAACTCATGTGTGGGGTGTTCGAAGTCCTTCTGTGAGGTAGCTTCTGGTACACCTTTGTTGTTGTGTAGTTGGGTTCCCTTGCCACGCTGTGGGGTCTGACAGGGTGTTTTTCAAGGTATCTCTTTCCGTCTTGTGCGGTAGAGTCTCCTCAACCAACTATAGTCGTTTCTGTGGAGTGGGACGCACAGGATAGCTCGGGATAGCTCGCCTGCTCGTCTGTAATATAAGAGACGAAATTCTGCACAACCCTGAATAATCGGTTTGTGCAGAGCGTCTCACTGAAAGCCAAGTAGCCCTCAGTGATAGCTCCACATCTCTATACATAAGCGACGAACATTCTGCTACTTCCGGGTTCCACTGGAATCTCACTCTAAATTCCTATACATACATAAATATAAATCGTGTCTAACTATACACATACAGAATTAATAATAATATAAACATTCAGTGGTACAGCCACTGGTCTGCAAACATACATATAAGTTAAACAACAGTGGTTCCGTATGGTATACAACATGGCGGCGCAACCGGTCGTGTTTCGCCTCGTGGTCGGCTCTTTCACGTGGTACGGCAAATTCGGATTAACAATTCACATTTATGCATAGCAAATTCTTCAAACATAATTTCAACAATAATACAAATATATCACGATGAAACAGAAGGGTGTTCATTTACCTGTTTGACAAGTTCAGGCCCGTGATGACTTGAGAGAATTCTAAGATTTCAAATCCTGCTTCCTGGTCTATGAGTGAAGAGATCTCTCTAGCTGTGGAGATGTTTTCTCTACCTCGTCTCACACACGACTGATTCAAACTGTGTTAGGCTCTGACACAGTCAAAACTGCTCTACCCACTGAGCCTGCTTCTGATTGGTTAAAACGGTCCGATTCAAAGCTCAAGTGCTGACTCACTGCGATGTGGGTGGCTCGCTCGCCGTGTGTGGTCTGCTGTGTAATTTACTTGCTGCTGTGTAATAGTCTAACTTCTCTACTGTTACAAAGACTACACATGGCTAAATAGTCAACAAGCAGAGTTAAACTAGCCAATTCATGACAATGATCACACGTTGACCAATCCGGGATTCGAACCAGCGACCTTTCGGTTACTAGCAAGACGCTCTTACCAACTGAGCTACCCGGCCCCTCACCCCTCTTTTATCACAGTGCGACACCAATATAGTCTCTCTAACTCCAGAGAAAAAAAAATAATATTCGGGCAAGACACAATTATAATTAAGACACAATCAGAATTAACTTCGTCATCACTGTCTCGCGTCATACAAGCTTATTTGGGATGGAAGCTTCTTTAGGTACCACTAGAATTATCCATACGCTTCGATCGATAGTAAACAACCAACTCTAGAAAATTCTCAAATAAAACTAAAATTATCAACGTTACAAAGCTACAAAGCTTTTTCTAACAACAACGCAAACTCAAATCAAAGGTAAATACACTCTGTTGTTGCATGCTTTGCAAAATAAAACGATCGGATCTATCATGCGCGTCACACACGAACTATCGGGCGCGTTTCAATGTAACAATGTCTACATTGCTAAATACCATAGAAAGACCTAATAATAATAATAATAATAATAATAATAATAATAATAATAATAATAATAATAATAATAATAATAACGGATTTTTATATAGCGGGTACTCCAGCCTATGACCAGACTCACCACGCTTTACATAGTCATTACATATAATCATTACATATAAATACATGCACTCGATAAAACATCACTTTTACTACAATACACCAAAGACGGAACAGTAAAGGTACAGACTATTTACAACTATGTACATAAATTACAAAAAAAAGACCGAGAGAGACTATTTACAACTATGTGCACAAATGACAAAAAAGACAGAAATAGAATAGCAAAAACCTATTCACAGCTATCTATATGCCTGGTTAGGGCCAGGAAGAAAAAGAGTATAAATATTTACAGCCGTGTATAAACTTACGGATCAGACATAGACAAAAGATGAGAGAATGGCAGCGGGATACAAATCAATCTGAATAATGCAGTTTGAAGAGGTGGGTTTTGAGGGCCCTTTTGAATGCTTGTGTTGATTGTATGTTGCGGATATGGGAGGGAAGTGAATTCCACTGCTTAGGTGCGGAGTAAGCGAATGCACGTTGGCCGTATGTCTTAGTGCGGGTGACGGGAACCTTGAGTGTGCGAGTGTCAGCAGAAGATCTTAAAGTGCGTGAAGGGGAGTAGACAGACAGTAGATCCGCAAGGTAGGAAGGACAAGAATCTGTGAAGAAGTTGTGACAGAGAACAGAGTTTGTACTCTATGCGTGCTTGCACAGGAAGCCAGTGAAGGGAATTCCTCTCGTTCCCTAGTGGCCATTTGACAGAAAGCATTCAATATCCCCAAGCTGACCCAACAGACCCCATACACAATTGAAGAGTTTTGGGAGAGTTTTCAAGAAAAAAGGTAGGTGACGTCTAGCGATTTATAGAACAGAGTTGGGATGAGAATGAGAAAGAACAAGGAGAAAGACAGCGACAATGGGAATTTAACACTAGTTAGTTAGTTATTCATTGCTTACAGGGTCCAGCAGACTGCAAAGGGCTGAATCAGGACCACAAAATCAAGTCAAATTACTCGTCAGTATACACCTCTTTTCACCACTGCAAGAGTGACTGTCCACCTCAGTGCAGTATGTTCTGTAGTGAAAACACCTGGATGGAAATCAAAGGGAAGGCATGCCAACATTGAGTGTGTTATTTAAGTTCATTCCCGAATTTAAAATTTGTGAATGTTTGTCTTTTTTTACCTTTGATTCCCATTTCAAAATATATGGACCACCCAGTTTTGGTATCTAAGTATAACCAAGTTTGGAAAATTGTGTTTTTTATGCAAATAATGTTGTTTTTGAAGCCACATATCCTCAATTTGTGCAGGAATAGAAAAAAAAGAAACTAAAAAAACTAACCCTAACCCTAACCCTAACCCTATCTATCTATCTATCTATCTATCTATCTATCTATCTATCTATCTATCTATCTATCTATCTATCTATCTGAGTGCATCCGAACAATTACAACACATAAATTAAAGAGCAACGTGAAGGAAAAGGTCTTCGTAGAGGGGGAGGGGGGGGGGGTTATAATGGGCAGGAGAGGGTTAAACGAGCCTAGGCCAGATAATACCCAGGGATATAGTCTTGGCTAGACCAGTTTATGCGGGGGCATAGTCTGGGCTAGGCCAGTTTATACCCTGGGTATACTTGAGGCGGGGTATAATCTGGCCTGCTACACCGGGTTCAAACGGAAACAGAAAGCCGTTTCTGACTAACCGGTTTCAAGGATTCCCGGCATAAACTTCCATATATGGGTGTCACGTGATCTGTGAAAGGTAACGTGATCTAAACGAGCAACGCGACTGGCTAGCTTTGACCTCTGCACCGGCATGGCCCAAGCAACAACAGCAATGGCGGACACGTGTGGATTGATTACCAATGCTAGTAAAACAGTGATCGTCCTAGGGGTTTGCAACCCCCGTTGGGGTGCCGGGGGTTTAAATAGTATCCCCACTTTCTGGAAATGTAGTGCTTTAAATTCCCACTGTCGCTGTCTTTCTCATTTGCTCTTTCTCATTCCTGCTCAGTTCTATCAATCTCCTATACTATCTTCTTCTTCGCTAGACCAGTCATCTACCTTTTTTCTTGAAAACTCTTATGGGACAAAACTCCTTCTTTGTGTATGAGGTCTGCTGGATCAGCTTAGGAATATTGGATGCTTTCTGCCATGTGGTCGCTAGGGCTTCCTATGATGTTATTATTTAGCAATGTAGGCATTTTATATATGTATGTGTTTTGTTGATAATTTATAATGATGTTTGTATTCTATTTTGTTTTTGTAAACGAGGGTTCGATAAATTAGAGTACAGCCTCAGCGTCCCCTGCGTGGGATGTCTTTATTGTAAAGTGACTGGCTGGTGGAGAGCTTTCAGTTTTACCACAAGGGTTGTTTCAGCAGATCTTTTATGCGGATCAGGGGTTGTCCGGTCCTGATTTAGCTCGGAAGAGTCCGCTGTACCTAAAGCAATAATCATGTAATGTAATGTAATGTAGGGATTTGCAAAACCGGTACGACGTCACAGTAAACAAACCCACTCGAACGCAAACCGGTAGGCCAGTCACGGAAACCGGGAGGGAAGCACGGTGGCCTAATGGTAGAGCTTTGGCTTGTGGATCTGAAGGTCCCGGGTTCGAGCCCAGGCCGGGGCATTGTGTTGTGTTCTTGGGAAAGGCACTTTACTCCCGTTTCCTACTCCTTCGGATGAGAGTATAAACCGAGGTCTAGTCTGTGTCACATACATTTCATCATAACGGACTTTAAAGATCCTGACGCTCATGTCCTAGACGGGTGAGTGCCGGTAACAAGAACACACCCAGCATGCACCTTGTGGGATCATTTTCCTCGAATACGGGGTATCCACAGTATTACGAAGAAGAAGAAGAAGAAGGACCCATAGCAAAGCTTAATGCGTCACTATTTTGACAATTTCAACGATTTTGCACTCGAAGTGTCTGGGCTTGATTAACGTAGGCTAGTACAAGTAGATGGCGACTCTGTTAATGCACTTTCTGTTTCATTAGAAACATCTTCGTCTTCACATAAACTTTTTTTATCGCCCCTCTCCCCCCTAGCAAAAAATAAAAAAAAAGAGATTTTTGCCTATCTGCCATTGTCGCAATACATACTGACGAGCACGAGGAAAGAAAAAAATCGAAAAGTGCGCGAGTTTAATTTATCCGTATTCACGATAGCCTTGCGCCCGCCAATGTTATATCATTCTGTATTAATGACCTCAAAGAATATGGCAAGGCTACTGAACGCATTCGCAGGCCTCTCGTCTACACTTCCTAATAACACTGGCTGGCTGGCTCTCTGTCTCTGTCTGTCTCTCTCTCTCTCTCTCTCTCTCTCTCTCTCTCTCTCTCTCTCTCTCTCTCTCTCTCTCTCTCTCTCTCTCTCACTCTCTCTCTTCATTTCTCTTGTTTTTCTTTCTCTTTTCCTTTATTTTTGAAACCAGTCAAACAAAATAAGAACCGGTAGGCTCTACCTGCTACTGATTTTTCAACCGGTATTTTTATTCTCAAACCGGTAAAATACCGGTAATTTCCGGTTAAATCCATCCCTGTAAAATGCAATAAAAGACTGAAAATACACCAAAAGCGAACTCTAAAAGAACACCATTGGGTAGAGGAAAGAAATCCCGACGGACTCAACTTCAAAAAGCTCGCGCAGCTCGGCGGAATTGTGAATCGCGTAGTATAAATAGCGATGCTGGCGTGCACGTGGTGGTGGGGCCGGGTAGCTCAGTTGGTAAGAGCGTCTTGCTAGTAACCGAAAGGTCGCTGGTTCGAATCCCGGATTGGTCAACGTGTGATCATATTATTTTCCCCTTTACCAACAACTGGCCCGCTGGTGTCAGTATAAATCGGTCCAGTAGTCACCTATATGCGAAAGTGTCGTGTGACTATAATCTACAAACAACAGCACGTGTTGGTAGAGCGTTCGCCTGGCACAGCCTTTGCCTGGCACACAGATGACCCAGGTTCGAATCCCGTGGTGGGCGATATAAAATGTGGCCATTTTCACTGTCCATTTTAGCAGTATGATTGCTTTGGTGGTTCAGTGTTGATTCAGTTCCCTACCCCTCTTTACCTGGGATGGTTATCCCCGTCTGCCATATCGCCAATGGTGGGTGTAGACGTTAAACCTCAATGTTCATCATTCACGTGTTGGAAGTGGCGATGCTGAAATTTTGCCTCCTTAATTAAGATTTGCAAGCAGTGCAACACCAAGAAGATGAGCAACAAGTACAGCAAAATGAATGTACTGCAAGGAGAAGACATTTGATGCAAAGACATTTGCCTGAAGCAGATCCAGTAGACAATGACTCGAATAAACAGAAATGTTTTGCTGAACTGAGAGCACTGCGTTCATTGTTTTCAACTGTGGCTTGCAGTGAATGTATGGAAACTGGAAGCCTGGATATAATGTTTGGTAACAAAATGGGAATATTCAAGACATAAATGCAAGGTAATTTTATTTTGTTTTAGGTATATTATTTTAAGGATTGTGGAGGAATAGTAATGCCATGGTGTTGATACTAAATCCTTGATAGCTTTCACTAGTTTCAGTTAGAAATTCATGATCAGAATGCCTTTGTGAAACTAAAAATGTAAGTGATAATTTTTTTTTGTCTTTAAGTACAAATTATTGAATAGCAGCTAAATACATGTGTATCATGCACTTACGCACATGTATACACATGTGAGGATACATATATATGTCATAATTATTTGTTGCTTCTGTTTTTCAGAACTGCCCCTTCAGCCACCAACAGTTCTCATGCGGCTGCTGTGATGGGAGTAACCAAGTGACTGTTAGCTTTGTTGTGAACAGCGCCATGATTCTTTGTTTCCATGAACTTGGGTGTGGCCCTGCAGCACTGATAAAATTTTCAACCATAATGGGTATTCCAGGAATGGCAACAAAGACTTACAAATGTTTGGCAAAGAAAGTAGACGCAGCCAACACAAAAGTCACTGCAAATGTTTTGAGTGTGCCTCTTCGTGCATTGCGTGAAGCCTATGGCGATATTGATGATGATACTTATCTCAACGATAGTGACATTGATGCATAATCCAGAGGCTGTGACAGGGATACAGATTTCAGTGACAGTGATGGTGGTGATGATAATGCACAGCCTATTGACATAGGTGATAACAGTGATAACAAGCTGACCGCAAGGCAGAACCTACTCAGAAGCGGACACAAAAGAACAAAAACAATATTTAAAAAAAAGACATCAAGGTACGTGAACACTCTGTGTAATTTGGCAATATATTTGTATAAAGCCTTAAGACGACTAGATCACGCTAGCTCATGATTGTAATGATTGTGTACATATCTGACTTTGTGTGCGTAATATTTAACTTGTAGTATTGTTTGTTTTTGTAAACGCCCCCGTTCCATAACGGGCGTTGGCCTTTCTTGGAAATAAAATAAATTCTAATTCTAATAAATTCTAAAAAAAAAAAAAAAAAAAAAAAACAACGATGACGACGATGACAACGACTTTAACAACTTGATTATTGTTGGATTATTGTCATAAACGTAACTTCGAAAGAAATATTTTCATTAATAAAAGTAGAGTTTAAAAAAAAAGAAAAAAAAAAAGAATATTAGTGTGCTCAAGAAGCTGTTAAGGCGGCGATACACGGTAAGGCTGCTGGGCCATAGAACCTCACGCCTCACGCCTCACGTGTCACGTCTCACGCCTCACGCGTGATGATAAAAATGAACAGTCATGGTATCTCTTGGCCTGGGCCATACAACGTCACACACGCCACATGCGTCACACCTCACGCCTCACGTGTGGAGAGAAAAGTGAGCATGCCCACTTTTTTCGATGCGTGTTGTCACGTTCTAGCAAGGGAGGTAATCTACCAACTCAAAGTAGACACGATAAATTAGATCTAAATGGATGATTTTAGAGTAAATTTAATCGAGTTGGTCCGGGCAAGGCCTCTTCTCTGGGACCCACATGTTCCAGATTACAAAGATAAAGACCAGAGAGCACAAGTTTGGGAGGATTTGAAAAAACTTGTGAATACACCCAAAGGTAACTTTTATACGATTTATTTATTTATTTACTGTAATTCATAGCACAGTCAACGAAAAGGTGGCAGACTTATCTCAGGGCTTGTACACATGTATCCAATTTTCTAGATCTAATCTCAACAACACAAAATTCAATACAACTTGTCTTTTCCATTTCTGTTAATCTTATTTCTCAATCTCAATTAATCTCAATCAATCTCATTTGCAATGACATTTCGGAATACACGTTCGTGTTGCCAATGAACTCTTCCCTGCGGGTCATTGAAAAATGTCTTTACACTGTCCCGTACGGCCATTGCTTCAGCAATAGGTCGTCCTTCATGGGTGGAAACTTCCAGGGGAAGCATGCCTCTGCCTTCTCCCTCCACCACCTCGTAGGTCACGTCAGAAGTCCTGTCAATGATTCTTCCGTCGCGCCGGCGGATGAAATTGTGTAGTACCACGGCAGCATTCGTCAACAAGATCGCTTGGTCAGGTTCAACTCTCATTGGCCTTTGAAATATTTCAAATTTCTTTGCAAGGATGCCGAAGGCGCATTCAACCGTTCGTCGTGCCCGTGAATGCCGGTAATTGTAAATCCTCTTTTCCTGATCCAGAGTCTTTGCTGCATATGGCTTCATTAAATACGGTTTCAGAGGAAATGCCTCGTCTCCTACAATCATGAATGGAATGGTTGTTTCTGTGGTTCCCACCTTGAACGCTGCTTTTGGGATATTGAGTTTTCCTTGAGCCAGCAACTTCGATATTTGGGATGTCTTGAACACTCCGGCGTCACTAATTCTGCCATACTGACCGCAGTCTACAAGAATGAAGCATGAATCCGCGTCACTCACTGCCATGAGCACTATACTGGGAAATCCTTTGTAGCAATAGTACATAGATCCGCTGTTGGATGGATTCTCAAGAGCAATGTGTTTGCCATCTATGGCTCCGACAGCGAAAGGATAATCCCACAAATCACCAAAACGTTTAGCTATCTGGATCCATTGATCTTCTGTTGGTAGTTTCAACTCGAGTGGTTGCAGAACGTCCCACAGGACTTGACACGTCTTGAAAATATGTCTGCTGATGGATCGTCGGGACATATGAAATGGAACGCTCATAGAGGAGAATGAGGCTCCTGTTGCCAGATATCTGAAGAAAAAAAAGCAGAAATAAAAATACACTTATTACAGCTCGAGCTTCAACAATATCAATCTTTATCCCCTTTTCTTCTTCTTATCATTGTTATAATAGAAAAGCATAAATGTCCTTCACAATTTGTCATGATTCATCAATTTTTCAATCTTTTGTTTTCTTTCTTCAGGAACTACTCCCAAGGAGACATGGGAATCCCTCATGCGCTGTCACAACAACGCTCTGCTGAGGACAAGGACAAAGAACAAATCGGGCAGTGGAGCAGACAACACCAAACCATGGAAGTTTATAAAAGAAATGGAATTTCTCATTCCTGTCAAGAAAATTAGGAATTCAAAGGGAAACCTGCCGCAGGCGAGTGACGAGGAAACTGACACGGAAGCCGACATTTTACAAACTGCTATAGAAGAGGCTGACATTGTGAATGAGAGTGATGGGGTCGATGATCCAGAGCAAGCAGTTGCTGTTGCGGAGAAAAGAACAGAAAGTGAGCAAGGGGGAAGAAAACAAAAGAAGAAGCAGAAAGTTGATGACAACGAAGATCAAATTCTGTCCTTGTTGAGAAAAAAAATTGAGAGGAAACCTGAATCTTCACGGATGGGTTTTTTCCACTCCATCATGCCGAGGATAGAAACTCTTGATGAGAATCTATTCCAGGAGTTCCAGATCCAAACACTACAGCTATTGAAACACCTTCATGCTCAACAAACTCAACAGGCACATTTCTCTGGGCAATCTGGACAGTCTTTCCTGTCTTCCCATCATACCCCAGTTCCATCAACCGTAAGCAGTTCCATGTCATCATCATATCCATCACCATCCCACTACCTTCCTAATGCTCACTATCAGAGTCAAACAAATCCACAGCGTCATATGTCTGGGGAATCCCGACAGTCTCCCATGCCACCCTGGCAGAGCTCTTCCTTGTCATCAGAATGTTCTCAGGTTGACATGGGATCCCTAGGTCCAGCGGACTACTCCCTATTTGGCCGGAGCAATCCTAGACCCAGCAATTACGATATTCAGTGAAATGCGCTTTGAATGTAAGGCTCAATTCATGTTTTCCTTCATTAAAATTGATTCATCGTATTTGCAGTATCCCTGTTTGTATTTTCTTTTGCATGAATATATGTACGTGTGTGTGTGTGTGTGTGTGTGTGTGTGTGTGTGTGTGTGCGTGTGTGTGTCTGTGTGTTTTCATGAATGCGTGCTTGAGTGATGTGACGAACAAACCTTGTACGTTTACTTAACTATTTTTGATTTATAGTTTGTAGCCCAGTCAAACAAAATGATTATTTCATCAACATAAACACATTTATAAAAGAGGACAATTACATTACAAAAAAACAAACAAACAAACAAAAACAATACCGACAGAATGGCTGATAACACCTACCTGAGAGTAATGATGAGCTTTTCTTCCGCCCCAATTGGTTTTCTCCAGTTTGATTGATCTGGCTTCAGACGTTCCAGCACGAGGGCCTTCAGGGTATTGTAAGTATTGTACGACATCCTTGTATAATTGAAAAAGAGTTCTTCATCAAGACTCTCAAGAAGACGACGGAATGTACGGTGGAATTCTCCTCGTGATTCTCTAAGAAAGAAATGTTCTCGGCACCATATGCTTTGTCTCTTTCGCTTCCTCCTCCTTCTGAGCAAGAGCAATAATAAAATTTCTTCTTCATCAGAAGAATTCATCTTCTCAAAAAGTCACAGACCACAAATATTGTGTGTGATCAGTTGAGGAAACTGCAATGCATTGTGGTACCGTCAACACAAAACTGACGCATAAAACGTGAAGCGTGTAGCGTGTGGCATGAAGTCCTATGGCCCAGAGCATGACACGTGAGGCGTGAGGCGTGAGACGTGAGGCGTGAGGCGTGAGGTTCTATGGCCCAGCAGCCTTAGACTAGATCTTATGATACCCGCATATGATTACGGAAATTCCCGGATCGGTAGGAATTGTCGTCAAGTCTTATCGATAGAGCATGTTCTATTTTTTCACGGCGCGATACGACAGTGGAGGTCAGACAGCCAATCGAAACAGCTATTTGATTGAACTCCGAGGTGAAGGTCACTGAAAAACCGCGACCTACAAACCGACAGGCTTATGACTCATACATACCGTGTATCAGCAAAGACATCAGATCTGCAGCGGCATACGCGGGTATCATAAGATCTAGTCTTACCGTGTATCGCTAGCTTAAAAGGCCAGACTTATGGTCCAGGTATGATACAGGATTGACAGCAGAAATAAAGTTGCCATGATATGTAGGTACTGTTGTGTTTACTCCATTGCATGTTTTCTTTTGCAGTTTTCTCAAACCGGTCTTTTTGCATATATCAGTGCCCACAAAAACTTGTTTCACCTGAAATACTGACAATTATAACCTCAAATTTGGCAAAGATACTATGTGATGCCTGTTCTTCATGACTACAAGAGGATTTTTACTTTATTAATATAGTGTGACCGGGGTCCTACATTTTGGCGTGTTTACCAGAGCACCAACATCTAGATGCTTCTATTTTTGTATTTTCATTACAATCAAAATTTGCTTTTGTCATCATAATTGTATTAGTATTCTGATTACAAATCAACAAACAGATTTGGGCTAGGTTGTGTTTTGGGGATGTTGTCAGTGTTTGAAATTTATATGCGTTTTTACTTCAAAAAAAGACCGTCAAAGTCATAATTAAAGTTGACATGAATTTGGAGCAGAAGTTTAATGCATGACCACTGCTTCACCCCACATCATGACAGATCCACCACCAAAGCGGTCATGCTCGCGCACCGTCGCATCAGCAAAACGCTCCTGTGGACGCCTCCAAACATTAACTCGACGGTCGTTGAAAGGCAAGGAGAAACCGAGACTCGTCTGTAAAGAGCACCCTTGACCAATGTTGCCTAGTCCACACCAAATGACGCCGAGCCCAGGCCAAACGCGCTGCACGGTGAGCTGGGGTGAGCAAAAGCTGGTCGTCTTGATCGCAGGTTTGCCTCGTGTAGACGGTTGCGAATTGTCTGGTCGCTGACGTTAACATTGCTGGCTGCGTAATGCTGTCTTCGGATGGTGTTTGCTGTAGCGGACCTCATCCTCAGAGCTGACAGGGTGATGAAATGGTCTTGTCTTGCAGTGGTAACGCGGGGGCGTCCGGACCTTCTTGGTTCTTGGACGCTTCCAGTGTTGTTAAAGCGCTCCCGCAGCCTTTGGCCAACGGAGTGGGACACTCCCAGCCGTCTGCCAACTTATCTCACCCCCACCCCTTCCTGAAGCCATGCAATAGCTCTGCCTCTATCCGCATCAGTCAATCGTCACCTTGGGGACATGGTTAGAAAAGCAGCAAAAGCGCTGCCATTTATACACAGAAAAAAGCGCCGATTGTTGAACTGAACTCAGAAAATGCAATCCTTTTGCGTGCTAATCACTTATTAATGTTGAAAATTTTGCTTTATTAGCAAGATAACAGTAAATTAGGGTCATTTTTTTGTAAAAATTGGGTTGGTTTTTCAACTCAGTGCAGAAAGTTCAAAAGGAATAAGATTGTCTTGAATGTTACTGTACAGGATAAGTTTTGAAATAAGCAATATAAGCGATATTATTGATAGCAGCAAAAAATAAACTAAATGAAATATGAGAGTGGCCCTTCAATTATTTTGAGTAGTATATTTATACACAAATCCCCGGCACTCCCACTAAGGGAAATCCTCCTACTAGCCAATTTCGCTCTAAAGAGTTTACGACGAACCCCAATATCTGGAAAGACACAATCTGCATCAATTCAAGGTGCCAAACTCAAATGTAAACAACTTCTTTACACGAAGACATAACTTAAGTTTCCTGAAATTCAATTCAATTTCTAAAACATCCCATGACACAGTCACCCGTTAATTACTAAAGCAAGAATACATGCGCATTATGAAGTTATTTTAAAGTTTGACATGAAACCAGCTGTCCCAAGCATAGACTTTAGATGAAAACCCTGGGACAAAACAATTGCTCACAACATGTTTTGAACTGGGCAACTGGTATCGTTCTCCGAAAATGGTTTAGGACTGCACCAGAAAAATATCCAAGATAATTAATCAGAACATGCAAGAAACACAAACACTAACACAGACATCTCAAACATGATTTTGACAGAAAGCCAAACTCTGAACACTGTTGTTTTGTTGTTTTTTTCCTTGAAAAACACGTTGGGAAGATTTTAAAAAAATTTTTTTTTTTTCAACACGTCGGGTCACGACTATAATTATCCTACGGAAACGAACACGTCACCTGTTTATGCGGGGAAACTGATGACATGTGCCACATATTTTGCAGGCGCCATTGTTTGGACAGAAAGAGTGGTAAGTTTGCTTGCGTGATTGCGTGATTTAGGTGGTGATTTCAGGGTTAGTGAGGGAGGGGCACAGGGGAAAGGCAGGTCGAAAGGTAACCTTGGGAGATAAAATGCAATGGGCGTGGTTTATGGGCTAATCGAAAAGATGTGAACTCGAGCTTAGATTTGTGTGTGCACGATTGTTTCTTTTGGAGTGTGTAGGGAGGGTGGGGGGTGGAGAGTGTGTAGTATGCAGTCTCCCTTTGTGTGTGTGTGTGATTAGGTTATGTCATACGCCAATAACTTGCTCCTGTGTGTGTGTTTTCAGGTATCGAAGCTGATTCAGAAATGTCAAAGAAACCAAAAACGAGAACCCTTACGCTAAAACAAAAGATCGACATCATCAATGAGGTTGAATCAAACCCGACAAAGAAAAAGACCACAATTGCCGAAGAACACAAGATTCCCAAAAGCACTCTGTCCAGTATCATGAGAGATAGGGAGAAGTATAAATGGGTCTTTTTCTCTGGAAAGTGTCTGGCCAACAGAGACGACACCGGAAATGCCAGAAGGAAAGCATTGACATGGCCCTTCTCGAATGGTTTTCAGTTGCTCGCGCGGCAAATGTTCCAATGACTGGCACATATATTGATGGAAAAGGCCTCAGAAATAACAAGAAAACTAGGACATGCAAACTGGAAATGCAACGAGGGTTGGCTGCATCGCTTTAAACGAAGACACGATATCGTGTGCAAAACGATGTCCGGTGAAAGAAAAGCTGTGGATGAAAACGTCACCGACACATGGGTAGAAGAGATTCTCAAACCCAAAATCGTTTCATACCACCCAAAAGACGTGTTCAATGTTGACGAAAGCGGGTTGTTCTGGAAGCTACTCCCAGACAGAACTCTTGCCTTCAAATCATAAAAATGCTTTGGGGCAAAACATCGAAAGAAAGATTGACATGGACGGAACTGAGAAATTGCCAGTTTTCACAATCGGCCGTTCGAAAAACCCAAGATGCTTCAAGGGCACCAGTGAAATATGCCGGCCACGCAAAAGCATGGAGGACAGCTGAGCTCTTCACTGAATGGCTTATCGACTTCTGTAAAGTCTTGCTTGTGCTGGATAATTATTCTGCTCATGACAGAAATGTGCAAGCTCGACTGAAAGCAACCGAACTTTTAGTTATAGCCCCAAATGCTGCAAGTAAACTTCAGCCCTTAGATCAAAAACCTAAAAGTTCAATATCGAACAGCGATGGTGGTGAAATTGATCGCGCACATTGATTCTGGACTATTAAGTGGAGACTTCCAAATCACTCTTCTTGATGCTTTGACTACTCTGAAGCAAGCAACAAGAACCATAGCCAGCTGCTTTCGAAAAGCAAATTTCGATCCAGTGACTCCACGTCACGATAGTTCGTTCAACTCGGATAATGACAGCGCATTTCCCCAAATCACCTCGAGACAGATTTTTTGCAGAGTTAGACATAGACGTCGAAGAATATATCAACGTTCACGAGGATGTCCAGAGGTCTGACATGTCCTTGTCCTGGGTGAAGAAACAACCGAGCAGAACAGTGACGACCCTTCATCACCCATCATCAGCCGGAAAGACTTGCTGGAGTCCCTCCAAAAAGTTTATTTCTACTGCCTGCAAGTGTTTGTGCCGGGGGATCCTGTCTCAAAGGCACTGACATCATTCAAAGAAACCTTACACAAGCATCTAATTAATTTGGGGACTCAGACAACTATCCCGCAATTCTTCCAGAAAACTGAACCAAAGACTTGCCGGATGAAACCCAACAAGACCGAGGTGATGGGCGCTTTTGTGATGATAAAGGTAAAGAAAGAGGATGAGTTCGATGAGACACCATGCGACAGAGATCTACCTGAAAGATCTCGCTCTGGGCTGCTTACCGACCCACTTCAGATTGGGGACGGGAATTGTTTTTATCGTGCATTTAGTGTTACATTACATTACATTACATGATTATTGCTTTAGGTCCAGCGGACTCTTCAAATCATGACCAGACAACCCCTAACCCGCATAAAAGATCTGCTGAAACAACCCTAGTGGTAAAACTGAATGCCCTCCACCATCCAGTCACTTTACAATAAAGACATCCCACGCAGGGGACGGCTGAGGCTGTACTCTAATTTATCGAACCCCCGTTTACAAAACAAAATAGAATACAAACATCATTATAAATAATCAACAAAACACATACATATAAAATGCCTACATTGCAAAATTACATTACATTACATTATTATTGCTTTAGGTCCTGCGGACTCTTCCGAGCCAAATCAGGACCAGACAACCCCCGATCCGCATAAAAGATCTGCTGAAACAAACCTAGTGGTAAAACCGAAAGCTCTCCACCAGCCAGTCACTTTACAATAAAGACATCCCACGCAGGGGACGGCTGAGGCTTCACCCCAACTTATCGAACCCCCGTTTACAAAAACAAAATAGAATACATTACATTACATGATAATTGTTGCTTTAGGTCCAGCGGACTCTTCCGAGCCAAGTCAGGACCGGACAACCCCCAATCCACATAAAAGATCTGCTGAAACAACCCTAGTGGGAAAACTGAATGCCCTCCACCATCCAGTCACTTTACAATAAAGACATCCCACGCAGGGGACGGCTGAGGCTACACCCCAACTTATCGAACCCCCGTTTACAAAAACAAAATAGAATACAAACATCATTATAAATTATCAACAAAACACATACAAATGCCTACATTGCTAAATAATAACATCATAGGAAGCCCTAGTGACCACCTGGCAGAAAGCGTCCAATATTCCCAAGCTGATCCAACAGACCTCATACACAAACAAGGAGTCTTGTCTCGGAAGAGTTTTCAAGAAAAAAGGTAGAAGACTGGTCTAGCGAAGAAGACGTTAGTATAGCAGATTGATAGAACAGAGCAGGAATGAGAAAGAGCAAATGAGAAAGAGCGACAGTGGGAATTTAAAGTACTACATTTCCAGAAAGTGGGGATACTATTAATACTGAAACCCCCGGCACCCCAACGGGGGAAACAAAATAGAATACAAACATCATTATAAATTATCAACAAAACACATACATATAAAATGCCTACATTGCTAAATAATAACATCATAGGAAGCCCTAGTGACCACCTGGCAGAAAGCGTCCAATACTCCCAAGCTGATCCAACAGACCTCATACACAAATAAGGAGTCTCATCCCGGAAGAGTTTTCAAGAAAAAAGGTAGGAGACTGGGCTAGCGAAGAAGTATAGCAGATTGATAGAACAGAGCAGGAATGAGAAAGAGCAAATGAGAAAGACAGCGACAGTGGGAATTTAAAGCACTAAATTTCCAGAAAGTGGGGATACTATTTATACTGAAACCCCCGGCACCCCAACGGGGGTCATTGCTAAATAATAGCATCATAGTGACCACCTGGCAGAAAGCGTCCAATATTCCCAAGCTGATCCAACAGACCTCATACACAAATAAGGAGTGCACCCCAACGGGTGTGCACTTAGTGTGGCACACAGGACCTCCACGGCCAAACTCATCAACTTCATGCTGCAGAACGAGAAACCATTCTCAGGCTATGTGGGCACCAGCATACTCTCGGGGATCCGACATTGAAATCCTTGCGGCTGCCACCATGTTCCAAAGAACTGTTGCAGTGTTCAAAAACGAGTGGCTCTCATACAAACCTCTTTTTTCAATCGAAGGAAGAGATCTTTGTAAAGAGCAAATCTATCTGAGGAATGTATGTGCTCATTTTGAGCGAGTGGTGAAGATCGAACCACAATAAACATGCAGCGAAACACAACATTTGCCTACTATCTATGTTTACGAAGATTTCTTCTTAAAATTAAAGATTAAAATTTATGACAACAGAGACAAATTGTCTCATTTTATTTCTTTTCTTTCTTTAATGGAGAGGGTTTCATTAAATATTACATTTATTATGATTTACTTGGAATCATTTTAACAAAAGCGTAGTTTCATATCGAATCTTTTGGTTTTGTTTCCGAGATGTGTCACCGTTTTCACGATTTATTTTTTTACAGTTGGCTTTGAGGTATTAATAAAGCCCCACTGAAGAAAACACTTGTAACTTGTCATTGTTTTGATCTTATTCATTTAAACACACACACACACACCATGCAGAGAGAGAGAGAGGGAGGGAGAGAGAGAGAGAGAGAGAGAGAGAGAGAGAGAGAGAGAGAGAGAGATTCCAAGTGATTTTACAACTTATCCTGAAAAAAAACCTCGCTTAAGCCGAACTCCAGGGTAATTTCTCGGGAAAAGTTTGGCTTATCGGAACTCGGATATGCACAAACTTGGATAAGCGAAATTATTTTTCATTCCCCGGGCGAGTTCGGCTTAAGCGTGTTTGACTGTATAAAATGCAAACCCCCAATTTTTCTTGTGTTATAAAAGGTAACTTTATCCATCAGTAATCAATGCACAGAGTATTGTGAACATGACACATCCATCATCAGACCACAACACTTATAATTCATCCTATCAACAAAAAACAAAACAAAAAAAAGTTTATAACAACTAGAAGGGCTAAGCCCATATGACTCACAAGCCCCTTAGGGAACTTATTCAAAATATTCTACATGAAAATTAGTGCCCAGTACTGGGTGCTTTTAAAAACTTAAACGAAACTTGCATTAAAACAAATATTAAATTTGATTTGTTAGTTAGTTATTCATTGCTTACAGGGTCTAGCGGACTGCAAAGAGCCAAATCAGGACCACAAAATCAAGACCACAACTTCGCTGAAAGAGGACTCACCCCAGATCCGCATAAAAGATCTGCCGAAACGACATGACCTCGACCTTCAGCACCATATGATCACTTACATATGATCAAATAAACTACAGCAGGAGTTGGCATTCTTTTTAAAAGAAGTATTAGAGAGCGGTTATACCTCAAACTTGGCAGTTAGTCATTGTTTATAGGGTCCAGCCGCCGAATCAGGACCACAACTTGGTAGAAAGAGGACTCGCCCCCAATCCGTATAAACGATCTGTTGGAACAATCCTAATGGTAACACTGAAGGCACTCCACAAGCCAGTCACTTTACGATAAAGGCACCCCATGCAAAGGACGCCGAGGCTGTACTCTAATTTAGCGAATCCCCATTTACAAAAACAAAATACAATATAAACATTATAAAATATTAACAAAACATACGTAAAAAACGCCAATATTGCTAAATAATAATACCAAAGAAAGCCCTAGTGACCATTTGGCAGAAAGTGTCCAATATCCCCAAGTTGACCTAACAGATGAGTTTTTTGTTTTCAGGAAAAACGGTAGTTGAATGACATATTGAAAGAGTAAATACTGTAGACGACAGAAAAGAAAGGCTAAGGCAGAAATACAGGGAGTGATAGAAAAGAGGAAATTTGAAGCACTACATTTACAGAAATTAATAATAATAATAATAATAATAATAATAATAATAATAATAATAATAATAATAATAATAATAATAATAAGTTTTCTTATTAAGCGCAATTCCCCTTGCGGGCTCAACGTGCATGCAAACAGCAGCCGCACGCCTTCATACAAAAACAATGCCGTACGGGAATAGGGGGAGGGAGGAGAAAGTACTGGATAGCATTAAAATGTCAACGGAGTAATGGTTCAACAGAGTGGGGGAACAATTAATGCTACAATAATAATAATAATAATAATACAGGATGCTATATACGCGCCTTTCCCCAAATCAATCAGTCTCAAAGCGCGGCGATCTATACCAACATACACGCTCACCTGTCTCATCCACCCTCACACACATCAAATACACATCCATCACTCAAACAGGTGGTGTAAAGGCAGGGAGATCGCTATTAGAAGACGGAAGAACATCGAATATTTATTTTTGAAATTTTTATATTGACTGCGTCCTGTACCATTATTGAAGGGAGGGAGGAAACAAGATTCCCAGGTATCCCCACGGTGGGGAAAGAATACATGAGAATGACAGAAACATTGGTCATTTAAAGCACTAAATTCCAAAAAAATGGATACTATTTATATGGTTCAGCAAAGAGCTGAATCAGGACAACAACCTGGTTAAAAGAGGACTCATCCTTGATGCATATAAAAGATCTCTTGAAACAACCTTAAGACTCGCCCTCGATCCGCATAAAGATCTGTTGAAACAACCCTAATGGTAACATCGAAAGCACTCCACCAGCCAGTCACTTTACAATAAAGGCATCTTATGCAGGGGATGCTAATAATATATCGAAACCCCGTTTACAAAAGAAAACAATATAAACATCATTATAAAATATTAACAAAACATACACATATAAAATGCGTAAATTGCTAAATATTACCACAGAAAGCCCTACTGACCATTTGGCAGAAATCATCCAATATCCCCAAGATTACCCAACAGATCTCATACACAAATGAGGAGTTTTGGGAGTTTTCAAGAAAAAAGGTTGGCGATGTCTAGCAAAGAAGATAGCAGGTTGATAGAACAGAGTAGGAAAAAAAAAGAACAAATGAGACCCACATAAACAGTGGGAATTTAAAGCACTAAATTTCCACAAAGTGGGGATACTATTTATACAGAAAACCCCGACACCACCCTCCGGGTAGGCAGTAGAGATAAGATCTATTTTTAAGAAGGGGAACAGGAAGTTGCCTGGTAACTATAGACCTGTAAGCCTAACATCTGTGGTGTATAAGCTATTTGAAGGCTTTATAATAGCCTGTCTTAGTTGGAAGGTTCGTAGAGGTTCATACACTTTTATCGAGGTTCTCATATCTCAAATCTAGGTTCCTGAACCTTTTTTTGTCCAAAAGTTCAGCAGCCAACGTTGAATGACTGGATGGTTGAAACTGATTGGCAAGCCAGTTGATACAATATACCTTGACATCCAAAAAGCATTTGATAGTGCCCCGTTTGATTTGCTTTAGTGATCGTAATCATATGTCGAAGAAGAGGGTCAGACAGAGGAAGTTTTCTTTGTAAGTATGAACAACTGGCTCGGTAGAACGAAATGACATCATTGTAGAAGTCTTGAACAATAGTTGATTTTAGCTTGTTTTCATGTTTTCCAAGAAATACCATAGCTTCCTCCCCAATGATTTAATCAGAGTCTTGCTAGAATTTTTCGTACTAAGTTCGTCGCGCATTCGTTTAGTCGCCATTTTTTTTCCAACATGAAAGGATGAAAGGGAAATAACTCCTGCATTTTCAGGGGACAATCACAAGTTATTTCCCTGGACACATTTCGTCTGCTATAATACAGTGGAACCTCCGGTATACGACCGTCCAAAATCTGAGAAAAAACGGTCTTATAATAGAGGTGGTCTTATACCGGAAACAAGGGGTGGGGTGGGGGGGGGAAGGGGGTCAGGCTCGGAAAGATATGTAGTCATAATTTTCACACTCACCAGCATGTATTCTCTGACAAAGGAAACTGTAAAACATGTTTCATTTTTAGCTTGTCTTTTATTCACAACTTCAAAAATAGAAAACAGTCGAACCACTGCCAGACGAAGTCTGTCAGTGCAGAAGCTCTCAGTTTCGATGTTTCCCTTTTCGCCACTTTTTCCACTCTCCCATCGTAGTTTCACAGATTCCTTATCCTTTATGATGAGCTGAATTTGGGTCTTCCCAACGTCTAAACTTCTTGCAATAGACAAACAACTCTCCCCATTTTCACTTCTTTCAATCACTTTCATTCTCTCTGCCAAACTCAAAACGTTCCTCTTGCGCGACGCCATTTTGACAGCCAGTGTAGGCGAGTAATGTCCCTTATTTGCGAACCGGAAATAGCAGACAACAGCAGGCATACACTAACATGAGAGAAAAAACGAAAGGTACAGACAGCAAATTAACTGATATCTCTTTTAAACTGCCCTAAGAAGGTCGTATAAAGGGCTTAAGACACAGACGCTGGTTGCATAAACGAGGTTGTCACATACCAGAGGTCATTTATTATTGGAAGTGAATCCGTCAGAAGTTTTCAGGTGACATAACGGAGGGAGTCGTATACCAGAGAGCCGGATACCGGAGGTTCCACTGTATTTGTCTTGCTCATATGACATAACAAAGCTTATTGTCCCTAA
Source organism: Oncomelania hupensis (assembly GCA_036898135.1). NCBI lineage: Eukaryota > Metazoa > Mollusca > Gastropoda > Littorinimorpha > Pomatiopsidae > Oncomelania > Oncomelania hupensis. The sequence goes on along the minus strand of CM072522.1, from coordinate 4,725,133 downwards.
TTTCCGTAACACAATAACCAATTTACGTATTTTTTGGAACACTCTATCATTTTTTCAAATTTCCGTAACAAAATACGGAAATTCCGGAACGGTAGGCAGCTCTTGCAAGTCTTGTTGCATAATATGGGTTAAATAGAGCCATTCTACTGCCATTTTTTGTATGTTTTTGCAAGGCCAAAAACTACCTATCTTCAAGATCAACGCCAAAAATGGTGTATCAAAGATCAATCTATGTCTAAATACAAGGTCTGAACTTCGTATCTCTCACAGTTTATGGTCAAGGTCACTTCAAAGTACCTATACCGACTTTGAACAGCTCCATCGACCTTCACCTTGGAATGAGGTTGACCAAATGTGCATAGGATGTGTGTCCCATTGATATCTGTCATGCATAAAAAAATCATGTTCAATATTAACAAAAGAAAAACAGTGAACATGTGTAAAAAAAAAATCGTAATTTTTTTAACTAACATTTGTTAACCTTGAAGTGAAGTCATTAATTTTTAATCAATTAATTAATTTTTTTAAAGTCATTAATTCACTGATCATTTATGAGGTCTCATTGATAAACACCATCTTATCTAGTTTGGTCGTGATAGTTGAAAAAGGTTCTGAGATATTAATCTATTTGCAAATTGCACGTCCAGATGGCAAACATACAGACAAACGGACACCCCTTTTTTTTAAATGTCATTTTTGGACTAGTTAGGACAAATCCCGCCCAGTTTTGCAAAAATCTAGAAATGTAGTTTTTGGGATGAGTACATAAACTTTTATATCTAGACTATGCGTTAGTCAAAAGAGTGAAACAGACCTGCCAACCCCAGTAAGGACTCGATAGTACTCAAATAAAATTTTGATAGTATTTTTAATAAAACAATAGTATTTTGAAAACGACGAAAAACATAATTACAAAGCGGCGTCGGTTTTACGTCATTTACACCTTGAGTGTAACTAAACCTTTATTTTTAATATTGATCGATTGATTGATTGATTGTTGCTTTAGCTCCAGCGGACTTTTCCGAGCCAAATCAGGACCGGACAACCCCCGATCCGCATAAAAGATCTGCTGAAACAACCCTAGTGGGAAAACTGAATGCTCTCCACCGGCCAGTCACTTTACAATAGACATCCCACGCAGGGGACGGCTGAGGCTTTACCCCAACTAATCGAACCCCCGGTTACAAAAACAAAATAGAATACAAACATCATTATAAATTATCAACAAAACACATACATATAAAATGCCTATATTGCTAAATAATAACATCATAGGAAGCCCTAGTGACCACCCGGCAGAAAGCGTCCAATACTCCCAAGCTGATCCAACAGACCTCGAGTCATACACAAACAAGGTGTCTTGTCCAGGAAGAGTTTTCCAGAAAAAAGGTAGGTCATTGATCTAGCGAAGAAGAAGATAGTATAGCAGAGTGATAGGACAGAGCAGGAATGGGAATGAGCAAATAAGGAAGACAGCGACAGTGGGAATTTAAAGCACTAAATTTCCAGAAAGTGGGGATACTATTTATACTGAAACCCCCGGCACTCCAACGGGGGTACTGTTGCCGCAGTGAATCGGTCATGCCTATAAAGGAAAGACAGGTTTTCAACTGGGGCTTTCACTTTTCCCTTTATAGGTTAGAACAATCTACAGTGGCAAGATTGCTCATGACCCCAAGGGGTTTATTTTTAATAATTAAAAGTCTTCACATGGTATCTCTTAAATGCTGCAGTATCTCAATTCATGTCTATTTCCAGTACTTAGTGTTCTTCACACTAGTTCCACAAAAAATCAATGTATAAAGCTTTTCAACTGCTAGAAGGACAAGTGGGGGTGGAGCATGTTGCTGAAGTAGCAGCTGCACTCTGCTGCATTTTGGTAGCCGACTTGCATTTTTTCAGAAACTGTTCTGAAAATTCTCTCTCATAGCATGGCCCTTCCTTTTTCCAACTGCACATTCGTTAATTATAGCAGTCGTCTTGCTTCTAGATGAACCATAGCTCTTTGCAATTTCACTGTCGGGAACATTTTTTTTCAAAAGTTGTCCAGCATGGTCCGATGCCGAAATAGGCACATTATGTTTCACCAGAAATGCAGTAAAATATGCCTCACTTCGAATTGTTTTCAAGTCTGCATCTTTCGTTGAGACATAGCTAGCGATTGACGAAGCATTTTTCAATGCTGAAGCCTTTGCAATATGCCTCTTTGACTGGACATGTTTTTTCACATCATCAAAACCGCCATGCGCGACTGAAAAATCGAACTCACAGACACGGCATCGAGCGTATTTGCTGTTGAATTTTGATGCGACGATGCAAGGATAATCCTTAGAGTAAGAAGGAAGAAAGTTTTGCTGCCTCCTCTGTTTTTTAGAAGCGATTTCAGCAGTAGCAGAAGGAGATTTACTAGTGCGTTTCCGCGGCCTACCTCTGCCCGCCATGGTTTTTTTTGCTTGAGAAAGAATGTATACCATTGGTGGTTCAGGAAATCAACGCGACCATTGATAGAAAATGGGCTTCAACTCTCATTCGAAAAAACATGTTTGTTGTTGTTTAATAACGGAGCAAACCCCACTGCTCTTCCATTGTTGGTACTTGAGGGTAATGTTTTAAAATATACTCAACAGGTAAAATTTTTGGGTGTATTTTTAACGTCTAAATTAAGCTGGAATTGCCATATACAATATTTAATCAAGAAAGCATCCAAAAGATTGAATTTTCTAAAATTGTTATGTTTTCAGCCATGGAGTCAAGATACATATACATTAATTCACTTAGCAACGTCGTTGGTTAGATCGGTACTCACATACGGTCAGGAAGTGTATTTTTCAGCTCCAGCAACATTGTTAAGGAAAATACAAAGCTTAGATAGCAGAGCATTTAAATTAGCCTTAGGTGTACCTGTACACTCTAATACACTAAAATCATATAGGGAAGCTCGTCAACTCTCTTTTATAGAAAATCAAAAATTAAGTGTTGCTAGATATGTTATACGGAGTTTGGCCGTTCCTAATTCTGTTCATGATGAGATTTTTGTCGACAGCAATGTAGATTATCCAAAACGAGCAAAATCTATACCGTATCTACAACCCATTAAAAACTATGTTAGTGCCATTTTAGACAATTGCAACATTGACATTTCTGATATTCCTGTTTTACCAAGTGTACCGAAAATCCCACAATGGGAACATTTAAGTGCTAATTTTGATATTGATTATACCTCGGTTAAGAAAGGTGAAAATGTAAATGTCTTAACAGCTGAGGTTCGAGAACATTTGGAAAGAACGTATGGTAATCATTTAAAATTTATACAGACGGATCTGTGTCTGAAACTTTACTTGCTGGTGCCGGTTTTACCATTCCTGATCTAAAAATAAAAAAATCGTATTATGTTGGTAAGAATGTATCAATTTTCACAGCAGAATTGTGTGCCATTTTAATGGCTTTGGACACTATTAGCAACGCCTCTATTGCCTTTTATAACATAGTTTTATGTGTTGATTCTAAAGCTGTTCTCAAAGCCCTTCAAAATTGGTATTGTAAAACTAGATCAGACATTATTTTCGATATTAGATTATTAATTCATGCTATTATGTCAAATGGTGTAGGAATTTCTTTTTGTTGGGTTCCTTCACATTGTGGCATTTATTTTAATGAAGTTGTGGATACTTTAGCAAAGGAAGGGTCATTCTCTGTAAGTGACAACAACATTGTTAGACCATCTGCATCAGAACTCATTTCGTTGGTAGAAAGATCAATGTACTCCACCTTATCACAAAGTACTGGAATAGATCATTACTCATGTTCTAGAAACTTGTGTAGAATAATCAATAAGCTAAGAGTCAACTCATGGAATACTAAATTTTTAGCTGATGCTATGTGTCCATGTTCTCAACCAATTTCCGTTGAACATCTGTTAAAAACTTGCCCCATATTAACTTCACAATATTTAAACAAAAATATTAAAACAAGTGAACATTCCACTGTTGAACTGCTGCAGTATCCAACAATTATTACCATAGCACAAATTATTAGCCAGTCTCCAGTGAGCAAATTTTTGTGATTATTTTGTCTGATCCTTGGATGTGCTTTTTGCATTTTGCGTGTGATTGTGTGTATGCTTGCGTGCATGGTCTAATATCACAAACTGTGAATAGATGTTAAATAAAATTATTGAATTGAATTGAATTGAATCGACCATTGATTGGACAAAATTGTATGCATATAGGTTTATTCTTTTTCCGGTCTTCTGATAGTATTATAGCCATCGCACATGATGCAGCCAGTGCGCGACCAATCAGAAGGGTTCGTTTTTATTTTTTATTGTCAAAACGCGCGACTTGGCCTACCATATCACCCCTTGGGGTCATGAGCAATCTTGCCACTTTAGATTGTTCTAACCTATAAAGGGAAAAGAGAAAGCCCCAGTTGAAAACCTGTCTTGCCTTTGTAGGCATGACTGATTCACTGCGGCAACAGTACCCCCGTTGGAGTGCCGGGGGTTTCAGTATAAATAGTATCCCCATTTTCTGGAAATTTAGTGCTTTAAATGACCAATGTTTCTGTCATTCTCATGTATTCTTTCCCCACCGTGGGGATACCTGGGAATCTTGTTTCCTCCCTCCCTTCAATAATGGTACAGGACGCAGTCAATATAAAAATTTCAAAAATAAATATTCGATGTTCTTCCGTCTTCTAATAGCGATCTCCCTGCCTTTACACCACCTGTTTGAGTGATGGATGTGTATTTGATGTGTGTGAGGGTGGATGAGACAGGTGAGCGTGTATGTTGGTATAGATCGCCGCGCTTTGAGCCTGATTGATTTGGGGAAAGGCGCGTATATAGCATCCTGTATTATTATTATTATTATTATTATTGTAGTATTAATAGTTCCCCCACTCTGTTGAACCATTACTCCGTTGACATTTTAATGCTATCCAGTACTTTCTCCTCCCTCCCCCTATTCCCGTACGGCATTGTTTTTGTATGAAGGCGTGCGGCTGCTGTTTGCATGCACGTTGAGCCCGCAAGGGGAATTGCGCTTAATAAGAAAACTTATTATTATTATTATTATTATTATTATTATTATTATTATTAATTTCTGTAAATGTAGTGCTTCAAATTTCCTCTTTTCTATCACTCCCTGTATTTCTGCCATAGCCTTTCTTTTCTGTCGTCTACAGTATTTACTCTTGAATATGTCATTCAACTACCGTTTTTCCTGAAAACAAAAAACTCATCTGTTAGGTCAACTTGGGGATATTGGACACTTTCTGTCATCTACAATGGCAAGATTGCTCATGACCCCAAGGGAAACAACAATGAACAATCAATACAAAAAAATTAATGTGCCATAATGACACAACTACACATCACAGTCACATTTATAGGAACTTTTGAACTTTCCCATGTACAAACTACAGGGTCAGTGAATCTACAGCGGTTACACGGACAATGACATGTACGCTAAACAAATAATCTGAACGTAAAATAACTCAGTATCAGCATAGAGAGAACCTATGTAACTGAACATTACAACAGCAACAGTAACAAGGATAATAGTAGCTAATGATGATAATAATAACAATTATAGTACTGCTAAACTAGTATTACAGAGGAACGAGAAAAGTGTAGTGTTTTACTTTTAGCTCAGAATATATTTGATCATAACTAATTGCTCTTATAAGCTGAACAAGTTGCTCAATTTGCTGGCCAAAATCAAGATGTAACTGAAGGGGCAAACTTGCAGTTTCAAACTTGACTTGAACTCAAGGAATGTTTATTACTCAGGACAGGAATTACATGTCATCTTATTCAATTGTAATTATGTTACTCACAAGTATATCAACTAACAAGTTAGTATCTCTCTTCTATGTCTCTATCGACGTGCACGTACAACCGGTTGCTTCCCTTTACATGCTTTGCGCTCCATAAAGCGTCATCGGCCTGAAATAACTTTTTAGAAACTTCAAAACCCAGGGGAATTATGGGTAGAGAAATCCTTTTCTGAAATGAGGTCGGCCAAATCCTTCTTTAGTTTCTTTGCTCGAGTAAAGGCAACCTCATAGGGTATGGAGCACTTCGTCCATTATAACTCCATCGCTGATAATACTGCTGACAAGTTTCTGCTTTTGTTCACTACCAGAAATATGCAGTTCCTCTCCCAACTTTCGTTTCATTTCAGCGAGCACATCTTCGCGAGAACAGATTTCCCAGAATTCTCTATTCTATTTTTAGGTTTCGGATATCCCCGTCTCAGCTTGTGGCTAAACGGGACCACCGCACATCGACTGGGGGCAATACGAGATACTAACTTGTTAGTTGATATACTTGTGTGTTACTGTAGTCAACATATCAACAAGGAGAGGTGAGGGGGTAAGAGGAGAGGGAAAGTGTCTATTAATTTTAATGGTATTTGTTTGGGATGTGAAGTAGGTGGGTGACATGGGGTGAGGAGGGTGGGGGGAAAGGGTGAGGAATGCAGAGTGTGGAGGGAAGGCACGGAAGCATGGGAGAAACAGGAGCAGATTTGCACATAAAAGAACACAGAAACTCTGACATAATTTCTTACAAACACTTAAAAACATATTTTGTTGTTTTGTTCTCAACTTAATATTAAAAAACTACTATAGACTGCAATGCTGCAATTTAAAATATCAATCCCAGTGAACAGATATGGAACAGCTAGCTCTAGTTATCAACACTAAACAATACAAGCAAACACTGTTTTCTAGACTTTTTACATTCTGAACACAATAAACAATATAAACAACCAACAACATAGCCACAGACAATAGGAAAATCTTAACACAAAACTCATACACAACATATTGTCAAAAGAATATAAAGTTATACACAAATGCACACATACAGTCAAAACGAAAATACAAAATGAACACTTGACCAACACTCATCATATTTGACACATACACACACTATTCTATAAATATGCATACAAAAAAATAAACAAACATAAAACTCCAAACTTTATGACAACTTTGCTACTTTCAGTGCATCCAATGCCAAACAAGAAGAAAAATCAATAATACAAACATAACATAAAAAGTATGATGTAAACCAGAATGAGAAAACAGTAATAAAGGAAATGAAGTAGAGTCCAGCATCACGTTGCAGATGACGTTTTGTGCTTGGAGGTGAAGAAACTGCGCAGGACGAGGATCTGTCCAATGCCGATGATGATGATGAGGACAGCCACACCAATGGACCACAGCAGCACTCGCTCGTTCAAATCCTCTGCAAAGCCGCGACCTTGAGCCTCGCGCAGTTTGAAGTGTGTCTGAAGGTCAAGGACTTTGTTCAGCTCCTCAAACAGAGTGACGGCTGATGTCTCGATCTACACACAGACAAGAGGGCAAGACTCCTTCAACGTGCAAGACACCCAAACCCCAAAAGCACAGAGGTCCAAAATGGGTTAAAATAACAATGAATGGTCTTTGTCTTTTCACCACAGTTGTCAAGTTAAAAGCAAAGTAGGTATAGCAAAAAGTTAGAAAACCGTGCTCAAGTGAAAGTTTGTGATGCACTTTCCACCAAAGGAGTTCAGAGTTGATAAACAGAAGTGACATGGAAGAGTTTGGCAAAAGTAAAAATGTATTTAGTATATATTTGACAGGGAGGTGTTCACCATAAAATATTTTACTCTGGGGAAGTCTTTCAGCTCTACTGGTGTTTTTTTTAAAATATGAGTTTATTGACTCACATCCTTGCAGCAATGTATGTATTAACCTGAAAAAAAAAATAGAGGGGCAAAGCCCATATGACTCACATACTTCTTGTGGAACTCTCAATATTTAACATGAAAATAACTGCCCAGAAAAAACAAAATGAAACGGTGGCATTAAAATGCAAAGTAATACCGACTTTGATTTTTCTATGCTCTTGACATTGAGATGACCTTGACCTCAGGCTCCAAATAAACTCACATACTATCAAATAAACTACAGCAAAAGTTGAATTACGCAAAAAAAACAACTTACCTTTGGATGACCTTGACCTTGGGATGATTTTGGGATGACCTTGACCTTCACATACTCTCATGCAAAAATGTGTTTGCAAGGCCTAAAATTACCTTACAACAAGTTTGGACTATATCTCTCATAGGTTAGGGTCAAGGTCACTTCAAAGTACCTATACCAACCCATTATGACTTTTGAGTGAGGTTGGCCAAATTTATATAGTATGTGTCTCTCATTGATTGGTAATTTGAAGTGGCCTTGAAGTGTCAGAGACACAGTCCAAATTTGTATGAAGATAATATCTTGATCTTTCATGTGATACTTTTTGCATTGATCTTAAATAATCTTGCATTTCAGAAAGAAAAAAAATGAAGTAAAAAATGTTTAATCGTAAAATGGCATGGCTCTAAATTTGAACTGACCTACAGTGCACAATAACATTGGGTTATTTGATTATACATGAGCATCAGATGTTATGTCAAGGTCATCCCAAGGTCACAATTATTTTTGGACATAAACCAAACTTTTGTATTATATCTGATTGTACATTAGTGTTCATTGGTAGCTAGAGGGCATGGCCATTTTAATGTCAACATTGCAAGAGCAAATTCAATATTGCTCTGTTTAATTGACTGCAACTGTTTCATTTAAGTTTTTAAAACTTTCAGGTAGAATATTGAATATGTTGGTTTCCTAAGAAGCATGCGAGTCGATCAATCTATGAACTATTTTTTGTTGTTATTATATTTCCAGACTTATTTTATTTGGAAATACTCTGAAATAGTTGGGGGGAAATGAACTAGAAGTGTCAGTTGGTCCGTCTGTCTGTCAATCTGACTATCTGTCAGTCTGTTGAAAGCCATACCTCAAGAAGCACTGAATGGATTTTGACCAAATGTCATATGAACATTACCTAGGTTACCTGTATTATATTTGCTCTATTGCAAAGGTCAAGGTCACTAGTGACATTTTGTTACTGAAGACGTTTTGCTGAAACTCCCCCCCCCCCCCTCAAAAAAAAAATAGCTGAAGCTATTTTGTTGAGTTTTGGAATACAGCTACTTCAAATCATGGGCCATCCTTCAGAAGCAGTCCGGCTGTCAGTCACTCAAAATTTCACTTTTTTGTTTAAAACACACTTTTGGTTTTATCTCAAGAATCTGACATTCAACATTGTATTTTTATTATTTGTTTATTTAATCATTCTTAAATAGTGCTTTTCCAGATCGAGAGCTGCTCAAGGTTCTGGCTGATACAGAATCTAATGTAAGCGGAAAAAAGGCACCCATTTGCAATATTTGGGCACACAGTCCAACGCCTAAACGACTGAGCACAATCCTGGGTAAACGGGGAGAGGGAGAAGAGACCTAGTGTGTGCTGAGTGTATTTGTGTAGCCAGCACTCACTTTTCTAGGACAAGAGCGTCAGAATCTTTAGTCCATGCTATGGAACGCGCACATGCACAGACTAGACCTCAATTTATACTCTCATCTGAAGGAACTTAACGACATCTGGAAATACTTTCAAACCTCTGGGGTTTGGAGTTTGGGGGAGGGATCACAATGAGCCAAATGCCTGTGGGTCGGTCCTTTGGATGCCATATTTCAAGAACCACTGAACGGATTTTGACTAAACTTTCTACGAAAGTTTCCTAGGTCAGTATGGCGTTATGAAAGTTTCATCGCGCATTTCCGAGTTCTTCCGAATACACAGTATGCAAATTTTCCAGAAATTTGATTGGAACTAAAGCGGAACACAAAACAGGCAATCGCGCCAATCTGCTTGCTTTCCTTTCGTTTTGCGTTACTTGAGGCGGGAAGATGGACAATTAATTAATTATTTAATTATAATTTTAATTAAAAATTATATTTATTAATTAATTTGCTCTGCAAAGGACAATTGGAACTGCAGAATGTTACATAATACATGTATATTATTTCATTAGCTTGACCGATTTCAGTTTTGCAGAAACAGTGTGTTTCGCCTCAGTAAACTACGGAACTGCGCGATGAAACTGCTCGAGCTAAAGTATCGATGCAAAGTATCGATACTTTTTTAAAATCCTAATTTATAATCACTTTTCAAAAAGCATCGATACTTTCGCAATTGGCGTTCCATTTGAGAAAATGTGTGATCCTTTTGAGAAAAGTATCGATACTTTCCTAAACGGATGGATCTTTATGAGAATAGTATCGATGCACTTTCATCTCGCGTTTGACCCTGTTCGTACGCCATAGGTCAGTGGCCTGCATCCTGTGCCATCCTATTTGCTCTTTCTCAAAGATCAAAGTCACTGGAGACATTTTATTGCTACACATGTTTTTCTCGGTATCTAAAAATTAGCTTAGGGGACTTTAATAATTGTTTGCATCAGATAGTTCAGATAGTGGCTTATTATTCAAGGTTTTCATTTTGCTTCGTTAAGATAAAGCCAAGTCACAACACTGCCAAAAAAATATAAGTGTGTGAGTTTCTGGAAATATATTTAAATGGTTTGCTATCTTGTTATTATTATTACCATGTGAACTTGAAGTCAAGTTAATCATTTACTGATAATTTTGTATGGCCACATCACCAGAGCATCAGGCCTTGCAAAGACCATCCTGCAAGGCACGGTGCAAGGAGGCAGAAGAAGAGGGACAGAAAAAGAGGTGGGAGGACAACATTCGAGAATGGACTGGCTTGACACTGCATGAAGCCATGAGGGTGGCTGAGAACCGAGAAAGATGGGGTACGCTGGTTAAACGATCATCTGTGATGTCCCAACAACATTTGAGTAACGGGATAGTATAGGATAGGGTAATTTTCAAGCTCATGGTTATATATGCCATACGAGTTAAAACAGATGAAAGGTTTAGAATTGTGTATGAATGAATGGTCAGACTATTAATAGATTATCAATGTTTATAGGAGTCAGACTATGTCAATTGTCGAACTATTTAGGACTATCTGCAGTAGATTTGCAAAAGTATGATTTTCAGGGGGGGGGGGGGGGGGGGGGGGGAATTTTTATTTTATTGTTTTTTTTTTTTTTTTTTTTTTTTTATTTATTTTTTTTTTTTAATTTTTTTTTTTTTTAATTTTATTTTTTTTCGGGGTGGGTGGGGGGGGTGGTTACAAGTACATACTCACAGTGCTGATGTCGATATATAGATATTGAAAAGACAAAAACAAAATATGAAAATGTACTTACAATGTAGAGAATGAACTGTGAGATGTTCACCAAAGTAATAAAGTCTTTCAGCTTGATCTTTTAATATTAAAAAATTAGTTTGTTTCTTTGTCAAGATTCATTATGTTTATTTCACTTTGTCACACTCTCTCATAATTTAAAAAAACTTTAAAAAACTAAAAAAAACACTCAAGGACTACATGAAATTTCCAAAAGCATTCTATTTTTCTTTTTCTGCGTGCCACTTTTCTCAAAAAACACTCAAGGACTAAATGAAATTTCCAAAAGCATTCTATCTAGATTTTTCTTTCTCCGCGTGCCACTTTTCTGGTGCAATTATCATTATTTTAACAATTTGCAATAATTTAACATGGACACCTAAAGTTTGATAGTGCAAACTCTTACTAATTCGTATTCATATCCGATTAAAAACATTTTGTTTTGTAACCAACTTTGGCACGCACAAAAGCAAACATGCTGTGAGGTAGGTATACTATTTGCCAGATTTGGTCATGCATGCTCCCATCACCCAATGATCATGCTCCCATCACCCAATGATCATGCTCCCATCACCCAATGATCATGCTCCCATCACCCAATGATCATGCTCTCATCACCCAATGATCATGCTCCCATCACCCAATGATCATGCTCCCATCACCCAATGATCATGCTCCCATCACCCAATGATCATGCTCTCATCACCCAATGATCATGCTCTCATCACCCTATGATCATGTTCCCAAATGACAAGCTCACAAACAAACACGTCAGTTTCAAATGAACATGCAGGTTAAAAAATTTGACATTATTCAGACTAAAACATTTTGTGTTCACTTGTTCTTTGCACTTGTTTTGTAACAGTATCAAATGTTGCTGGCTGAAAAAAGTACTGCCATATATCATTTAATACAAAAGTGTGATGCAGTAGTTCATAGTTCCTAGCAGCAATATAAACCAGAAAATGTCAACTTGTCTTTATCCTAAAGGAAGCACTTGTATAACAAGCAGACCCGTTTACCCCGCACTATTTGAGCTTTTGCTTGTTTAGCAGTAGTAAAACTTAGAAGGTTACTGTAGTCTATAGCAGACGATTAAGGTATAATTGATGTGTACACACACACCGCGAGCTGACGCGAGCCGTTTAGTGACACCATCGCGGCCTCCGATGGTGTTTCGAACTTTATATCCACTTAGATTGTTTCAGCCAATCAGGACACAGGTAGAGTGGTTAGAACCAGTTCTGGCTGATTCAGTCAAAGCCAAGTATAGGGTCAGTTGTGTGGAAAGCTCTGAGCAGTACACAGCTACACTCGAGCAGAGAAATATCTCCACTGATAGAACAGGGAAGCAGTGCTTGTTGAATATTTGAATTCAATCAAGTAGCCACAGGCCTGACATTGTCGAACAGGTAAATGAACATACTTCTGTTTCATCATGATGTATTTATATTATTGTTGAAATTATGTTTGTGGAATTTGCTATGAATAGAATTGAATTGTTAGTCCGATTTTGCCTTACCACGTGGAGCAATACAATACAATACAAGATTATTGCTTTAGGTCCAGCGGACTCTTCCGAGCCAAATCAGGACCAGAGAGAAGTTATCTTAAAATATTATAAAATGTTTCAAATCTTAAAAAACAAGCCTGTTACACTTAAATACTCAAACAAACTTTCACATGACACCTCTTTAAAAGTCTTCTTTAAAACTGATGTATTAAAAATATGTTCTCTTTCTTCAATCAAATCACTAAATTCAGTCCAATCAATAAAATTCAAACTAAACAAAACATGTCGATATGATTTATATGCGATAAAACAAACCAACATCATGAAAAAATTGAAACAGATGTTGACCATTACATACTTTAAAAAATCTCTTTGAAAGGTATTGAACCAAAATATGTTTCTCTTCCATCTTTCAGATCAGCACACTCAGACATGAAATGGCGAACGGAAAAGGATTGATCACATGCAAAGCACCATGGTGGTTCTTCTCCTTTTAAAAGGAAACTGTGGGTGACATAAGTATGCCCAATATGAAGGCGAGATAACACTGTTTCTTCTTTGCGAGTGAATGCAAAGTTAGGCAAAGAAGCGGACAAATCGGGAAGAATTTGAAATAATTTGTTGTTGATATGGTTAGACCAGTCAGTCTGCCACAGTCGTTTATAATAAGATCCAGTCATACAACGTAGGTCAGAATAGGGCACAAACTGGAAAATCTCTGGAGGGAAATCGAGATGCAGAGCATCTTTAGCCGCTTTGTCCACTGCAATATTGCCGCACATGCCCATGTGACCAGGGACCCACATAAAAGCTATCTTTTTACCCTCAGAAACAAGTTGTGTATGGAGGCCATGGATCTCTGCCAGGAAAGGGTGTGATATCTTTCTCGTGGAAAGAGCCTGGAGTGCTGACAGTGAATCGGACATGATTAAAAACGAGGTTCTTTTGGATTGATACACTTGTTTCAGAGCTAGATGAGTTGCCTTGAGCTCAGCTGTATAAACAGAACAAAAATCAGGTAAACGCTGTTGCAAAGGCTGGTCTCCCAGAGACTGACGCAGCAGCAACTGAATCTCCTTTCTTTGACCCGTCTGTAAAAAGTTTTTCATATCCTGGGTATAAAGCACACTGTTCTAAATAAAGTTGGTTATAGATGGTTTCAGATGTATTGTTTTTGAGGAAAGCGGACAATTGCCAATTAATGTTTGGGGTACATAATTTCCATGGGGGAGCTTCAGTCCGAAGTTCATCGTCGTTGATGGAAGCAACATCAATGCCTGCTTTTTCCAAATGAGCCTGCATTCTGATGCCAAACGAAGGAATTGTGTTAGGTTTGGCTTCAAATTTCTTAACAAAATCTGGGTTCAAAACACAGTCATAAGGAGGGTTCATAGGATCAGTTTTTAATTTTAAATAGTAATTCAGTGACAATTTTGTACGTCTCAGCTCCAGCGGGGGTTCGTTAGCTTCCACGTAAAGGCTTTCACAAGGGGAGGTGCGAAACACACCCAAAGCAAAGCGTAATGCCTGATGAGAACTGGATCTAACATTTTAAGATAAGATTTTCTAGCAGAACCATAAACAATGCAACCATAATCTAACTTGGATCTAATTAAAGAACGATATAGCAGCAATAAAGTTTTCTTGTCAGCTCCCCAGTCTGTACCACTGATAACCTTGAGCAAGTTGCAGGCCTGTTGACATTTTGTTTTCAAATTTTTCAGATGAGGAAGGAAGGATAGCCTTTGATAAAAAATAACACCCAAAAATTTGACTTGTTGGACCGCCTTTTTTGGAGTTTTATTGAGGGTAATATTAGGATCTTGAATAATTCCCCGGTGCTTGGAAAAGTGAATACATTCAGTTTTTGCTTCAGAAAATTTAAAACCAATTTGTAAAACCCAGTCTTCAACGGCGGATTTTATATCTTCCTTCTCTCTTTCACCCCTTCCAACCTTTCCCTCTCCTCCTCTGACGCTCCTCTGCTGAGCTACTAGAATCTTAGCCGCCTCAGCAACTACCCAGTCGCTAAAACCTGTTGCTGGTGCTGGGCCTGAGGCATAGCCTCCTTTGCAGCAGGTGTGAAGGCTTTAGACACGGCTGTCTGCGTGTTGTGGGTGACGGTTGGGGACGTGCCCGTGTTACACTCAAATCGATGATGGTGTTTTTCTTTATCAGTATTTGATTCAGCCCCGATGCTGAAGTCCTGATAAGGTGTAACTCAGATTCGTTTATTCACACAGCCTGCTCAATCAGCATACAAGTCACAAAGTCGACGTATGAAGTTTTCCACTTTTATTCAGCACACATCAACAACTGCATACAATTCTCAACTCAACTCAACAACTTTCAAATTTACTTTCCAGCTTCACTATCAACAACAATCTCTCCTACAACAGTGCGGCACACAATTTTATAATCTCTCTCTCTTCCCGAACAATTTCGAACAAATTAGAAATGACGCACTACCACCAATCGAATAAAAGATCGTCATCACTGACTTACGTCATACATTATTATTTCTCCTTCCCGAACGTCCTCTTGCTTCGACATGTATCGGGAAATTTCTATCGAGAGTAAACACGCAGATCCAGAATATTCTACAGTAATATCGACTAACGCAAATCATCAACGTTATACAAAGCCTCTCCTAACAACAATGCAAACTCGAATCAAAGGTAAATAAACTCCATTATTGAATACTTTGCAAAACGAAACCATTAGATCTATCGTGCGCGTTTCCGACACACTACCATTGGCGTTTCAACGTAACAGCCCGTCGCCACGTTCTCCAGTGTAATCGGTGGGGCTGGAGAACCCCCCTTTTGAGCAAACAACGTGAGCATTTTTTCTAGAGCATCCATCCATCTGCACAATGTTTCCAAGATCTGCGTCATTTTATTCATAGCAGTGTCCATTTACGGGTGTGCGCTAGGTTCCACATGAGATGTGGAACCCACCACAGACGCAAAGGACCTCTCTTTAAGAACCGGCCTACTTTCAAGAACTTTTTTCCTTGCGTCTCCAAAGGAGCAACTGGCCTGTTGTTTAACCTATATGTATGCTTGCAGACCAGTGGCTATACCAGTGAATGTTTATAATATTAATTCTTTATGTGTATAGTTAGCCACGATTTATAATTATGTATGTACAGGAAATTTGAGTGGAGATTCCAGTGGACCACCGACTTAGCAGAATGTTCATCGCTTATGTACAGAGATGTGGAGCTATCACTGAGGGCTACTTTGGCTTTCAGTGAGACGCTCTGCACAGACCTATTATTCAGGGTTGTGCAGAATTTCGTCTCATATGTTACAGACGAGCAGGCGGGATATTGTGAGCCCAACTCAGCAAAGAATAGAACCTAATCTACGATTCGAGTTGGCTGCCGAGGCATCTACAGCATTGAGCGCAGATAGCCCACCCGTCGAACACAAGCAACAACAACACAGAGTGTTGTAGAAGCTACCTCAACGCAGCGCTTCAACCATGAAAACAATCAGTTAAGTGCCCAGGAAACAGTGCACTAAAACGGTATCCAACGGACCACAGTAGTCCACTCTTCATGAACGCTAGTAGCCAGTGCCCGATGAAGAAAAAGTAGCTGTCTAGATTATCAGCGAGTGAACCATTCGCCTTGACCATTGAACTTTTAAGTTAGTTTCGTACTTCGAAGATCGTGTATAGAGTAGAGGAAATAAATGTGTGATTTTGACTGTTATTAAGTGGCTGGACTACTATGATTCATAGCCGTGTGAAAGCTAGTGTGACAGTGATTTTTTACCATATTTATATCTATCTCTGTACCCCAGCCTTAACACAGACCGAGCTAAACTAATAAATGTATTAAAGTAATTCACAGGGTGACTCACTAGCGGTCCCCATAGAATAAGATAGGGTTACAGCATTCCATTGTGCAGAGCCCAGCAACAATAAAACCCCACGTCACAGCACATATATTTCTCTTGTAATAGTGATGCCTTTTACATTACATGTTTGAGTGATGAATGTGTTTGTGTACGAGTGTCTGTAAAATGCAAGCATGTATTTTGGTTACAGACTGCCGTGCTTTTGAGTTTGAGTCTGATTTAGGAATAGCATTTAGAACACTAGTATATGTTTATTAAGTAAACTGAAAACAGGTAATGATGGGCCACTATCTGAACCATCTGCAAGCCACAAATAATTTAAATTGGTTCAGTCAATTTTGATATACTGCAAAACATGTTTAGAAAATAATGAACCACAGTGACCTTGAAAGAGAAAGTGCAAATATGAATAACATTAATGCTTAGCAGTAGTAAAGTATTTGCATGGTAAAAATAATCAAAATCAGTCCAGTCATTGGGACAAACAATGTGTTTCCAGTCATTTTTAAGATAATATGTTTCCAGTCATTATTGAGATAAACAATGCTTTAAACAAAAACAATAAATTCGGAGCAATGGACTGAACTGACTAACAACTGGACAGCTACTGAATAACTGGCCATGAGTTTGAAGTTCCTGTGTACTACAATTGACAATCCATTTTTGAGAAGCGGCGTTCGTCGTCTGAGCAGGGGTGGCAGTCCTGCTCTGCACAGGGGCGCTTTCCACTTTGTCAGAGGACCTACCGCAGTTCTTGCCATTCTGAGGTCGAGACGTACGGTAGTCCAATGGCAGGGCGGCTTTGCTTCCTGCGGGGATACTTCTAGAAGATGCGTTCTGACCCATGGACACAGCGGCGTGCGGAGATGAGGAGGACGCACCATCCCTTGGGTGGCAGTCCAGAAGTCGAAACCGCCGTGCCTGCCTGTGGGTGATTCCGACATGACACTCCGCTTCACACTTCAACCTTCATTTTCTTCTTTTTGGGCTCCCCTGGCCTGGCGGCGTACACTTCACGCGGAAGGGCCCTCCTCGCTTCGTCTGCGCCCGTCTGGTCTTCGGCTGCCCACCACCTTTTTCTACGATTGGGCGACGTGGGGTTCCCTGTGGAGCGTGGCGACCTCCGGACTACAGGTGTTTCACCGCCAGAGGCGCCCTGCGTTCGCCTATACACCCTCACGCGGCCTCCGCTTGGCCACCTTCTTGCGGCCTTATCAGCACTTCCTTCAGGAGCCACATCGGCACTCTTCCTCAGGACCGGCCCCGCGTCCTGCTTGGCACCCTTACGGCATCTTGCTGCGCACCCATGCGCTCTCCTCCTTTGGCATGCCTTCTTCAGCTGCACTTCTGCTTCATCACGACTTCTTCTTCCGATTGTCGCAGCAGCTTCGCGCGCTCCATCCTCAAGTGATTTCCCATTCCTGGATCATGACTTCTTCCTTCATCGTGTTTCACCTTCTTCAACTCGACTTCTTCTTACAACGGCTACCATCCATCAAAGTCCCCTATACGCTTATGTGTCCGGGGACAGTAATCTACCCACTGAACTGAACTGAACTGAGAAACACAGTAAAAATTTGTTTAGCCACATGGTAGAACATAGTGGCAAGTGGAGGTTGGCCACTAAACTAGATAATGTTTCTATGAAGTTTGGTCAAAATCTGTTGAGATATGGTGTGCGACAGACCGACCAACAGACTTGGATTGTTCTGATTCCCAATTATTTCAATGTATTTAAAAGATAATGTTTGAAAATGCAAAATTACTAAAAATATTAAAAAATTTTCTCTAAATTTATTATTAATAAACATACTTACCATGACTCACAAGTGCAATGTTTATGGCATTGCTAGGAGAGTGCCTCTCTAACGGAAGCTGACAAAAGATAAAACAGTCATAGAGTTGCTTCCCCTGAAACCACTTTCCCGTGAGTCTCGTGTTAAACACGCGTCCAAGCGCTCACGATAACGGACCGAATATCCATTCCTTATTTGGAACTGCGGGGAGGTGGGAGGGACATTAAAGTGAGTCATGGTAAGTATGTTTATTAATAATAAATTTAGAGAAAAAATTTTAATATTAATTTCACATACTATACCATGACTCACAAGTGCAGATTAGCACGAAAAGGACGGAGGGAAGCAACTCTATTGAAACAACTTTACCATGAACAGGCTGAAGAAGAGGACCAAGATTGAAGGGCCGCGACCACAGAATCGAAACCAAGAAGCCATCCCGTTGAGTATGATAAGGAAACAGGATGCTGGAACCTTCCGAGGCCTCTTGAAGCTCAGAAACCTCTTATAGAAGGCCGGACAACAGCCAAGCGTGAAGACGGAGAACGCTTGGGTCGCCGTGTGGAATCCCGGAACGAGGCTGCAGAAGCGATCTCGCCCTGAGAGCGAGAGGAATGCACCGCCCCTGGGGAAGACGAAGGAAATCGGGGAACCAGGGCTGAGCTGGCCAAAGGGGAGCCACGAGAATGACAGGAGACTCCTCCTCGGCTTCCCTGAGAACCTGAGGAAGGAGGGAGAATGGCGGAAAGGCTGAAGCCTCCAACCCCTCCCAAGAAATGGACAACACGCCCACCGCCCAAGCCAGGCAGTCTGTGACCGGCGACACAAACAGGGGAGCCTGGAAGAGTAACGAGTGGCAAAAAGATCGATCAGAGGTTTAAGCCACTCCGCCCAAACCGGATGAAGAACAGAGAGGGATAGGGTCCATACCGAGTGGACACACAAAGAGGGCGACTCAGAAGATCGGCTAAGACATGACATAGCCGCTGTATGCTTGGCTACAAGCGTACAAACGAAAAAAAGCTAACCACAAAAGGAGGCTCTAACGTTGAATCGGCCGCTTGCGAACTCCCGCGAGGGGAACAAGAGAAACCATCGACTCAAAACGACCCCAAAGGGGAGGCCATAAATCTGGCTGAGACGACCACCTGACTCTCCAAAGGTAGCAGAAGGGACTGAAGCCTCTGCACCCGACGAGCTAAAGGGCGGACCGACCAATTGCGAGTGACGAACGACAACCCCAGGTAGTTGAAAACCGGAGATGGAGACAACACGGACTTGAGAGGGTTCACAGAGAACCCCAAGCGCCGCGTTTAAAGGAGAACGAGCCTGGTGTGCACCAGACAGAGAACGTGAGAACTAGCCTTGACCAACCGGTCATCAAGATAAGCAGAGAACCGCACCCTGAGTCCGCGAACTACAGTAGCGAGTTCTAGGACAATCCTTGTGAAACCCAAGGACTGCAAAACAAACCAAAAGGAGAAGAGCTATGACCTCCGAGTCCAGAAGCGTCTGAGCCTCAACAGGAGACAGGGGGCGGAACAAAGGCGGGGAGCGACGGAAAGGGGGCCGAGAGGAACCCCAATGAAGGTCGAACCCCGACCGAAACACCTCTTAATCCCAACCGCTGGCGGAGGGGAGGCCGAGCCAAGCATGAAACTGGCGAGCCAAGCCACCCGCCCGGAGGGATAGAACACCTAGGGGTGGAAAGGCAGGGAGAGGATTGGAGGAAAACGCGCCACTGCGCAAACGCCTACGGCTCACCTCAACCCTGCCACGGGAAGAGGGGATACCACCCCGTACACCCCGAGAAGAGCGACCACGGACCGAGCGACCTCGAACCCCTGTCAGCCAAGAAAGGCGGGGCCGAAGGTATGGTCCGAGCCCAGAAGGCGAAACCATCCGACTTGGACCGCTCCGACTCCTCACGAACAGGCGCGCGAATGTAAGGACCCAAAAGGAGAGTCGGGTACCAAGGGTCCCACCCGAAGCGAGGAGGACAAGAGCGGAGGCAAAAGGGACGCTGACTGAAGAAAAGCGTCACGATGCACAAGGAGCAGGTTGACATAGGCAAAAGCCTGTGATTCGCAACCCAGAACGAAGGAGGTATAGTGGGCCTGTAACAAGGACCTCACCGAAAAGAACGAAACGTCATCCCAGAATACCTGCCCAGCCGAAGACAGCGCAGCAGGCAGCGCGTCAGCGAGAGAAGCATACTCAAGGGACCTAACAATAAACCCCTCTATCTGTGCCAGACCACTGACCGAGAGAGGAACTTCCCGGAAACACCGGGCAATGAGGACGAACTCAGAAAGAGCCCACAGAGGAAGCTCTAGGGAACCGAGGCATCTTCTCGAACGAAGAGGAAGAGGCCTCGCCCTCGATAAGTCCTCTAGCCGTAGAAGAGGCCCATTCTCCAAAAAAGTTAAACCTAGGAGACGCCCTGAATACAAGGCAAGCCTCATCAGACTCGGCAGAAGCAAGAGGCCCGCCTAGGAAGGAATGGAGTGGTGGGAGGGGCACCGAAACCTCCTCCACCACCTGAGGACAAAGCCGCAGCGCGCTGAACGGCGTCTTCAAAAGAGCATCAGGTGAAAGGGCCTGATATAACAACACCCCCGTACCCGTGACAACAGGAACTAGGGTAGGAGGAACCAAGTGTACCTCACCCCAACCAGAAGTTGGCGCACAGAAAGGCAAATTGACATGTGCATGTGATCCGGAAGTAGGTAACGAACGAAAAAACCGCACCATCAGAACCGGACGCCAGTACCCCCGATCCACAACTGAACCCAGAAGTGGCAGAGACCGAAGGGTGAACAGGGAATGCTCGACCCAAACCGGAAACTGAAGGGGCCACGGATGAACCGTAACCCCCGATCCGAAAACCAGAGCCCCTGCCCCACGACCGCAAAAGGGAGTGGAGTACAAAGGAGGATGGGAGGGAGGTGCCAAACCGGACACAGGGAAAGGTAACGGGTGTACCGTACCTCCCGAACCGGAACCCAGAGCCCCCACCCCACGACCGCAAGCGGAAGTGGAAAACAAAGGGGGATGGGAGGGAGAAGCCAAACCAGGAACGGGAGAATGTAACGAGTGACCCATACCCCCGTACCGGAAACCAGATGCCCCGCCCCACGACCGCAAGCGGGAGTGGAGGGCAAAGGGGGCTGGAATGGGGAGGTGAGGGACAAACCGGCGAACCGGAAGCCATACCCCCTGTCGCAGCCGGACGTAACACTGCGAACAGTGCTTTATATGTCTCAAGCTCGACAGTAGCCAGAGGCCCCGCCCCACGACCGCAAGCGGAAGTGGAGTGCAATGGGGGCTGGAATGGGGCGGTGAGGGACAAACCAGACGAACCGGAAGCCACACCCCCTGTCGCAGCTGGACGTAACACTGCGTGCAGTGCTTTATATGTCTCAAGCTCGACATTAGCCAGAAGTCCCGACCCGGTCTGAATCCCGCAGGAAGCAGAAGGGAAGGCTTCGGCAGGTAGCCTGATCGGACTAGCCGGGGCATCCCTGCCGGAAAAATTATGTGGTCCTAAACTAGGGCGACCACTTATATGTTTCTGGTCGTAACCTTGACCAGAAACGGCTCCAAGGTCACTTCTGGCAAGACCAAGGAGCCAACATTAGCCAGAAGTCCCGACCCGGTCTGAATCCCGCAGGAAGCAGAAGGGAAGGCTTCGGCAGGTAGCCTGATCGGACTAGCCGGGGCATCCCTGCCGGAAAAATTATGTGGTCCTAAACTAGGGCGACCACTTATATGTTTCTGGTCGTAACCTTGACCAGAAACGGCTCCAAGGTCACTTCTGGCAAGACCAAGGAGCCACCCCTCACCTCACTACCGCCACTCCACCCCTCACCACCACCACTCTACAAACCTGAAGGGTAGAAGACAAAGCAGGCGGCGCAGGAGCGGAAGCGTAACGTAGCAAAACAGAGGTAATGTCGGCAGGGGAGGAAACGAAGGAAGGCACAGAGGAAACTCGACAATCCGTAGAACGAACGGCCATCGAAGTAAGGGGACGCGCATAGACGGGGTTGAAGCCGACGAACAGCTACGTTGAGACAAGACAAGGAAACCCAAACTCCGCCGGCGGTAGTAACAGTACACTACAGGGCGAACGCAGAAAGTCAGCAAAAAGAGAGCTAGAGTAGACACAACCTCACTCAGCGAGTGCCAAAAAAGGAATGGATATTCGGTCCGTTATCGTGAGCGCTTGGACGCGTGGTTTAACACGAGACTCACGGGGAAAGTGGTTCAGGGGAAGCAACTCTATGACTGTTTTATCTTTTGTCAGCTTCCGTTAGAGAGGCACTCTCCTAGCAACGCCATAAACATTGCACTTGTGAGTCATGGTATAGTATGTGAAATTAATTACGAAATTTAACTGCCTGTGCCTTCTTGATCTGCAAGGGCATCTGACCTGATGCGCTCCAGGAAGATGTTGAAGAGTATTGGAGAGAGTAGGCATTCTTGACGCATGCCAATTGTTGTTCTGAACCAGTTCCCTATGGTGCTGTTGTGGATGACTGCACTGGTGGCCGTGTCATGCAGGCTTTTGATGACCAATAATGTTAGGGTTGATGTTGTACACTCTCATGGTTGCCCACAGAACTGCATGGCAGACTCGGTCAGCTTTTTTGAAGTCTACAAACACATGATTTTAGATGTTGGTGCTTTAGATATTTCTCACAGATTATTCTGAGGTTAAAAATCTATTCACTGGTACTTTTCCCTGCCCTGAATCCTGCTTTTTCTTCAGCTATCATTTGTTCAGCTTGGGGTTTCAACCTGTTGAGGATTATTTTCAGGAAGACTGTTATGAGGCTGATGGAGCGGTAATTTTCACACTCCTGAAGGTTACCCTTTTTGGGAAGAGTGATGACAAGTGACTGGGACCATGGTGTAGGTCACTCTCCATTCTGCCAGATCTTGTTACAGATAATGGTGAGGGCGTCAATCATCGCTTCTCCTCATGTTTGAAGCAATTCTGCAGACCTGTTGTCCACTCCCGTTGACTTCCTCTTCTTCAGTGATTGCACTGCTGCCTGTTCTCGAATAATTAAGAAGATTCCTTCTTCTTCTCTGTTCTGGGGACATGCTAGAACTGATGGGTCTCCGTTTGGTGTGTGGTTAGTAAAGATCAGAGCAGTACTCTGTCCATCTATCCAAGACTTCTTGTTCTTCTGTAAGGCATATGAAAGACTTGCTTTGGATCATGGAGACCTTGAGCTGTTTAACACTAGTCAGCCACTTCAGTCTGGTAGGCCTTCATACATATAGGATAGAACAATTTCCAACCTTCGTTTTGCGGATGACATAGATGGATTGGCTAGAGAGGAACAAGAACTTGCAGCTGGTACAGAGGCTTGACACTACCTCCAGAGCATTTGGAATGGAAATAAGTGCAGAGAAGACCAAAATGATGACCAAAAACACAAATGGCATCAACACGGACATCAGTCCAACCCCTCATAATAGTGCATAGTTTCAAATATTTAGGAGCCATTGTATCAGACAATGGGTCCCAACAGGAACTCCAACCAGGATGGCACAAACTGCTTTCCCTGGCAAGGTTGAAGCTCATTATTATTATTATTATTATTATTATTATTATTACTATTATTATTATTATTATTATTGAGGATTTTTATAGCGCACTTATCTCACCGTACTAGACCAGACTCTAGGCGCTGGCCGATACAGGATCTAACTCAAACCGCACGAGACGCCCAACCACAGCCTTTGGGCGCATGGTCTGACGCCCGGACAACTGAGCACTATCCTGGCCAGCCAGGGATGGGGGAGAAGGACCTAGCCAGGGATGGGGGAGAAGGACCTAGTGCATGCTGGGTGTGTTCTTGTTACAGGCACTCACCCGTCTAGGACATGAGCGTCAGGATCTTTAAAGTCCGTTATGATGGAATGTATGCGACACACAGACTAGACCTCGGTTTATACTCTCATCCGAAGGAGTAGGAAACGGTGTCTTTCCCAGGGACACAACACAATAGCCCGGACAGGGCTCGAACCCGGGACCTTCAGATCCGCAAGCCAAAGCAATACCATTAGACCACCATGCCTCATTTGGAAAGACAGGACCACCACAGAGGTGTGTTTTGCAGGTGAGCGCCCTGCCGAGGACCAGAACGCTCCAAGGTAAGGCTGCTAAGCTCCCTTGTCATCTCATCTCCATCTTACTATACGCTTGCGAAACATGGACCCTCACAGCAGACCTACAAAGAAGAATACAAAGCATGAAGATGAGGTGCTACAGAAGACTTCTGGGCATTTTTTATACCCAGCACACCACCAACGATGAAGACCGACAAACCACCACACAACACTATGACATGCTCACAGTGGTGAAGAAACGGAAATTCCGATGGTATGGCAATGTCACCAGAGCATCAGGCCTTGCAAAGACCATTTTGCAAAGCACAGTGCAAGGAGGCAGAAGAAGAGGGAGACAGAGAAAGAGGTGGGAGTACAACATTCGAGAATGGACTGGCTTGACATTGAGTTAAGCCATGAGGATTGTTGAGGACAAAGATGGTGTATGCTGGTTAAACGATCATCTGTGGTGCCCCAATGACTTTCGAGTTACAGGACAGGATAGGTGTAAATTTAAAATAAATCCCTTCTTTCCATCTAGTGATAGCCTCTTTCAATCTAGCACTTTCTCTTTCCACTTACTGCCCTATCAGCCATTGTACAATTATTTGGAACTATCAGTCATTGTACAATTACAGTAAACACTGGCTATGGTGGCTGCTTTGGTTTGGGTGGCCGGTATAACCTGTGGACATTATATCCGAAAAATTGGTTATTTTCCGGTCACAGAGAAAAAAGTGGCCGGCATATCCAGTTTCTCTGGATGTAGTGGCCACTGTCTGGTATATTTGATTTTTGGGGAGGCCTGCAAGCACTATATTATATAAACATACAGTGCTGTCGTATACTGCTATTAAATTTATACACTTGTGGTCATGGCACATTGGGTATGTTTGTGTGTTCGGAGTGTGGGATGGGTCTGTGCATGTCATTAATGCTTGTGCAATTTTTGGAAGAGAAAGAGGTGGAGAGGGAAAGTGGGAGAGGCAGAGGAAAAGAACAGAGAGAGAGAGAGAGGTTTTAGAACTGGTCAATTCAAGCTCATGTGAGAGACATTGGTAGGATGTGTGTGTGTGTGGTGGGGGTGTGTGTGAAAGAGAAAGACAAGAGAAGGAGAGGGAGAGCAAGAGAGACAAGGAGGGAAAAAGAGTCATGGAGGGGGAGGGGAAGGTAAAAACAGAGGGGATGTGTGTATATGCAGCGACACATTTGTGTGTATGTGAGAGAAAGAGACCGAGAGAGAAAGAGAGAGAGAGAGAGAGGTCAGACACTTTTGTTTACAACTCATGGGAGTCCACAAAAACATACTTTTTTGTACCGGTCTGAAAATGCTTTAAAGCATGTTAACCCAATGCCACTCTGGCCAGTTTTGAGCTTCCCCTTATTCAGTTCTCAATACCATTGAAGCAACTCCTCAAAATGTTTACACTTAGGTAAAAAAAAAGAAAAAAAAGAAGAAGTTAGGATAAACGTGTTTTAATGTGATGAAAAATACCACCAGATGTTGAATGTTCACACTCTGTGTTTAAAAGGTGTAGGTTGGTACAGAAACACACACAAAATACAAAGACAACAGCTTCGTGTTTTCATGTACGTCCGGATCAGAACTTTCTTTCCAATCAGCAGAAAGTTCACAAAACAAGCTGTTATTAAAAGCACAATGAATGCTGTTCTTAAAGGAAACAATTTACCAAAATGGAAGAACAAAACTGAGGAAGAACAGTGCAATAAAATTGTAACTGAAGAAACTAGGTCAACGTCTAACTGGGTAAAGGAGAAACCAAAGTTGCAAACAATATACAGTTTGTTTCTACATTGTTTCTTTTGACTATCAGTAGTCTTCGTTTGTCTTTTCTTCCTTCTTTTGCTGGGACCAGCAACAGTTGGCAACTCCTGATCTGAATCACTCTCTACTGAATTCACAGAACAAATGATGTGTCGGTCAGTTCTGTGAGTTCTGCTGATCGTCAAAATCAAAGCGATTTGGGGTTACTACTAAACCCAAGTCAACATCAGACACCTCTCCTTTCGCTATTTCTTCTAGTGTAAAGTCCTTATAAAAGTCACTGTCGTCATCGCTTTCACTGATAACTGAACACCATATCTTCCTCATTCCACCTTTGTGACACCAAAATGGGGACCAAAAACTTTCTGAATTAAAAAAAAGAAAGAAACATAAAAAGACTACTGCCTGTATAAATGTGGCATTTTTCCATCGTGTAAACAAGAAAAAGAAGTACGTATGGTAAAATTTTTAAAGTGATGCAATGTAGTTCGCAGGATTTCATGGGCCTTGCGAGAAAACACTGAGCTTGAGGAGACTGAACGGGCCTTGCGAGTGGCAAAGAGTAATTGTTTATAGGGTCCAACGGGCTGCAAAGAGCTGAATCAGAACCACAATTTGGTTGAAAGAGAGTTCCCCCAGGATCCGTATAAAAGATCTGCTGAAACAACCCTAATGGTCATCGTCCCCTATACGCTTATGTGTCCGGGGACGTTAATTTATATAACTAACTAACTAACCCTAATGGTAACACTGAAGGCACTCCACCAGACAATCACTTAACAAAGGGATCCCATGCAGGGGACGCTGAGGCCGTACTCTTAATTTATCAAACCCCTGTTCACAAACATAAAATAGAATATAAACATCATGATAAAATATTAACAAAACATATACATATAAAATGCCTACATTGCAAAATAATAATACCATAGAAAGCCCTAGTGACCATTTGGCAGAAAGTGTCCAAGCTGACCCAACCGAGTTTTGGGAGAGTTTTCAAGAAAAAAGGTAGGTGACTGGCCTTGCAAAGAGTACAGTAGATTGATAGAACAGATTAGGAACGAGAAAAAACAAATGAGAATGACAGAAACAGATGTAATTTAAAGCACTAAATTTGCACAAAGTGGGGATACTATTTATAGAGAAACCCACAGCACCCCAACAAGATAGATAGATAGATAGATGTGTGATCTCTGGATGAGAACTTCCTACTTCTGAACTTACCCATACTTAATAAAGGCACACAACAGAACTATTGTTGTGCATAAATTATGCTGTTTTGGGAGGGCTTGCATGCATAATCGGTTTCACTTTTTTACATGTAATTTACACAGTCCTCTCAATTTTAAAACAATAATTTTAGTTGAAATATTGTAATTAAGGTCCTACTATGGTTGCAATAGGATGGGGGTTGGAAATAGTTCTACAAAGTGAATTTGTGTATACCAGACAATAACTCAAAATCGGATAACTGTACTATGAAACTATAAGGGCAAAGCCCATATCACTCACATACTCCTTACGGAACTTGCAATATTTAACATGAAAATGACTGCCCAGAAAAAAAAGAATGAATCAGTGGCATTAAAATGCAAAGTAATACCGACTTTTCTTTTTATGCTCTTAACCTTGAGATGACCTTGGCCAGTTGTATTATGCCAAAAACAGTGACTTTGGGATGACCTTGACCTTCACATGACCTCTGCTGCTCATGTGTGATCAAATAACCCAAAGTTTTTGCATCCTATGGGTTAAATCCATTTTACAGTATAATCTATTATTTTGTACATTTTGCAAAGGACTTTCAAGATTAATGCAAAAACAGAACATATATGAAAGATCAATATCATCTCAAGGGACAAGGTCACTTCAAAGTACCTATACCAACTGACTTTAGATAGCTCCAGTGACCTTGACCTTAGTGAGGTTGACCAAATGCGCACAGGATGTGTCTCATTGATGTCTGTCATGCATCAAAAAATTAAGTTCAATATGAATAATTTAGAACAAAAATGAAATTTTGTGAGTCATTTTTGGTCTCACATTTGTTGACCCTGTGACGACATTGAAGTGAAGTCATTCATTCACTGATCATTTATTAGGTCTCATGGATATACATCATCTTACCAAGTTTGATTGTGATAGTTGAAATACATTCTGAGATATTAATCCACTTGCAAGTTTTGCACATCCAGACGGAGGACACCACACAGATACAAGGAAAGGACAATTGAACACCTTCACTCTTCTTCACCTTCATTTTTCTTAAAATATGCGTTTTTTTTGAATATCTTAACCCACTATTTCTATTTTTCTATTCTATCCTGTAACTTGAAGGTCGTTGGGGCACCACAGATGATCGTTTAACCAGCTACTCCATCTTCCTCTGTCCTCAGCAACCCTCATGGCCTCACTACGTGTCAAGCCAGTCCATTTTTGAATGTTGTCCTCCCACCTCTTTTTCTGTCTCCCTCTTCTTTTGCCTCCTTGCACCGTGACTTGCAGGATGGTCTACAAGGTCTGATGCTCTGGTGACGTGGCCATACCATCGGAGTTTATGTTTTTTCACTACTGTGAGCATGTCATCGTGTTGTCCAATGGCTTGTGGGATGGTCTGTCGAACTTCGTTGTTGGTGATGTGCTGAGTATAGGAAATGCCAAGAAGTCTTCTGTAGCACCTCTTCTCCATGCTTTTTACAAAGTAGAATACATAGATCTGCTGTGAAGATCCATGTTTTGCAAGAGTATAGGAAGATGATGACAAGGGAGCACAGCAACCTTACATTGGAATGTAGACTGATGGTCTTGTCTTTCCAAATGGGCTTCAATCTTGTCATGGCAGCAGTTGTTTGTGTGATCCTGGAGAGGACTTCCTGTTGGGACCCATTGTCTGATACAATGGCTCCTAAATATTTAATAATAATAATAATAATGAACTGTTCTTATTAAGCGCAATTCCCCTTGCTGGCTCAACGCGCCTGCAAACAGCAGCCGCACGCATTCATACAAAAACACTGCAGTACGGGAATGGGGGGAGAAAGTACTGGATAAGCATAAAAATGTCAGCGGAGTAATGGTTCACAGATTAAAAGCTGCACGAAAAAAGTATGTCTTGAGCTTTGCCCTAAAGCTCGCCAGCGATTAAACGTTCCTCCGCTCAGTTGGAAACAAATTCCATATCACAAGGGCCAGAGCACTGAAAGAGCGGTCTTTTTTTAATTTTTATTTAATCGTTCTTACAGAGCTTATTCTAGGATTTTGAAGAAGTGGGGGCAGCCCCCCCTTCCTTGAAAAAAAGGGGGGGATTAGGCCCCCCTCTGACCAAAACAGTGGGGGTGTCTTATCGGCATATATAGGGTGTACACACAAACAAATATCCATATCTGTTTTCTCCCGTGATGTTCCCAGATAAACTGTGAAACAGTCAAGTGTCGCATTCTTTCCAAACAGTAAGTACATACAAATCGCAGACAAAATATATCACAAACTGGTATCTGTAACCTTGCTTTCACAACTGTTGCATAAAAGCTCTGCTATTTTAGAAGATCGGTCATGGGAAAACAGTGTGACTGTTTTCTTCTCAGTTCCTCCACTGAATTCGAAGTCGAAAAGCGTGCGCTTTTTCGAAGCCATTCTGATTCTGAATGTAAACCAGTTCCAACCGGTCAATTCATCGATGCCACACTCAGAAGAAAGGTGATTGGTCAAAAATAGCATCGGCCAATGAAAATTTGAGACACATCGCATATACAAGAGCAACTTCCGTTTAACTCCAGTTTCCGCTACGCCCTAGCAGACGACAGAAACGTCACAGTAAAGCCCGCTTCGATCAAGACATGTAGCGGGATATTTCCAATCTCCGCGGGATCGCGAACGCGCTCATCGAATTTCTTTGCGGGAAAAAAACTTTTTGTGCGTGATCCCGCGCATCCCGCGCCCTAGAATAAGCTCTGAGTCTTATATAGCGCTTTACCAGCTCAAGAGCTGCTCAAGGCGCTGGCCGATACAGGCTCTAACTCAAGCCGCCCGAGACGCCCACCCGCAGCCTTTGGGCGCATGGTCTGACGCCCGTACAACTGAGCACAATCCTGGGCAGCCAGGGATGGGGGAGAAGGACCTAGGTGCATGCTGGGTGTGTTTTTGTCACCGGCACTCACCCGTCTAGGACATGAGCGTCAGGATCTTTAAAGTCCGTTATGGTGGAATGTATGCGACACAGACTAGACCTCGGTTTAAACTCTCATTTGAAGGAGTAGGAAACGGGAGTAAAGTGTCTTTCCCAAGGACACAACACAATGCCCCGGCCTGGGCTCGAACCCTGGACCTTCAGATCCACAAGCCAAAGCTCTACCATTAGGCCACCGGGTCTCCTACTGTTTTCAGGTTAGTTCTTAGAGTCTTAAGCAGTTTTTTGTTTGATGATCGCAAAAAGCGTGAGGGTTGGTTGGTTGTAAGGGCTGCAGACAGATATGGCGGAAGTGTAGCGTTGAAATGTTGGTAACTAAGAACAGCCATTTTGTATAATATGCGAAAATGAACGGGTAGCCAGTGAAGTTCTTTGAGCAGAGGCGTTGTGTGGCAACGTTTAGGTTTACGCATAACAAGCCTTGCAGCATTGTTTTGAATCTTTTGCAACCGTTCTATTTGTTCACTCGGCAAGCCACCAAGGACCGAGTTGCAATAATCTAACCGAGATGTAATCATGGCGGTCACAAGCCTAGCAACTGTGTTCTGAGATAAATTAGACCTAATAGAGGCTATTCTGCGCAACGCCAGATATGTGGCTCAGCAAATCGCACTGACTTGCTGATGCATTGAGAGCCTCTGATCAAGGTGTACACCTAAGTACTTAACATCTTATTGGAAAGCGATTTCATTACCCCCTATTTCTATGGAACTGCCGCCCACCAGTCTGAGGCGAGAGGCAGAGCCCACAGGCATCACTTCAGTCTTTTCTGTGTTCAATTTCAGCCTATTACTGTTCATCCATTTAAACACATCTTCAGTGCAGTTCTGCACACTAACCTGAGCCATCTGAAAATCAGCAGGGGGTGCACTTTTAGAGAGTTCCGTATCATCTGCCTATTTGTGATAGTCACAGTCATGTTTGCTAATAATGTTAGAGAGAGGCTGTGCGCGTACAGCGAAAACAACACTGGACCCAAAACAGACCCATGGGGCACACCAAACTCAAGAGTCTGTGTTGAAGAGACACTACCATCAATAATGACAACTTTCTATCACATAGGTAGGAATTGAACCATGGTAGGAATTGAACCATGCAAGCTCAACCTCTGTAACACCAGTTTCAAGTCTTTTGAGCAATATGCTGTGATCAAGCGCGTCAAACGCTGCGCTCAAATCTAGCAGAGCAAGCACAGACACCTGCCCCTGGTGAACCCCAGCAAGGAGGTCATTGAGAACACACAACATAGCAGTTTCAGTGCTGTGATTTTTCCTATAAGCTGACTGAAACACTTCGAGCAAGTTGTTGGACAAATGCTTCTGTAACTGACAGAGCACAACCTTTTCTAGGATTTTAGAAATAAATGGCAGATTGGACACCGGTCTAAAATTCTTCAGGTTGTTGGAATCCAGACCCAACTTTTTGAGCAAAGGTGTTACAACTGCTTGCTTAAACCGACCAGGGACCAATCTTGTGGTGAGAGACTGGTTGACAATTGCAGTGATAATAGGCACAAGATCAGGCAAACATTGCTTCACGAGGGAGGTTGGGATGGGGTTAAAAGAACAACTTTTGGTAAGAGACTTGATGATGAGATCAAAAATATCATTCTCTGACACAGG
This sequence comes from Oncomelania hupensis, assembly GCA_036898135.1. Lineage (NCBI taxonomy): Eukaryota > Metazoa > Mollusca > Gastropoda > Littorinimorpha > Pomatiopsidae > Oncomelania > Oncomelania hupensis. The sequence continues at coordinate 4,693,087 of CM072522.1, read as the reverse complement.
CTCGAAAAGCACCAAGTTTTGGACCATTATAGTCCTCAAACACAGGGGGGGTCACAATCACAAGAATCGAGCTCGGCCCCAATAGCCATGATTTTGTCACTAAAGAAAGCGGAGAACTCAGGCAGTTCTGACTTGGGAATGTTGTTGGGAAGAGGGGTTACATTGGACTTGCCAAGCAGTTCATTTGTGGCAGCAAAAAGTTGCTTATTAGAAGCACCAGACACCTTGCTATCAAAATACTGTTTCTTGGCACTGCTGACTGCCGCTTTAACGGCAGCAACCTCAGCAGCAAAGATCTGTCTATGCAATGTAAGGTGGGAGGTTCTCCAGCGGCACACCGCCTCCCGACGTCAACGCCGTGCAGCCTTCACTTTTTCTGTCATCCAATAAAGGTAGAGGGGGTGTGCCCTTACACATCTGGTGGTCAGGGGCGCGTGCTGGTCCAGAACCCGACGGAGACCGTCATTGTACAAGTCCACTATGTCCGTCGAGGCCAGGTTCACTACACCGGGGCCAGGTTCACTACATGGGTCAGCGCCCTTGCATCAGACTGAAAGCGCCCGATGTCGATGGCCAGCAGGTTGTGCGACGTGACGAGGTGCTCACGGGCTGAAAGCGGCGGAGCGGCCAGCGTGGAGAGGATGGTGGAGTGATCTCCCAGACAGTCAAACACCTCCACACTATCCACAGTCAGGCAGCTGGTGCCGTCACGCACCACCACTGTTCCGTCTTTTGGTGTATTGTAGCAAAAGCGATGTTTTATCGTGTGCATGTATTTATATGTAATGACTATATAAAGCGTGGTGAGTCTGGTCATAGGCTGGAGTACCCGCTATATAAAAATCCATTATTATTATTATTATTATTACCCAGTCCATAGTATGGCCACAGCGGTGCATGGGAACGTCGATGAGCTGAGAAAAATTCTGGTCATCCAACAATGTCGTTATTCTGTTCACGTCACTGTCGAGGTCTTCATAATGGTAATTGAAGCTATGCACCGTGTTGAGGAAAAGGCCTTGGACTTTGATGCCCATGTTGATGCCATTAGTGTTGCTGGTCATCATTTTGGTCTTCTCTGCACTTATTTCCAGCCTATAGGCTCTGGTGGTGGTGTCGAGCCTTGGTACCAGCTATTATTGTTCCTCTCCAGCCAATCCATCAATGTCATCTGCAAAATGGAGGTTGGAGATTGCTCTACCCCCTATGCTGACTGTGCCTTCGTGATCTGCAAGGGCATCTGACATGATGCGCTCTAGGAGTGTTGGAGAGAGTAGGCATCCTTGAAGCACACCAATTGTTGTTCTAAACAAGTTCCTGGCACTGTTGTGGGGGACTGCACTGGTAGCCTTGTCATACAGGCTTTTGATGACGAATAATTTTAGGGCTGATGTACACTCTCAAGGTTGCCCACAGAGCTGCATGCCAGACTTGGTCAAAAGCTTTCTTAGTCTACAAACACATGATATAGATGATGTTAGTGCTGTAGATATTTCTCGCAGATTATTCTGAGGTTGAAAATCTGTTCAGTGGTTCTATGCCCTGCCCTGAATCCTGCTTGTTCTTCAGCTCTTAACTAACACCAATCACTAAACCCACAATCACCCTTTTCTTTTAAAATATATGCCATTTTAAAGCGACAAATCTTGTCTTGAACTAAGCTCCCCATTCTCAAAATACATCAATTTTTTACTTTTCCTCACACACACAAACGCACAGGAAGAGAATGTAAAAAAAAAAAAGGGAAAAAGGGGTGTGCACATAAAAAAAAAAGAACAATTGACTAGCCGAGTGTAGACTGTCTGTCCTGCGCCAGTAGAGCCAGTCTTGTACAGTTCGTGTATTCCCTCCTCTTTAGTGAGCATGCGCACTAAGCTGGGGGTGTAGTAAATAAATACTATGAGTGTTCAGTATAAAAGTCACATATTCTCATGCACTTGGGTATCCATGACACACAAACTTTACTTCTTCTGACATTAGCATGCGCACTCCTGTAGCACTATAAATAATCCAGGGTTTTCTATATAGTATTCACACAGAAACTATCCTATCCTATCCCGTAACTCTAAGGTCGCTGGGGCACCACAGATGATAGTTTAACCAGCGTACTCCATCATTCTGTCCTCAGCAACCCTCATGGCTTTGTTCAGCTTCAAGACAGTCCATTCTCAAATGTCCCATTTCTTTCTGCCATTCTCAAATGTTGTCCTCCCATTTCTTTCTGTCTCCTTCTTCTTCTACCTCCTTGCACTGTGCCTTGCAGAATGGTCTTTGCAAGGCCTGATGCTCTGGTGACATCACCATACCATCAGTTTCAGTTTTTTCACCACTGTGAGCATGTCATCGTCCAATGGCTTGTGTGATGGTCTGTTGGACTTAGTCATTGGTGATGTGCTGGGTATAGGAAATGCCCAGGTCTTCTGTAGCACCTCATCTCCATGCTTTGTATTCTTCGTTGTAGGTCTGCTGTGAGGGTCCATGTTTTGCAAGAGTATAGGAAGATGGAGATGACAAGGGAGCACAGCAGCCTTACCTTGGAATGTAGACTGATGGTCCTGTCTTTCCAAATGGGCTTCAACCTTGTCAAGGCAGCAGTTGTTTGAGAGATCCGGGAGAGGACTTCCTGTCGGAACCAATTGTCTGATACAATGGCTCCTAAATATTTGAAGCTATACATTGTGTTGAGGGATTGGCCTTTGATGTCCGTGTTGATGCCATTGGTCCTGTTAGTCATTATTTTGGCCTTATCTGTACTTATTTCCATTCTAAAGTGGAGGTGGTGTCAAGCTTGTACCGGCTGTTCAAGTTCTTGTTCCTCTCCAGCCAATCCATCAATGTCCTATGCTGACTGTGCCTTCGTGATCTGCAAGGGCATCTGACATGATGCGCTCTAGGAAGATGTTGAAGAGTGTTGGAGAAAGTAGGCATCCTTGACTCACGCCGATTGTTGTTCTGAACCAGTTCCTGATGGCAATGTTGTGGAGGACTGCACTGGTAGCCTCGTTATACAGGCTTTTGATGACTTCAATAATGTTAGGGCTGATGTTGTACACTCTCATGGTTGCCAACAGAGCTGCATACCAGACTCGGTCAAACACTTTCTTGAAGTCTACAAACACATGATGTTGTTGGTGCTGTAGGTATTTCTCGCAGGTTATTCTGAGGTTAAAAATCTGTTCAGTGGTACTTCGCCCTGCCCTGAATCCTACTTGTTCTTCAGCTATGATTTGTTCAGCTTGGGGTTTCAACCTACTACATGTTATTTTCAAGAAGACCTTGCTGGGATGCTTGATGAAGCTGTTGGTGTGGTAATTTTCACACTCCTGAAGGTTACCCTTTTTTTGGGAAGAGTGATGACAAGAGACTGGGTCCAATGTGTAGGCCACTCCCCACTCAGCCAGATCTTATTACAGATAATAATAAGGGCGTCAATCATCACTTCTTCTCCTGCTTGAAGCAATTCTGCAGGTATGTTGTCCCCCTTTGACTTCCCCTTCTTCAGCGATTTAACTGCTGCCTCAACTTCTCGGAGAATTGTGAGGATTTCTTCTTCTCTGTTCTGGGGACATGCTAGAACTGATGGGTCTCCGTTTGGTGTGTGGTTGTAAAGATCAGAGCAGTACTCTGTCCATCTATCCAAGACTTATTGTTATTCCGTAAGGCAGACTTGCTTTGGATCATGACCTTGGGCTGTTTAACACTTGTCAGTCGCTTGGTAGGTCTTTTTGCTGTCATTCTTGTTCAGACTGTTCTCTATTTCCTGGTGTGAGAAAAATGTGACCAGTAGTCGCCTATACGCTTCGGTGTCGTGTGACTATAATCTACAGTTACATATTACACCCTAACTGTTATTGATCTTGCTTTGAGGTATAAAGATGCCGAACTTACAACCAAAAGTGCATAAGGGGTTTCTCTTGCATTATATAAAATGTATTCTGATGGACAAATTAGCAAGATCCACACGAGAAACAACATCGTCATAGGAACCTGGAATGTCAAGACCCTAACTGCGGAAGTAAAATAAGAAGAACTGGGCCACGAGCTGGACCACTATCGATGGAACGTTCTAGGTATCAGCAAACTGTGCTGGAAAGGACTAGGTAAAACAACGACCGACAAAGGCCACAAGCTCTATTTCAGCGGTAGAGATGACAGGCACGAACACGGCGTTGGATTCTTGGTCCACAAGAACATTCTAGCCACTGTCATGGGTTGCCACCCAGTCTCCAGTAGACTCATTACCATCTGTCTGAGAGCAGCCCCTTTCAACGTTACCTCAACTTATGTTACAACTTATGTTAATCTGATAAATAAAAATTGATGCAACAACATCATCACCATCATCCAGGCCTATGCCCCAACATCAGACTATGACGACAGCGAAGTGGAGGATTTTTATGAAAATCTACAGGTGGTCCTTGACCAAGTGCCGAAGAAGGTCATAGTCGTAGTGCAAGGTGACTGGAATCCCTAACGTAAAAACTGCTACTTCCTGTTTGCGGTAGTATTCTGAACATGTGGTGTTTTTTTTTTAGAAGTAGGGGGGGGGGAGGGGTCGGTGGGGAGGAGGGGTTCGGGTTGAGTGACCGTTGACAAGTCAATGCTTATTGCATAGTTAGTTATTATTTATTTATGATGTTGGTGTGAGTGATTTTTAAAAAATAAATAAAATGTACAGTTTAACTCTTTGCTGATTCGGTTTGTTTTTTTGTATTGTTTGTTTGTATGTAGATTATAGTCACACGACACTTTCGCATATAGGTGACTACTGGACCGATTTATACTGACACCAGCGGGCCAGTTGTTGGTACAAACTTGGGTCATTTAAATAGTAATAAATGTGTTCTCAAGTTGATCAGTAGTTTATCCCTTCAAGACCACTCTAATTATGACAACTGGGTACACCTATTAGGTATATTTTTGGTTCCTCTTACCGGTCTTACTCTCTTAGTTCTTTATGCATTCTAAATTTCTTTTCTCTTTTTTTCTGCCTTTTGTCTCGTTCACCTGTATTTTCTCAAAATTCTTCTCCTGACCTCGACGCTGTCATCAGTTATTACCATTGGACATCTGTTGCCCTGTGTAGGTATGCGCTTCCGTCGTCACGAGGTGAATGTATATTAATCTTTTAAATAAATATTATCTGTTATATAGATCATTGCATTTTTTTTCTACTTCATTTCACCTCTTGTGGACGTTTTGAGGGTAATTTAATTTGGGCGTTTCGGCGGCTGGCCCTTTCAGCGGTGGACCTATGTTTCGGCGGTGTCGCCGAAAAAATTACCGCCAAAACGACCTGCTACCTTTTCATCCGTAATACCTAATCTAAGTGTCACTGTGTGCACCGCTGTGAGCAATGCTGAACTCTTTGTTTGCACGTGTTGCAGTGAGCATAATGAACTCCTTTCAAAGATTCGATTATTCCTTGAAAATGTTCATGGTATTCGCGTAAGAAATGTCGCGCTTTTTGCTTACTTGCAACCTTATCCCGCTTTTCTTCAGACTCGCTCTCATCGTCACTCTCGTGTAAACGCTTTTTTGTTAGATAGATGTGGACGCCACCTTGTTAGACAGAAATAGCACCTCTTGCGCAGTCTCGAGAAGTAAAGCTAGCATGCTAGCTTTGCTACGTAGATAGATCGGCAGCGAAACGCCTCATCTATTTTTCTATGTAGATACTCGCTTTGCCAGCCAAATAAAACCGGTCTTGCGAAATACCGAAACCGGGTGAAACCGGGTCTAAATACCGAAACCGGGTAAAACCGAGCTCTATTTACCGAAACCGGGTGAAACCGACTTTCCGAAATTAAATAAAATTGAGTCTTGTGCATTTAGCAGATACCTCATTCTTTTGCGATTACGTCACTGGCTACAAACATAAAAACAAACAGACACACCAAATGCAGACGAACATAAGGGGCCTGTAAAAAAGGGTTTACTCCAAAAAAGAGAGAGACTTGTGAATCTAGAATCCAAAATGTAATTTGTATTGACTAGATACAACATCCTTTTTTTTTAAAGAATGTTCATTATTATTATTATTATTATTATTATTATTCTTATTATTATTATTATACATAAAAACAGACACACCGAATACAGACAAACAAAAGGGGCCTGTAAGAAAGGTTTACTCTATTTAAAAAATATAAATTTAAAAAAATTAAAAATTAAGAAAGAAAGAGAGAGAGAGAGAGAGAGAGAGAGGTAACAACAGCACAAGTAAATTATACAAAGTTTTATTTCTGCACGTGTATCAATACAAGTAAATCAGAAAGTAAATAAGTACAAGTGATAGTAATACATAAGCCTATATACAGTAATGTTAAATAGTTTAAATAGTTTAACCGAAAACGTAATCCGACAAGTCATTGCTAAGGTTAACCCTCTCCAACTCCATTATTACTCACGACAAATACAAACTAATAAAATCAGTGAGACAGAGCTTGGAAATCCAATTTTGTAGAGCTATTTCACATACATATGATTACGTTTGTGTACTAAAGCATACCACTGACTGGAAGACGCAAACGTTAACTGATCTGGTGCAAAAATTGTAGCAGGTCAACAAAGGGCAGTATAGGGAGGTTAGGCGGGCGATAATTGGTATTGGCAACTTCAAGCTCACAAGAGAGTACCAACACATCAGTATTTCGGAAGAACTATGGTATCCAAAAACTGCCCAGTTCCGCGAAAAGCGTCTTTGCCGCTTCCTCAAACCTCCGAAGCCAGTGGATGGTCGGTTGATCTCTGCGTTAAATTTTGAAACTACAGTTGTCCGACCGCAAAACCAAGGTAAAAAACCGGGACAAAGAAAGAGAAAGCGGGCAGAAAAAACAATTAAACACATACTATGAAAAGAAGAAATAGTATATGTTCTAACGGAGTACTAACTTAGTACAACACACCTCGCCACTGAGTGAGTGAGAGAGAGAGAGAGAGAGAGAGAGAGAGAGAGAGAGAGTGAGAGAAAGAGATTCTGGTTATTATATTGCTATTTTAATGCTATCTTTTTTGCTAAACTATGTAACATTTAACATGTGTATTTATCATGTGATGCTTTTATTGCTTTACTTATTATTACTCATGTATTGCTTCTGCAGTGAAAAATGAGAGAGAGAGAGAGAGAGAGAGAGAGAGAGAGAGAGATTGTTTTTATTATTAAAGCAATTTTAATGCTACCTTTTGTGTTAAACTATTTAACATTTAACTGTTGTTGTTTTACCCGTTTTTTATATCACTATTTTGATTTAAGAGTATTTTAAAATAATAAATTAAAAATAATATGATTATGGGGTTTGGCAAAATGTATGTTTATCATGTGAAACTTTTATTGCTTTTTGCATTTCACTCATTTAATGCTTCTGCAGTGGAAAAATGAGAGAGGTTCTTGTTATTATATCGCTATTTTAATGCAATCTTTTATCTTAAACTATTTAACATTTAACTGTTCTTTTTACCTGGGGCATACCGATGTGTTTTTATAACTATTTTGATTCAAGAGTATTTTTAAAATAATAAATTAATAGTAATATGCTTGTGGGGTTTGATAAAATGTATATATAGATTGTTGTTATTATATATCGCAATTTTAAATAATGCAACCTTTTTTTTTTTGGTAAACTATTTAACATTAATATATATATATATATATATATATATATATATATATATATATATATATATATATATATATATATATATATATATATATACAGGGTGTTCCAAAAGTCTTGGGCACATTTTGACATTGAATATTTCCGAAACTATAAAGGATATAAAAACGCATCTGGTAAATTCAGAAAGCTTGTAATCTCAAGTTTTACATGGAATGTTCAAAGATGTTCAATGTGAGCACCATTGGTCACACGACACACATCAAGCCGATAGTCAAATTCTTGCCAAACGCGTCCCTACATTTTCTGTTTGAGTGAACGCCATTAATGGGTCTGAAAAGAAATAAAAAAATGAACAGCTTTACAAAAAACTTAATGTAATTAGCTTTAAAATGGCACAACTGTTATCTTACTACCATTCATAGTTATTGAGATGTGGGGACTTCAAATGTGCCCAAGACTTTTGGAACACCCTGTATATATATATATATATATATATATATATATATATATATATATACTTATATCAGGTTGTTTATGGGGACTGTGTCACCAACCAGCTTTTCGGGAACTTGTATTTCTACTGCTTGTAGAAAGTTTATATTTGGAAATAAGATTAATTTGCCCACCTAGATGCCAAATATGCTAAAACATTCTTGAAAAATTTATTAACTTCTGATTTGAAAAATATATATAAAAACATGTTAAGGTCCCCATATCCACGTCCCCAAAAAGATTTTTGAGGACGTGGATACGGGGACCTTAATATGTTTATATATATAATATATATATATATATATATATATATATATATATATATATATATATATATTTTACATTATTTCTTTATTATTATTTTATTTCTTTTAAAATTATTTTTAACGTTTGTTTTATTCCTTCCTATCCTATCCTATCCCGTAAATCGGAGGTCGTAGGTACACCACAGATAATCGTTTAACCAACATACTCCATCTGTCCTTTCCTCATCAACCCTGATTGTTTCACTCAGTGTCAAACCAGTCCATTCTCGAATGTTGTCCTCCCACCTCTTTTTCGGTCTTCCTCTTCTTCTACCTCCTTGCACTGTGCCTGGCAGGATGGTCTCTGCAAGACCTGATGATCTGTTGACGTGGCCATACCATCGGAGTTTCCGTTTCTTCACCACTGTGAGCAAATTTTCTGCTCCAATGAAACATTATCAATACAATACAATCTATCTTTCTAACCTATCCCGTAACTCGGAGGTCATAGGAGCACCGCAGATGATCGTTTAACCAACGTACTCCATCTTTCTCTGTCCTCAGCAACCCTGATGGTTTCGCTCAGAGTCAAACCAGTCCATTCTCGAATGTTGTCCTCCCACCTCTTTTTCGGTCTCCCTCTACTTCTACCTCCTTGCACTGTGCCTTGCAGGATGGTCTTTGCAAGAGCTGAGGATCTGGTGACGTGGCCATACCATCGGAGTTTCCGTTTCTTCACCACTGTGAGCATGTCATCGTGTTGTCCAATGGCTTGTGTGGTCTGTCGGACTTCGTCGTTGGTTATATGTTGGGTTTAGGAAATGCCCAGACGTCTTCTGTAGCAACTCATCTCCACGCTTTGTATTCTTCGTTGTAGATCTGCTATGAGGGTCCATGTTTCGCAAGTGTATAGGAAGATGGAGATGACAAGGGAGCGCAACAGTCTTACCTTGGAATGTAGACTGATGGTCCTGTCTTTCCAAATTGGCTTCAACCTCGCCAGGGCAGCAGTTGTTTGTGCGATCTTGGAGAGGACTTCCTGTGGGGACCCATTGTCTGATACAATGGCTCCTAAATATTTAAAGCTATGAACTGTGTTGAGGGATTGGATTTGGACTTTGATGTCCGTGTTGATGCCATTGGTGTTGTTGGTCATCATTTTGGTCTTCTCTGCACTTATTTCCATTCCATAGACTCTGGAGGTGGTGTCAAGACTCTGTACCAGCTGTTCAAGTTCTTGTTCCTCTCCAGCCAATCCATCAATGTCATCCGCAAAACGAAGGTTGAAGATTGCTCTTCCCCCTATGCTGACTGTGTTTTCGTGATCTGCAATGACATCTGACATCATGCGCTCTAGGAAGTTGTTGAAGAGTGTTGGAGAGAGTAGGCATCCCTGACGCACACCGATTGTTGTTCTGAACCAGTTTCAGATGGCGCTGTTGTGGAGGACTGCACTGGTAGCCTTGTCATACAGCCTTTTGATGACTTCAAGAATTTTAGGGCTGATGTTGTACACTGTCATAGTTGCCCACAGAGCTGCGTGCCAGACTCGGTCAAACGCCTATTTGAAGTCTACGAACACATGATATAGATGTCGTTGGTGCTTTAAGTATTTTCGCAGATTATTCTGAGGTTGAAAATCTGTTAAGTGGTACTTCGCCCTGCCCTGAATGCTGCTTGTTCTTCAGCTATGATGTGTTCGGCTTGGGGTTTCAGTCTGTTGAGTATTAATTTGTTTAATTAATTTTTTTAACTTGTAAAAATATTTTAAATTACTTTTTAATTATTATTTTTTTAATTTTAAATATTAATTTATTTATTTGTTTGCTACCAATATGCGCTGAACTTTCCTAGGGTAATTGTTGTTTGGTATACATGGGATTAGGAACCTGCAAGGACCAGACCCTCCTCCTTTTTTTTAAGAGTAGTGAAGGTGGAGGGTGTAGCAGTGTGAGTACTAATCTCACACTTTAATTAATAATAATCGTCATTGTGTATGTCCATGTCTTTGAGTGTTATGTGTTCACTATTACAATGCATTTACTTCTTAGTTTAGTATTGGAGAATAAAATCAGAACATAATCTGCACTTGACGTGTGTGGTCTTGGTGTAACTGAATGGTGTAACTGAAAACAACTGTTTGAAAGACTGACTTCTACAGAGGGCCCCACTTGACTATTGGCCCCCACGTTACCTTTGGCCACCCCAATCCCACTCTTCCTTCTGTCTCTTTCTTCTCCCTCTGGCTGTAAAAGGTATAATCAGGAGGGGTCAAACACAGTACAATCCTGTAGTATTACCATTTCACAAGGGCTTTTTTTTTCAACCTAACAACCTGAATGTAGGGACTTGAAATGACATTTTGGCATGATTTATCTCAAGGAGCAAATCTATCTGTGGAGACTTCATCTGAAGTTTGGGTTCAAGGGCTGCGTCCATCAGTGGTTCCAGTCGTATCTAGAGGATATGTTTCTGTACGTCAGTGTGAACACAGCTACAAGACTGACCTGTGGGGTCCCCCAGGGGTCCGTTTTGGAACCTGTACTCTTTTCGCTTTATACCTTTGAATTTGGCCGTATCATCGAGATACACGAGCAAGGGAGGCAGCTTTTTTGGTGATGACTCTGACCTCTACGACTCTTTCCCTCCTGATGATGACGCTGCAGTGGAGTCTGCTAAGAAGTTTGAGCTGTGTTCCTCTGACCTCAAGGTGTGGATGACGCACAGAAACTGAACGAGGACAAGACTGAGGCCATCATGTGTGGACCTCAGAGCAAAAGAGACTCTGTATCCCTGAGCTCCAACAGTTTTGGACAGTCAGCTATCCCCTTCTTGTCCACTGTCAGAGATCTGGACATCATGATTGATGCAAACCTCACAATAGAGGATCAAGCGAGTGCCGTGGTTAGAGGGTGCTTCTTCCATCTTCACTGTCTTGGTAAACTGCGAGATGCCCTCGGAAAACAAGACCATTGCCGTCGCCTTGGTGATATTCAGGATAGATTATGCAAACCGTTGTCCAGCTTGACCGTCTCCAGTGTGTTCTGAACACGGCCGCCAGGATTGTCACCCGCAGCAAGAAGACCAGACCACATCACTCCTGTTCACTGGCTGCCAGTCAAGAAGAAAGTCGACCACAAAGTCCTCGAGCTCCATATGCTACGAGTGTGTGCATGAACCCACCTCCCTCTATAGTACATGAGAGACATTGTCCCTACCCACAAACCCTCAAGGCGCCTTCACTCCTCTTCCCAGTTTATGTTGTCCGTTCCAAGTGTGGATGGACACAGAAAGAAGGGTTTGGGTCACCGCTCCTTCTCCCACTTCTTCTAGCCTTGCAAAGACCATCCTGCAAGGCACGGTACAAGGAGGCAGAAGAAGAGGTAGACAAAAAAGAGGTGGGAAGACAACATTCGAGAATGGACTGGCTTGACACTGAGTGAAGCTATGACGGTTGCAGATTACAGATAAAGATGGAGTAACTCTGGTTTAAGCGATCATCTGTGCTGCCCCAACAACTTTCGAGTTACGTGATAAGATAGGATAGGATAGGATAGGATATTGATATATAGATATATAAAATGTGTTTATTAAGTATTTAACATATATCATTTATTTATTGAAATCCTTACCTTGTTAATTACTATGGCTTTTACTGTAATAGGGTATGGCCACGTCACCAGAGCATCAGGCCTTGCAAAGACCATCCTGCAAGGCACGGTACAAGGAGGCAGAAGAAGAGGTAGACAGAAAAAGAGGTGGGAAGACAACATTCGAGAATGGACTGGCTTGACACTGAGTGAAACCATGAGGGCTGCTGAGGACAGAGAAAGAGGGAGTACACTGGTTAAACAATCGTCTGTGGTTCCCTAACGACTTCTAAGTTACGGGACAGGATAGGATAATGGTGGGCGTGGACGTTAAACTTCAATGTTCACCTCCCTTTTTTGAGAGTTTTTGGAGAGAGCTTGTATGCAGTTGTTGATGCTGCTTGCTGAATAAAGTTGGAAAAAACACATAGTAACGACTCCTGCCTTGTTGCTGGGAGAACGGGTTACGTACATAACAAATTCGAGTTACACAAGATTCAAGCATCGGGACTGAATCGGCTATTGCAGTGTAACACTGTCTGACAAAGTATTTAAGGAAAAGATAAAGAAAAGGTTGCAAGATCAGTATGCACAAAACTGGCACTCTGAAATTGACTCAAATAGCATATAATATAATAAAAAAATGTTTAAAGATAATTTTGCTTTTGAAAAGTATTTGACTGTTCTTCCCTCCAATCTAGCAGCCAGTATAACAAAATTTAGAACATCACCTCCTAAACTACCAGTACAAAAGGGACGCTTTTTAAAATTAAAAAATGTGACAGAACTTCTAATAATTAATCTGGCATCTTGTGATGCCTATGGAACAGCTTTTTTTGTACCGTTCATTGTTTTTTAATGTAATTCACCATCCCCCCTTTTTTGGCTAAAATGCCCCCTGGGCTATGAGCCTTGTTTCATGCTTTAATTATATGTGATTTTGTTAATAAAAGGACAAAGGACAAAAGGGAAATAATTTTCACTTTATTTTTTTTTGGGTCCAATTTGCTGAGGTCAGGAAATAGTTGCACAAAAGGTTGTATTATGCTTGTCCAAATGCAAATAAATTGTGTACTTTGTTAATGCACTGTCAAATTTGACTTCGAGGAAAATATTTTCATCATTTTGTCATTCTACATGTTCTTAAAAAATAAAAAAAAAATTAAAAAAAAGTATTTCGCTTGATTTTTTTGTTTTTTGTTATTTGAAGAAAGGACTTCTTTATTAAATTAAACACACTCCAGGCAATACCAAAGAAACAAAAGACAAAAAAAATTTCAAAGTTGAACCTTTGTTTTGCAAGCAGCTGCATCAGTCGAACAGACAAAAAAAACATAATCAGCAGCAAAAATACATTCTGTGTTTATTATTATTTAGAAGAACAAAATGGTTCTGCTGCTCCTAATCATAATGATAATGAGAAAGAAGAACAAGGAGATTTTTTTTTAAATAAAAGAGTAAAAAGAAGATAAAAGCAACAAAGAAGAACAAAATGAAGCAGAAGAGGTAGAAAAAAAGCCTATGCATGCTTAATGTGTAGTCCACTTGCAGGTGGGATGCAGCTATCCAGGTATAAACTAGCACAACAAAATATTTACAGACACTTTTGAATGTTTGGTTTAAACAAAATTTTTATTCAGGTAAACACATATATATTTATACAGATTTAGTTAGTTAATCATTGCTTATAGGGTCCAGGGGACTGCAAAGAGCCGAATCAGGACCACAAAATCAAGACCACAACTTGGTTGAAAGAGGTTAGTTATTTATTCATTGCTTACAGGGTCCAGCAGACTGCTAAGAGCCGAATCAGGACTGCAAAATCAAGACCACAACTTGGCTGAAAGAGGACTCACCCCTCATCCGCATAAAAGATCTGCCAAAACAACCCCAGTGGCAGTGGTAACACTGAAGGCACTCCACCAGCCGGTCACTTTACAATAATGGTATCCCACACAGGGTTAGTAAGTTAGTTATTAATTGCTTACAGGGTCCAGCGGACTACAGAGATCCGAATCAGGACCACAAAATCAAGACCACAACTTCTCTGAAAGAGGACTCACACCTGATCCGCACAAAAGATCTGCCGAAACAACCCTAGTGGTAACACTAAAGGCACTACACCAGCCGGTCACTTTACAATAAAGACATCCCACGCAGGGGACGCAGAGGCTATATTCTAATTTATCGAACCCCCGTTTATAAAATCAAAATAGAATACAAACATCATTATAAAATATCAACAAAACACATACATACAAAATGCCTATATTGCCAAATAATAACATCATAGGAAGCCCAAATGTCCATTTGGCAGAAAGCGTCCAATATTCTCAAGATGATTACATTACATTACATGATTATTGCTTTAGGTCCAGCGGACTCTTCCGAGCCAAATCAGGACCGGACAACCCCTGATCCGCATCAAAGACCTGCTGAAACAACCCTAGTGGTAAAACTGAAAGCTCTCCATCAGCCAGTCACTTTACAATGAAGACATCCCACGCAGGGGACGCTGAGGCTGTACTCTAATTTATCGAACCCCCGTTTACAAAAATAAAATAGATTACAAACATCATTATAAATTATCAACGAAACACATACATATAAAATGCCTACATTGCTAAATAATAACATCATAGGAAGCCCTAGTGACCACCTGGCAGAAAGCGTCCAATATTCCCAAGCTGATCCAACAGACCTCATACACAAATAAGGAGTCTTGTCCCGGAAGAGTTTTCAAGAAAAAAGATTGGTGACTGGTCTAGCGAAGAAGAAGATAGTATAGCAGATTGATAGAACAGAGCAGGAATGAGAAAGAGCAAATGAGAATGACAGCGACAGTGGGAATTTAAAGCACTAAATTTCCAGAAAGTGGGGATATTATTTATACTGAAACCCCAGGCACCCCAATGGGGGAGGTGACTGGTCTAGTGAAGAAGAAGATAGTATAGTAGATTTAATAGAACAGATTAGGAATGAGAAAGAACAAAGGAGAAAGATAGTGACAGTGGGAATTTAACACACTAAATTTCCAGAAAGTGGGGATACTATTTATACTAAAAAAAACGGCACCCCACAGGGGGTCTGCTGAAACAACCTTAGTGGTAACACTGAAGGCACTCCACCAGCCGGACACTTTACAATACATGTAAAGGCATCCCATGCAGGGGACGCTGAGGCTATACTCTAATATATCGAATCCCCGTTTACAAAAACTGAATATAAACATCTTTATAAAATATCAATAAAACACATACATAGAAAATGTCTACATAGTACACTGCTAAATAACATCATAAGAAGCCCTAGTCACCATTTGGCAGAAAGCATCCAATATTTACAAGCTGACCCAAAAGACCCCATTCACAAATAAGGAGTTTTTGAAGAGTTTTCAAGAAAAAAGGCAGGTGACTGGCTTAGCGAAGAAAATAATATAGCAGATTGATAGAACAGAGTAGGAATGAGAAAGAACAAAGGAGAAAGACAGCGACAGTATAAATTTAAACTTAAAGCACTAAATTTCCAGAACTTGGGAATACTATTTATACAGTAACAAACGGCTCCCTCACTGTGGGGATAATACTAATAGACTGTACATAAATATATAGGTAATACACAGAGAAAATGTAGGTAATTAACATCTAACTCCGGCGTAACATAACACTGTGGTTATATAGTAGGCTTAGTGAGGGAGAAAATCCACCAACAGTGTCATAGGTAATAGGCATATTAGCACAAACATCAGTCATAGACACAGCCGAACATAATAAAAGCATACGAGTGCTGAATGTTTGGTGGGGGAAAAGAAATGTAAGCAACAACAACAAAAAGGCACAAAGATGTATTATTGATTTTTATGAGCATACTAAAATTGAGTATCAAACATAAGTACAACCCAACATGATACAACAAGTGGCTGTAGACTGTAGTATGCTTCTAAGTCTACAAGGACAAACATCCGTCACATTGTCGTACACATAAGCTCAGAAGAAAAAATACTTCAAACTACATAATTAAGCAAAGTTCATGTTTTCTAAAACAAAGGCCAAGTGTCCAATTGGTTGATTCGATTCTATGGAGCAATGGGCTGGCGATGAGCAGATGAAATGAGACTGAAGCTATGAAATGCGATGATTAAAATTGACCGATTTTATTTCATGAATCCCGGCACAAGATCTTAAAAAGACTCAATTATTTCAGTCCGTGTCACACAATAAACATCCAGACAACTTTGTGTGATTAAAACTATCTATTTCACGGACGAACAGCTTCAATACATTTATTTCACTGAAGTTCATAGCACACAGAGTGTGTGATCCAAACGTCACTTATAACGTAGAGTTCAAACGAGCGTCAAAAGACTCCAAAATAAAATGGTAGATAGGACGAAGTCAGTGTCATAAATTCAATGTCGTGTCACTGTCACTATCACATGAAGCAGCTTCAAGAAGTTTATTTCACTGAAGTTCATATCACACAGAGTGTGTGATCCAAACATCACTTATAACGTAGAGTTCCAACGAGCGTGAAAAGACTCCAAAATAAAATGGCAGATAGGACGAAGTCAGTGTCATAAATTCAGTGTCGTGTCACTATCACTATGATATGAAGCAGCAAAACTTTTTCCAGCCCGCCTTCTTAGGACTGGAGGAGCCTTTGGACGTGGAAGTAGCGAGGGCATAGGAGATGGCGGCGCTGTTTTTGCTCTTGGAGCTCTTGGACCTGCGCAGCAGGCTTTTGGACCTGCCCAGCGCGAGCTCTTCCTGTTCGCCCCAGTTAAGCGACGTCAGGATGCAGGTGTCGAACACCTCCTTCAAGTTCTTCTGCATCAGCGCCGAGCACTCCACGTACTGAGCACCCAACTGCGAGGCCAGCCGCGTGGCCTCTTCTTCAGACAGCACTTTCTCTTTGTATATGGCCAACTCGATCAGGATCTTCATGTCGTTCCGCAGGTCAGACTGGGTGCCCACCAGCACAAGGGGTGCCCGCGGGCAGTGATTTAGAATTTCGGGCACCCACTTCTCCAGCACATTGTGGAAGGATGTGGGCGAGACCACACTGAAGCACAGCAGAAAAACGTTGGTGTTGGGGTAGAACAGCGGTCGGAGGGTGTCGAAGTCATCCTGAAATACACACAAAAGGAAGGCATTAATGTGAATGGGCACGCTCATGTGTGTGTGTATGTTTGTGTGTGCGTGCGTATACGTGTGTGTGTGTGTTTAAAGGACAAGAACTGTTTGATTGTGTGTATAAATGTACTATTTTTTCCCATGTGTGTAATAATTTAACCGTTTTCAGTTTATATGTGCATGTTCCCTTATTCCTCCTACCACTCCCCAGCACTTAGAACAATTGCATAGAATAATGCACGCATATATATGTGTACTTTTTATTATTAGTATTATAAATAAATGGCCTTGAACACGCCTAAACCTAACAATATCCTGTCTGTAAAACTACAGTGAAAAATGTATTGCATAGCAAGATTTTAAATCAATGGAAAGACTGCCTCTTCAACTTTGCTCTGTTGCGTCCCATGACAGTTTTAAAAACTAACTCAAAACTCATCTTTTCGAATCCACCTTCCAGTGACTTCCAGCTGTTTCTTTGTGTGTGTGGGTGTGGGTGGGTGTGTGTGTGTGTGTGTGTGGGTGTGTGTGTGTGTGTGTGTGTGTGTGTGTGTGTGTGTGCATTACATCCAAACATTTATAGAACTTTGTTTTATTTTGTGGGCATGCAAGCGTTAATGTTAGAGAGAGGGGTGGGGGAGGGGGAGGAGAGGGGAGAGAGAGAGAGAAAGAGAAAAGGGTCAAGGGAGCGAATTATTATCATTATTATTATTATTACTTATGCGCCTAATACGCCAGACTTAGCTCTAGGTACTTATATGAATACAAAACAACTAAATTATATAACAAAATTAATGATGAAAACTCGTGAACTAATAATAAAACTGGAGACTTTAGACGTTTTGGCATGTCTTCGCAACACAGTTAATTTATCTTATAAATAATTTTATATTTATTTATTTATTTATTTATAAAATTTCTATAATAAGTTATAAGTACAACTTATGTTAATCTGATGAATAAAATTTGATACAACAACAACAGTTAATTTGTTTTTGTGCTGTATTTATTACTAGGCTACTCGTAGGTAGGTCTACATACTATGAGCGATGTGTGGACACACGCTGTGCACAGTGGAATTCACCCATTTTCAAAACGCAATTTCTTCAACCACAATGCACAGATTTGTTTAAAATATTAAATTTCTAAAAGTACAATAGTTTTATTTGCCTTCCGTGTATTTCTGATCACTGCAATAACTACAATCCCTACACTAAAACGCAATGAATGCAGTGCGTTGAAGCGGAAAATTTTCGCGTGGCCACTTAATTCAATAAGCCGTGTTTATTCTTACCTTTTGTCTTTCTCAAAGTCAAAGCAGCAATGACCATTTGTTGCCCTCTGCTTAAATGAATTTGGGGCTGAAAAGTGAAAAAAAACAACAAATAAGTACTACTCATAAATCTCTCCCAAATCTCCCAACAAATATATATGATGTAGGCCTATAAATTATATAAAACCTGATGCAAAAGTGATAAAATATATTTGTAGGCCTAAAATATTTCTACACTTTGGTTTGCTTTTTCTAGGCTTTTTGTAGCTGTTTCTGTTACACCTTACTAGCAAGCTGGCCCAGTATGTTTAAACTTGACAAAAGTTTGCCAAATCAACCATTGATAACAACATAACATTATTAATAACTTGAACAACTTAAAATAATATGGATCCATTTGATTAATTTCACTTCAGCTGTTATTGATAAAGAAACTGTTCAGTTGTCGATTTGTTTATTACAAATCTTTTTTTAAAGTTACACTTTGTATGCTACATACTGCTAAAACTAGTTCTAGCAAGTAGAATACTACTAGTACTACATGAAACTCGAAATCAAATCTATTCTTTTTACTTGTGTTAGTCGTGAATTCTGCTCACAGATGCAGCTTACTTACTAAATAAAAGCATTTGATGTTGAACGAAACGTTGTCGATAATAATCCTTACTGAAAATAACCCACATCAATGTTGAATGTATCAGAGTGACAAGAACTAAGAAGCTATGGTATAGTAGTATTAGCCTTTTGCCCTCTAAACAGACAGGCATACAATTTATGAGCAACTAATAAACTTATAAATTCATATTTTCACGCCGGCAGGCTTTCAGGCATCAGTTGTTTGATTAATTTTGCCTACAAAAGGGAGGAAGGTGGGGTAAGGAAATCGCCCAAATCAGTGAAGTAGATCTAGACCATTTTTAATTGCATTTGTCACATTTGTGGTACTAACTATGACATCCCTTGTCAGACTGTTCAAATGAATCAAGATTCTTCAATTTTAAGCTGTCTCCGGCTCTAGTCTTTCTTCTTCTTGGTACTGGACTGGGCTTTCTTCAGCATAATGAATCTAGATCTTACCGAAGGCAGCATGTGCTCTTTCAGTCTTTGGCTTTGCTGTGTTGTCGGTTGTTTTATTTATTTATGTTTTTATGAGCGGAAAACTGAAAATCTTCAACTTACAACTATGATATACCACAAGCTGGGAAGTCTCGTCTTTCGTAGGCATCAATTACATACTATACTACGTACGTATGTAGGAGCAGGAGGCCCACGAGTTTACAAAGACGAAAGAAAAGACTTCAGAGCCTACGGATAGAGTCTTGTCTTGGAGCTCGATTATGCTACATTATTTCTTAAAAATATGATTACAAAGATTAACACTACAACAGAACACAAAAGAAAATTCTAAATAAAACAAATAAAACCACTTACAGAAGACGAAGTCCAAAATTTCGGCATGTCGCCAACACTCAGCTGTCACGTCATAGAGCATGATAGCCTCCAAACGAAAACCATATTCAAATTGGTTTCTAAATGTTCATCAATTTTATTTTAGTTAAATATTGTTGACAGTTATAACGTTTACAAATATTAACATTTTGACGTACATTGTCTTAGATTATGACGTACATTGCCGGAGATCAATGAACATATGCCAAAATAAGGTTCGGTTGGAGGTTAGTGGAGGCCTACGGATAGGATACGGAAAAGTCCCAATGTTCGCAAAAAAAGTTACAGTGAGGGAAGGGGAATAACTCGTACCATCATCACATGGTTTTTGGGAACTCGAGTTAATTTGCCTTTCTGCGTTGAAATGAAAAGATATTCCTACAAATAAACCCCACATTGGATTTGAGGACATGGGCATGTACCCAGATCCGGACGAAGTACCTAGATCCCCGGTGTAAAAACATATGGTTGTACCCAGAAGCAAGGGTTTATAAGAGTATATATATATATATATATATATATATATATATATATATATATATATATATATATATATATATATATATATATATATATATATATGTATTAATATTACTTGTATTTATTTATTTCTGATTTACTTGTATTGATACAGACTGTAATAAAGACTTTTTATAATTTACTTGACTTGTTACCTCTCTTTTTAGAGTAAACCCTTTTTTACAGGCCCCTTATGTTCGTCTGTATTTGGTGTGTATGTTTGTTTTTATTTTTGAAGTCATTGACGTAATCACAAAAGAATGTGGTATCTGGTAAATGCACAAGACTCGATTTTATTTAATTTCGGAAAGTCGGTTTCACCCGGTTTCGGCAAATAGAACTCGGTTTTACCCGGTTTCGGTATTTAGACCCGGTTTCACCCGGTTTCGGTATTTCGCAAGACCCAAATAAAACGCACGGCATGTTTAGCAGCTTCCACAATGGCGAATACAAAGTCTCACACTACCTCTCATGCACGAGATTTCACTTTCGTGCATGCGCTCTATGGTCAGCAAGTAAAGGAAATAGCAGATCAGAACACAATATAAAATCAGTGCGAAAAAAAAGTTTTTTGGTACTCCACGAAAATGCGTATTTTTAAGGAATTGCTCGTATTGTCATATTTTATGTTGAAAATTCGTTAAAACACGCGCTAGCGCGTACAGTGGGCACCTCTGTTAAAACCAATTCTGACAAGACACTGACTGTGGGTTTAATCTTCTCAAATTGAAGCGTTAAAAATGGCAGATTTAAACAAAACATAATGTTATTTTAATTCAGAAGTTTCAAGACAGTGTAGAAATGAGCCCAGCTCAAAGGTTCTGGATGGACAGTAGACTTTAGAATCGCTAGAACTACATATTACAACATACTAACTGGTTCAAGGAAAGTCTTATATCCCTCTCTCTAAAGAAATTTCAGACAAGGCTCTCTAAAGAAATTTCAGACAAGGCTGTATTAAATATTAAAAACACAGACATGTGTTTTATGTGGTGTGTATTGGCTAAATTATTTCCTATAACTTCTAAGGCACATTCAGAAAGAGTGGCGCAGTATAAGGAACACATAACAAAATGAAATTTTAAGGACATCAACTTTCCTGTTACCCAGGAAACCATTCATAAATTTGATTACAAAACTCACCAATAACAGTCAATGTATTTTCTTGGGACCCTGAATCAAACCTTGTGCCTTTACAAATCTCTTTTAATGTCTGATTTCAGATTTAAAACATGTTGATCTGTTACTAATTGCAGACCCTCAAGATCCCCGCATTCAACACTACATTTAAATTCAAAACATGTCTAGACTACATTACATTACATTACATGATTATTGCTTTAGGTCCAGCGGACTCTTCCGAGCCAAATCAGGACCAGAGAGACGTTATCTTAAAATGTTATAAAGTGGTTCAAATCTTAAAAAATAGACCTGTTACTCTTAAATACTCAAACAAACTTTCACATGACACCTCTTGAAAAGTCTTCTTTAAAACTGATGTATTAAAAATACGTTCTCTTTCCTCAATCAAATCACTAAATTCGGTCTTATCAATAAAATCCAAAACAAAACGACATGGTTTATATGCGATAAAACAAACCAACATCATGTAAAACTTGAAACAAGTGTTGACCATTGCATATTTTAAAAATCTCTTTGAAAGGTACTGAACCAAAATATGTTTCTCTTTCCTCAATCAGATCAGCACATTCAGACATGAAATGGCGAACTGAAAAGGATTTATCACATGCAAAGCACCATGGTGGTTCTTTTCCTTTTAACAGGAAACTGTGGGTTACATAGGTATGCCCAATATGAAGGCGAGACAAAACTGTTTCTTCTTTGCGAATGGATGCAAAGTTAGGCAAAGAAGCTGACAAATCAGGAAGAATTTGAAATAATTTGTTGTTTATATGGTTAGACCAGTCAGTCTGCCACAGTCATTTACAATAAGATCCAGTCATACAACGTAGGTCAGAGTAGGGAACAAACTGGAAAATCTCTGGAGGGAAATCGAGATGCAGAGCATCTTTAGCCGCTTTGTCCACTGCAATATTGCCGTGGGTGCCTAAGTGACCAGGGACCCACATAAAATCTCTTATTACCATCAGAAACAAGTTGTGTATGGAGGTCATGGATCTCTGCCAGAAAATGGTGAAATATCTTTCTCGTGGAAAGAGCCTGGAGTGCTGACAGTGAATCAAACATGATTAAAAACGAGGTTCTTTTGGATTGGTAAACCTGTTTTAGAGCTAGATGAATTGCCTTGAGCTCAGCTGTATAAACAGAACAAAAATCATGTAGACGCTGTTGCAAAGGCTGGTCTAGATGTCTCCCAGAGACCGACGCAGCAGCAACTGTGTCTTCTTTCTTTGACTCATCTGTAAAGTTTTTCATATCCTGGATATAAAGCACACTGTTCTAAATAGAGTTGGTTATAGACGGTTTCAGATGTATTGTTTTTAAGGAAAGCGGACAATTGCCAATTAATGTTTGGGGTACATAATTTCCATGGAGGGGCTTCAGTCCGAAGCTCATCATCATTGATGGAAGCAACATCAATGCCTGCTTTTTCCAAATGAGCCTGCATTCTGATGCCAAACGGAGGAATTGTGTTAGGTTTGGCTTCAAATTTCTGAACAAAATCTGGGTTGAAAACACAGTCATAAGCGGGGTTCATGGGATCAGTTTTTAATTTTAAATAGTAATTCAGTGACAATTTTGTACGTCTCAGCTCCAGCGGGGTTTCGTTAGCTTCCACGTAAAGGCTTTCACAAGGGGAGGTGCAAAACGCACCCAAAGCAATGCGTAGTGCCTGATGAGCAACTGGATCTAACCTTTTAAGATACGATTTTCTAGCAGAACCATAAACAATGCAACCATACTCTGATTTGGATCTAATTAAAGAACGATATAACAGCAGTAAAGTTTTCTTGTCAGCTCCCCAGTCTGTACCACTGATAACCTTGAGCAAATTGCAGGCCTGTTGACATTTAGTTTTCAAATCTTTCAGATGAGGAAGAAAGGATAACCTTTGATAAAAAATAACACCCACAAATTTGACTTGTTGGACCGTCTTTATTGGAGTTTTATTGAGGGTAATATTAGGATCTTGAATAATTCCCCGGTGTTTGGAAAAGTGAATACATTCAGTTTTTGCTTCAGAAAATTTGAAACCATTTTGTAAAACCCAGTCTTCAACAGCATTGATGCATAACTGCAGCTGACGTTCTGCAGATGCCAAGGTTTTACCTTTGGCTACTAATGCAAAATCATCAACAAACAAAGAATTGTTAATTCCCCGTTTAACGGAACGAATATTATTTATTGTAATATTAAACAGCAATGGAGACAAGATGCTACTCTGAGGCACTCCCATCTCCTGTTCCCTCGTAGCTGATAAAGATCCCCCAACCTTAACCTGAAAAACTGTCCGTTAGAAAATTGGATATAAACAGAGGTAAATGTCCCTTCAAACCCATTTCTTGTAAATCTGAAAGAATGCCATATTTCCATGTGGTATCATAGGCTTTTTCCAAATCAAACATGATGGCAACGACATGTTCACCCTGGACGAACTCGTTACGGATAAAAGTTTCCAGTCGCACCAGGTGATCAACAGTACTTCGACCACTTCGAAAGCCACACTGAGTGTTGGATAGTATATTATTTGTTTCGACATACCACACTCCACAGAAAACGGGAATAAACCATTCTTTCCAGCATCTTGCATAAGCAGGACTTTAAGGCTATTGGTCTATAGTTTGTTGGATTAGTATGGTCTTTGCCAGGTTTAGGAATGGGTACAATAACGGCCTTTCTCCAAGAGGGAGGAAAGGTGCCAGTGATCCAAATCTGATTGAAGATGTCCTTGCAGTTGAGACTGTGAGTACCTCGTTAAATGTTGTAGAAATTCATAATGCACATCATCCGCTCCAACTGCTGAATCTGCACTTTTGTTAATTGCATCGTCAAGCTCAACTAATGAGAACGAAATATTGTAATCTTCAGAATTATCAGGTAAAATTTAACCGTTGTTTTTCTTTACGTGTTTTGATTGTTTGAAAAGAGGCAGAATAATTTTCAGAGGAAGAATTTGCAGCAAAAGAAGAGGCCAAAAGATCAGCTACTAGTTTTTTTATCTCTGATTACGTCCCCCTGCACAGTAAGGCATGGGCTCACCCGGTTGTTACTTTTATTTTTGAGTTTGCGGACCACTTTCCAAACCTTTGACAGTTTTGCTTTTGAATTTAGTGTGGAGCAGAAACCTCTCACGATTCTCTTCTCTTACGCTTGAAGAGCTGTCGGCATTGCGCTCGCAAACGTTGGTGATTCTGTTTATTTTCAGAGGTTGGGTGCAGATACATCATTCTTAAAGCTTTTTTACGGGCTTGCTGAAGTTTTTTACATTCATAATCAAACCAGGGTTTCTTAAGTGTATGAGGTTTTGACGAAGTTTGCGGAATGGACACCTTGGCACTGTTTATAACTATGTCCGTGTAGAGTTGTATTGGATCTATGGCATTTGAAAATTCCTGTTTCTTAGCATGTAACAACCTCAGACAGGTTAGAAAACACTCCAGTTAGCTTGTTTCAATTTCCACCTGCCATGAGTTTGCTCAAGGTTGTCTAAATCATGTTTTAATAAAACCGGAAAGTGATCGCTGCCATGAAGATCTTCTAAAGCTGTCCATTTAAAATCCAAAAGTAAGGAGGGATCACAGATCGATATATCAATGTGGGATAAAGAAGCAGTTCTCGAACAGGAAAAAGTTGGAGCACCCTCATTCAAAGTTACCAGATTTAATGAGTCTAAAATGTCTTCAATTATTTTCCCCTGAGAATCGGTACGATCACTACCAGTGATGGAGAAAGTTTTTAAGCTAGGGGTATTTATACCCTCAACCAAAACATGTGGGGGTTTTCATACCCTCATTGCAAACATAAGGGGGTTTTTATGCCCCCTTTCAGTTTTTTAGGGGGTACACCAACATACGTAATAAACACTTTGCGTGGAAAGTCTTTTCATCAGTTTGAGTTTGTTCAGCCGGGCCCGGTTGCAGCTCACCTTTTTCTTCTCTTACCGAGCACTCAAAGCCAAAGGCTGACAAAAAAGTTTGTTTTTCTTTTCCCTCAATTTTTTTTTTTTTCAATTAGTTTTGTCTGGTTCATTTTTCCTTTTCTTCGGCTTCCCCTCAGATCGCTGCTTGTCGGCCATGTTTAATGTTGGGTTGTTGTCAGTGTTATATAGCCAATCAAACGCGTCGAGAAAAAATAGTGAATATTATCGTGCATATGATTGGCTGTTTCTCAGAAGCGACAGAATGAATAGGAGGGGGAGAGAGGGTGGTAGGCGGTCGCGCAGGACGCACAGTCTTACGATCCAAATCGAGCGAAAGCTGTACGCACGACCGAAATAGTTGTACCTGATGATACCTCCCAGCAACTTAGCTTTACGTTTTCATACCCCTTTGGCATTGACTTTGTGCGTGTTTATACCCTTTCATTACATTTTCGTTACGTGATTTCCCAACTCAGTACGTGAAACACATACGATTGTACGTGATCTCCATCACTGACTACCCTATAGGGGAGAGCGTCCATTAAAGTCTCCCAACAACAAAATAGGGGGAGCTAACTGTTGGATCAAATTCTCAAGGTCATTTTTATTTACATTTATTGATGGGGTCAAATATATAGAACAAATTGAGGGATTTCAGATACTCTGGCTGCAACTGCTGGTAAACCTGTATTAAGTGATATTGGGTTAAATAGGAAGTTTCTATGAATAAAGAGTGAAACGCCTCTAGAAGATATACAATCTAGAGATGAATAACCAGTAATATCTATAAGCTGTTTCTCTGATAAGAGAGTTTCCTGAATGGCCAACACTTCAGGTCGATGCTCTGTCAGCAGACAGCATAGCTCCTCATAATTTGCTCTTATCCCTCGTATATTCCATTGTAAAATAGCCATAAAAATGAAGTAAAAGAAAACTAAATATTTTCATCTCTGAGAGTACAATTACGTCTCTTTAGTTTTCTGACCCTCATCCATCTCCTCATGGTCCATCAACTCCCCGAAACGGTTCTCCGTCTCGAGAGGTTGATGGTGCTTGGAAGAAAGGAGTCCAGGACTGATTTTTCTTCAAAGCCCCGGAACCCAAACTGCCAGCCGCCTTCCTCCCCTTCTCCCCAGCACCAGATTTTAGATCTTTCTCCCTTTCACCCTTTCCAGACTTTCCCTCTCCTCCTCTGACGCTCCTCTGTTGAGCCACTAAAATCTTTGCTGCCTCTGCGACTACCTGGTCGCTGAAACCTGTCGTTGATGGTGCGGCAACCTGAGGCATAGCCTCCCTCACGGCAGGTGTGACGGCTTTAGACACGGCCGTCTGCGTGTTGAGAGTGATGGTTTTGGATGTGACCGTCGGCACATTCTCCAGTGTGTCCGGTGGGGCTGGAGAACCCCCCTTTTGAGTAAACAACGTGAGCATTTTTTTCAGAGTGTCCATCCGCTTGCACAATGTTTCCAAAATCTGCGTCATTTTATTTAAGGAAATTTCCGTTGCCGGGTGTGTACTAGATTCCACAAGAGGTGTGGAACCCACCACGGACGCAAATGACCTCTCTCGAACAACCGGCCTACTTTCCGTAACTTTTTTCCTCGCGTCCCTGAATGAGCACCTGTGTAGAGAACGGGATTTTTCAAATAGTTTATAAGATATGTATTTTTTGATTGGCTAGAACTCTTCAGCCAATGGGAGAAGTTATAGTCCGCGAGTCAGGGCATTGTCACTCACTTGAATCAACTATGTCGTAGGTTGGTATGCTCGGAGTAGCAGTATCTGTGTAGGCCAGGAAAAGATGGGAAAATAACGAAAGAAAAGAGAAAGTAAATTGTAAAGTTTTGGAGGTAGAAAGCGTTAAAAGCCTGTCAAGGTGTATAGGTCTACGGTCTTTCTCTCTGGAAGTGGATATAGTTTTTGTGCTGTAAAGATTACAGGTATTTATAATGTTTTTATGATTGTAAAATGTCGGACAAGTATATTTTTGTATTGCAGTGTTGTATTGCAAGGTGGTGAGCTGTTGTCCACTGAGATGGAATATTGAATTTTCATTGATGTAATAATATTATTAATTACGTGGGGTGATAGTTGTAGAGCAGTAGATAATGTAATATGAATGAAAGGTGTGAGCATGTTTGGTGGTGATTGTCATTCATGAATTATAGCTGGGTTATGGATAATATCGTGGAAGAAGAAAGATACGATTGCATAAGGAAGGAAGGTGATGATCGCATACGAAACAAAGAAGAATACTGAGTTTATACAGGTCAGAGAATTGACGTGTGGATATATATATATTTTATAGCTGCCTACGGGAGGCTAAGAGCCTCGAACGTTTGGGAACGGGACAAGCCCATCTGAGGGACATCGGAGGGGTTGACCACACTTCTTTGCCCTAACCAGGTCATCATTGTCTACCGCGGACAGGTCGGGCAGAACACGCACCCCCATCTATCTGTCTACGTCATCATAGGCCGTCTGACTACGGTGGGTCTGCGTTGACTCTGTGACTTGGCCTATTCGTCAGTGCACACGTTTAGGTACCGAGTTTTGTACTTACTTTGGGCTCGGACTGCCGGCCCTCGATTATCCATCTCGAGTGTTTAGGCTTGACGTCGTCAAACTTGTGAGAAACATTGGGATAAGCCCAGCTGTGCTATATTGTAGTGAAGAGAGAAACATTGGGATAAGCCCAGCTGTGTTAAATTAACTGTAAGAAAGAATTAGAATGAATGCTTGATATAAAATACTGTTGCTTATTTATATAAAGTTAGAGAACGTGAAACGAATATTTTGTGTTGGTGTTTGCCTGCATTGTATGATTGTGGGAGTGATAGTAAATAGAGAACTCGCACGCACTCTTGTTTATGATCTAGGAGTCAAATATACTTTGCATGCACTCATATATTGTAAATAGGCACCCACACTAGAATAACCGTCCGTTACAACCTGTCAGTGGCCCAAACCTTTTGGATCTCCAGCTCCAACTGCCACTGAGGACAATTTTTGGAGCTGGAAGCATGCTGCCCCGCGCAATTTACACAGCAAATAGGATCTATGCAATCACTTTCATGCTTATCTTTTCCGCATTCAAGGCAAATTTCTTTATTTTTGCAGGTCTTGCTACCGTGGCCAAACCTTTGGCAACAGTAGCAGCGCAAAGGCGATGGTGTGAAGGGTGTCACCTTCACCCTAAGATATCCCACCTTGAGTGACTCCGGCAACTTGGCCATGGCAAAGGTCACAAAAAGTGTGTTAGTAGGGATACGTTTGGGTCCTTTGGTGACAAATACCCTCTGCACTGCCGTGACCCCCTGGCTGGAGAGCTCATCGCGGATTTCCAACTCGGACATATCACCCAGGTCCTGACATCGGATGACTCCCTTGGAGGAATTCAACCGTCCATGAACAGAAACTTTTATTTGTCTATCAACGAAGACGGCTAAATTCCTCTTTAGAAAACAGTCCGATGCCCTTTTGGTCGAGCACTCCACCAGGTAGGCCCCAGATCTGTTTTGTAACATCCTTGAAACCGGTTGAGCAAACGGACTGGAACCCTTTATGGATGGGAAACGGGGACAGCTTGCTCAGTGGCATAGCCGGATCCGCCCCCTCCACAACCAAAAAACGAGGCCAGGCCCTTTCCACTCCAGAGTCACAAGCTTTTCATCTCACGTCCAATTCACTGTCCGTATCCGTGTCAGAGTCGTCACCGTGAAGTCTTTTTTTCCTTGTTGATGCCATGTTAAATTAAATAATTCATCCCCCCTGCTCCCCACCCACCTGATAAAGCCCTACTACAAAACATGATGGCCAGAAGTATTTGTGCAGACATTGTTTAACCAGAGCAACTAGTCTTGAAGTAGCTGACAAGCACAGTAAAATATGCAAGACTATGACCAATATTCAAACCCAGCTTTTACCCAACCCCCGTTCTAAGATACAATTTAAAAACATCAACAAACTATGTAAACAGCCTTATGTAGTTTATGCAGACTCTGAATGATTGTAAAGGTTTTAGTAATTATTTTCTTACACACATGCACAATCTGTAGTTTTGGGTATATACTTGTTAGAGCTGATGGACAACACACAAAACAGGGTGGAGAACAACTGAATCAAGAAATCTCTGAAATCCGGCCGGGGCCCAGAGGCCAAGCCCCGGTATTCGCCCCCTGGAAGAAAATGAATGTATGCAATTTTGAAAGTAATTTAGGGCCTCTCCTGAAAGCAAAAAGCAAAAAGTAAACATGAATAGAAACAACAACAAAGAAAAGAATGTTTTATGCACATGTCTTTCAAAAAAGTTAAGAATCTTGATTTGTAGGCCTAACAAAGTTTGAGGTCCACCACTGTTACACACAAACTCCACATTTCCAATTTTACTGGGCACACGGTTGTCTATTTTTTAGCTGTAAACAGGCAAGAATTTTTATAATTTTAGAGATATTTAGGGGTACATTAGTAAAAACACCACATCTTAGGTATTAGTGACTAGTGTATAGATTTAAATGAAATAAAATGCAAAATGAACAGAAATAAATTCTCTTTTGATTATCTACCTTTTTCTACTTCTCTTGTCATGTCTTGTTTTTTTTATTACTCCATGTGTATACAAAAAAAAGTTTTAAAAAGTCCAAACAAGCCCCCTTCTCTTCTTCACTTTCATGCCAGTCTGAAAGATCGCATATATGCATGCACACTTCTGACACTAATGTCAGTACCGATCTCTTCCTCCGACTCCAAGTCCATTTCTCTCACTTTAATGTCTGATAAATGGAAGCCTGTAAACTCCCCTTCATCAGTTGAAGAATCCAAACCATCCATTTCAGACACACGCACAATAAAATTTGAAAATAAAATCGAAAAAAACGAATGCATCACAGAGAAAACTTGTGGAAATGCAGTCGATATTTTCTTAACAGAATAAACCGGAAGTCAATTGCCGGAAGTCTCGCAATCTTTCAAACAACGCGAGAATATAACCACATGGTTGGTACGGACGCTTTTGGACGTTTTGCCTGTTTAGACCTTTGGCCGCTTTTGGCCGCTATGCCCAGTAAAGTGTAGCCCCTCAGCTTCTCACACTCGGAACTCAATATTTTTTTCTCGGAAATGCAAATGCTTTTCGCGGAAATCCGCGGATTCGCTGAGAATTCTCCATCCTGACAAAATCCGTGATTTACAGGGGTCCAGAAGCAGCACAGAAAATTTTGGGTGAAATGAACAAATTAAATAAACTGTTTTTATTACAATTACAAAATCCTGTGCCTATGATCTTTACTGAATCTGATTCAGTTGTCTTTGAAGCAGCCAAACACTGCCACGTTTGTACTGAACCACACAGACTATGGAATCAAACATTTTATTCTACCAATCTTTATTCACAATCTCCATAACTACAAAACACTTGCTAAGAACTTAACCCGCTATCTTATTACAGACCTGCCTACTACACAATTTTTTTAATAGTATTCTATACAGCAACTTTTAGTATTCTGAGACAAAAAGTAGTACTTTTGGCTGTGCGTACTTATAACAGGAATTGTTGTTTTGTTTTTTTAAAAAGGGTTCTTTAAATTTCAATTTATGATAATAAAGTAACAACACATTTGTAGTTGGGTACAAAATTATCGATTTCTTCACATGTTGATACAAAAGTCCACAGTGAATGCTGTGTTTATCAACATTTTAAAAAGAATTGATACCACACTCAAATACTATTTAGTACAAATAACAAGTGATTCAAATATGCCACTTAACCCTGCTCTGCCCACAATCCTTAAAAAGTACAAAACAATAACACATTGGGAGAAAAAGAAAAAAATGACAATGATTTGAATTGAGGTTTTCAATGTTTGTACTATTGTTGTGCCTTTGAATAAGCACTTTTCAGCTGCAAAAGTTCTTGTGTGGTGTGGGGTCTGTCTGGGAAGCATGGCCATGTCTCACTATAGGCCTTTATAAAAGCAGACCTGCCTACTCTCCCGCTTTTGGCGGGAGACTCACGCTTTTGACATGCATCCTGTTGCTTTTGTTGTTATACTGTTATACTTGAAAACTGTTGTTGAAAAGGGTGGTTATCTTTTTGATCCCCTGTCTCCCGCTTTTACTCTGAGGGGGGGGGGGGGGGGGTTTCTAGCAGATTTTTTACTTGTAGCTTCATCTTCACAGTCACTTGAAGAATCAAGACAGCGTTTTTGCTGGATACGACATGCTGCCTGTTTGCATTGATTGATTGATTTATTGGTGCTTTAGGTCCAGCGGACTCTTCCGAGCCAAATCAGGACCGGACAACCCCCGATCCGCATAAAAGATCTGCTGAAACAACCCCAGTGGGAAAATTGAATGCCCTCCACCGGCCAGTCACTTTACAATAAAGACATCCCACGCGGGGGACGGCTGAGGGTTGACCTCAACTACGCGAACACCTGCTAGAAACACCGGGGTGTCGGATAGTGCAGTGGTTGGAGCACTCGCTACTGTGTCGAAAGTGAAGCACCGTCCGGTGCGGTTAGCACTTGGATGGGTGACCGCTAAGGTGTGAAGCGACAAACAACAACGCCCCCAGTTGACTCAACTGTGATTGAGTACCTACTCTCTTGAGGGTGGGGAAGGTAAAGCAGCGAGGGAGAGAGTTGGGCATCACCCTCATTACGCTGGCCCAAGATAAGTGTGATCTCCAACATCACGCTCCCCTACGGCCACAAGGCTATGGGACTACCTTTACCTTTACCTACGCGAACACCCCGGTTACAAAAACAAAATAGAATACAAACATCATTATAAATCATCAACTAAACACATACATATAAAATGCCTATAGTGCTAAATAGTACAATCATAGGAAGCCCTAGTGACCACCCGGCAGAAAGCGTCCAACACTCCCAAGCTGATCCAACAGACCTCATACACAAACAAGGAGTCTTGTCCAGGAAGAGTTTTCAAGAAAAAAGGTAGGTCATTGATCTAGCGAAGAAGAAGATAGTATAGCAGAGTGAAGGACAGAGCAGGAATAGGAAAGAGTAAATGAGGAAGACAGCGACAGTGGGAATTTAAAGCACTAAATTTCCATAAAGTGGGGATACTATTTATACTGAAAACCCCCGGCACTCCAACGGGGGTACTGTTGCCGCAGTGAATCTGTCTTGCCTATAAAGGAAAGACAGGTTTTCAACTGTGGCTTTCACTGTTCCCTTTATAGGTTTGAACAATCTACAGTGGCAAGATTGCTCATGACCGCCTGTTTGCATAAGATGGCGTCCATGAAGTGGTCATCTAAGAGCCCCAAACTACTAGGGGCAACAATTCGCCCAACTTGCGTCTTAAAACAAAAAACTAAACTAATTTTTATTTTTTTCGTACTTTTGTCGCACTTGGCGTACGGTCGTACTAGCAAGTCAAATTTCGTAAAAATACGCTCAAATATATCGTATATTTACATCACACCAATCCAGATAGGTGGGTATGCTTATGAGTACATTGACTCTTGGGAAGTATTTGAAGAATTTCCAACAGAAAACTTCTATTCCTTGCTCAGTAAAACATGTATTAGCGATTCTGATTACCGCTCAGAATGTTTGGAATGCACTTGGATGTGAAAACCTGGGTGACTATAGTGACATATATTTAACTCTTGGTGACCTATAAGGTTTTCTGTACATTTGTGCCTGTATCCTGTAAGGATTTCAAGTTTATTGCAATAAATTGGGTTATGAATTTGAAAAAAATGCAACAAATTTATTTATTGTCTCATTGACTTCATATTTTAGGATATGTTTACAAAATGGTTATTCTATGTACCCAAAGAACCATTTTGACTTTAGTACTATTTTTACCTGTTGGAATCTTGTAATTAATTCATAATTACAGGTATTGTATGGACTATGTTAATAAAACAACAACAAGACAGTGTGGATTGCATGTGAATGTGTGCACAGACAGTAAACACAGACAAGAAAACTCACTCTGGTTGTCTACACCAAGTCCTTGTGCTCTTTCAGCAATAAGCTGATCGATAAGGTTACCAAACTCACTATTACTGTCGGAGCTATCCCCTGCCATCATGGTCGAAAATTTCGCAAACCCAAACCTCAAACAAAATCGTTAAAAAAGTACACAAAACCACGACAAACTTGTGAAAACGATAGCGGAAAACACACATGAAACCTTTCCAGAAGTTGACTAAACCTTCTCTCACGCACTGGAGAGTTCCTATTTCCTGTGATTTCATGACTAAAGGGTGCACTAACGAGGCGCGCCTCACCGCGCTTCAGGATTACGGGTGAGGCGCGCATTACCGCGTTATAGGACGCTAGAAGTTAAAGGCAGACGTCTGTTTGTTGGCCAATATGTTTAAAAAAAATATAGAGAAACAAGTTTGCAACATTATTCCCTTGACCCCTCTCACTATATTTCTTCACCAGGAATGAGTTGGAATGCTTTCCTAAAACTTAGTGAAGCTAAAATTGATCTCATAACTGACCAGGTAATGATGAAAATAATTGAGTCAGGCATTCGTGGTGGAATAAGCGTGACAGCGCATAATTATTATAAAGCCAACAATAAAGACTTGAAGGACTTTGGCCCTAAACAGAAGTCTAATTATTAAGTGCGCAAATAATTTATATGGCTGGGCAATGAGTGAACCTTTTACCAGTTTCAGATTTCAAATTACAGTGGAACCTCTCTACAACGACCTTGAAAATGTTGACAAAAATCGGTCTTTATAGAGAGGGGTCTTTATAGAGAGGGGTCTTTACAGAGAGCATAATGGCCTTTTCTTGAATCAATTTGCCAGTGATCGGAATATTCTTTCTTCTAGCATCCAGAAACCAATCCCAAACTTTCTCATTTACTTCCGAGTATGTTGTCTTCCTCCGTTTTGATCGCATACGATCGGCATTATCACCACTTTCCCACCTTTTAAGAATGTCATCTTTGTCTCTGATAATTCCTTGAATTTGTGTTTTTCCAACTTTAAGACTCTTTGCGATCGCAATGGCAGTCTCTCCTTTTTTGTGTCTGTTTACAACATTAACTCGATCTTCCAGAGATAAAAATTTTCTTTTCTTTGTAGACTCCATCAACCCATCACGCTTTCTTTGCTTCTTCTCAGTGCCGCGCTCGTGATGTGAATAAAGTGAAATGCAAACCCCAAACGAGTAGAATCTAGAATGTGACGTTACAAGATGACGTCAAACTTATAGAAGATTACTTTATCGGCTGGCGTGTCACATATAGGTACCTGTCTGACTGTGCTGAACAAGATCATAGACAGTTTTTATTGTGCAGTCATGCCGAGAAAGTCGATATACGGTCTGCAAAGATCGGTCGTTAGACGTTATAGCGAGGGAGTCGCTATACTGATGACAGCAATATAAGGAAATACATCGGTTAAAATAAAATGGGTCGTTGTAGCGGGGGAGTCGTTATAGAGGGGGGTCGTTGTGAGAGGTTCCACTGTACTTGTTAATCCAAACCCTGAAAACCTATCATGTTTAGAAGGGCTTTTAAATCACCCTAAAGTTCACCCAGTTGATCTGGAATACTCTGTCATTACACAATTTTCATAATGATTACCCATTAGCACCGGAAATAAAACAAGGAACAGACAAACAACTTAAACTTATTCCCAAACTTTTTAACAAATCTAATTATGTTTATCACTACGCAAACCTTCAGTTCTACGCCAGACACGGGTTAAAGGTAACAGCGATTCATAAGCTTTTACATTTCAAACAAACTATGGGCTTGATGGGCTTGGTTGGTTGCATCAATAAAAACAGAGCTCAGATAACAAGCACAGTCTACGTTTGAAAAAGATTTCTTTAAGTTGCTGAATAACAGTTGTTTTGGTACAACTATAGAGAACCCTTAAAGTGAAAAGGGCTAATTACAACACCTAATCAGGCAATTAAGTTAACATCTAAGCCTCAATACTTTGGTTACAAAGAGTTTCATGACTCACTGTATGCTGTTACCATGAAAAATAGATATTCAGTGTTGAGTCCAGTGGACTGCTAAGAGCCGAATCAGGACCACACAAAACTAAGCAAAATCAGACTAAACTGCTAACATTTAAATATGATTACAGATGTAAATAAAACCAGTCTTACTAATAAAATTTAACCAAATTTAACCAAGACGATATTATCTATATGTGGATAAAACGAACCAAAACCAAGTTTAAATTGAAACAGGTGTTTGCAAACTTTTAAAATCTCATTAAAAGGTATTGAACCAAAATATCTTTCTCTTTCATCAATCAGATCAGCGCATTCAGACAGAAATGGAGGATGGAAAAGGATTTGTCACATGTAAAGCACCATGGTGGTTCTTCTCCTTTTAACAGAAAACTATGGGTGACATGTATGCCCAATATGAAGCGAACCAAAACAGTTTCTTTGTAGGTGGGCGCAAAGTTAGGTAAAGAAGCAGACAAATCTGGAAGAATTTGAAATAATTTGTTATTGATTTGATTAGACCTTGATGATGGATTGGATCCAAGGTTTTCAAATAGGCTTCACTAGCGGAACCATATATGATGCTACCATAATCCAATTTAGAGGATATCAGAGAACGATAGAGGAGGAGCAGAGTTTGCTTGTCTGCTCCCCAGTCCGTGTGGCTGGTAACTTTCAAAACATTAAGACCTTTCTGGCAGCTTTCCCCCAGGTACTTAATATGCGGCAGAAAAGTAAATTTGCTGTCAAAAATAATACCCAAAAATTTTACTTGCTTAGATACTTTGATGGGTTGGCCATAAACAAGGAGAGAAGGGTTCAAAACCTGGTTCTGTTTGCGATGAAAATGAATGCATTAGATTTTAGAAAGCAAAATTTTGAAGCTGTTTTCTTCTACCCACTCCTGAATTTTATCTATGCAAAGTTGAAGTTGACACTCCACCCCTTCCAAGGTTTTACCCTTAGCTGAGATGGAGAAATCATCAACAAAGACCTTGGATCACAGCTTTGGAGTTTTTTCCTTTAATTTTTACAAAAATTATTTTCCAAACTGTTTTGGAATAGGTTTTGGTATGAAGTTTGGAACAGGTTTTCCAGGATTTACGCCTTTTATTGTTTAAAGAGATACATAGCTTTGATGCGAAGCTTCTGGCGATTAAGTTTATTTTTAGCAGTTGGATTTTGAAAGAAACTTCATTGGCCTTTTCCTTTGGTGATTAAGAGTCTTGCATTCTTCATCAAACCAAGGGATCTTCGGAGCACTGCTTTTAATAGATGTTTTGGATATATTTTCTGAAGCACATTCTATTAGGAACTTAGAAAAATCCAAAGGTGGATCTTCTGATTTTAGAATGTCATTGGTAATTCAAGATGCTTTGGAGTGTCCAAATTGGTCCCAATCTGCTTTTTTGAAACTCCAGCACCGCTGGGGCTCTTCAGATTTATCTTCTAGAAACTTTAGAAAAATAAGAAAATGGTCACTCCCGCATACATTTGAATGAAGTTTCCAATCCAGGTCCAAAAAAAGGGAAGCGTCACAGATGGCCAGGTCTTAATTAGAACATAATTATTCCTAAATGGCTACTATACGTAGGAGAATCTGAATTTTACAGAGGTTGAGGTCATCAACAACATTCTCCAACATTTTATAGGTGTGGTATGGACAGGGACAATACACAATGGAATATTTCTGTTTATAAATAATTTACACAGCTTTCTTCAGTGTCTGTACAACTCATAGACTGCATTACTCACCAAGGTCATAGCAGTAGCGTGCTCTCCCTGGTTCTCCACAATGGGTTTCTCGTCACCAACCTGGAGGTCAAAGTACACAACCTTATGCGTGAAGGTGGAGAACTCGTTGCTGAAGCAGAAGGTGTAGATGCCCTTGATTTCTGCTGTCCAGGTGTGACTGTCATACTGTTTCTTCACCTCCTTGTACAGCACACGATTGTTAGGGTCAGTCAACTCTATGTCCACATCGTAGTTACCTCCCATCACAACCTGTGCAAAAAATAACGGCAAGCCATAAAATGTATTTCTAGTCACACAGCCTACAGTGCCATACTGGTCGCTCTTTAGATCGGCCATTGCTATTGCATAATAGGCCGTAAACCATGTGGGTCAAACGCTCCCATGATGCCACTGTTTGCCTTTCGCTTATAGCATTGCTGCAAGAGCAGCCAGAAAAACACATACTTTTTCTAACATATCAGGGACGAAAATTTTTTTTTAGTAAGGATTGAGAACATAGCGAAGCACCTTGCCCTACAGGAAAATTAGATTCAATAATCAATGTTTGTATGGTCCATCAGCTAAGAGCCGAATAAGGACCACACAAAACTATTCAGAATCAGACTGCATCGCCAACACATTAAAATAGTATTAACCAGCTTTACTGAATAAATCTAACCACACAAAACAAGATGACATGACATATATCATGCGATAAAACAAACCAACATCACATCAAAAACAAGTTTTGACCCCTGCAGACTTTACAAATCTCATCAGAATATTTGTCTCTCTCAACAACCAAATCAGCACAATCAGAGATAAAATGGCGGATGGAAAAAGATTTGTCACATGCAAAGCACCATGATGGTTCTCCTTTCAAAAGGAAACTATGGGTAACATAAGTATGCCCAATATCAAGGTGGGCCAAGACAAGACAAAGAGTTGTAAACAGTGTAAAGAAGATATATTAGAATGAACTCAACAAACTAAATTTATTTATGATAGAAAATTGTCTCCAGTTATCTGTGGAAAAAACTTGTCTAATATTGTTTAAAATAATAGTGCAAATTCACAATATTTGCCTAAGATATAACTAAATGTAAACGTTTTAAATTATAAGCAAAATGTAAAGTGTTTGGGTGTACACCAAAACTAAACTGGAACTATCGTGTTCAATACTTGATATCAAAAGATGGCAAATGATTAAATGTTTTGAATTTGTGTACAGCCATGGAGTCAAGACACAAATACAGTATTTTATTTGGAAATATCAGTAGTAAGCGTACTTAGTTATGGACAAGAAGTGCAATTTCCAGCATCAAATTCATTGTTGAATAAGTTGGAAAGCATTGACAGTAAAGCAGTGAAAATAGCATTAGGAGTTCCAGTGCATTCATAATCATATACAACAAAATCATATAAAGAAGCTTGCCTTTTATCTTTTCTGGACCAAAAATTATCGGCAGCAAAATATGTTGTCAGAAATTTATCAGTTTCAAATTCTGTTTCAGCAATGCAAAAATATTTATTGATACTAAAGGAGATTTTCCAAAATGAGCTAGCCATTTATCAAATCTCCAACCAATACAAAATTATACATATAATATTTTAACAAATTGTAATTCTGACATTTTTTCTATTCCTATATTACCAATTATACCTCACATTCTGCAGTGGGAGCATAGAAATGTGACGTTCCATATTGATTACTCAAATACAACGAAAAGTGAAAATGTACAAACATTAATACTGGCTTAGTTCTAGAAACATCAGAAGCTGGCCCTTGAATTTCAATTCCTGAATTCAAAATTCACACGTCATATTAGATAGATAGATATTCAGTGCTTATAGGGTCCAGCGGACTGCCAAGAGCCAAATCAGGACCACACAAAATTAAGTAAAGTCAGACTAAACTGTTAACATTTAAATATGATAAAAGATGTGAATAAAATCAGTTTAATTCAACCAAGAATATTCAACAAGAGTATATGACTTAAATGCGATAAAACAAACCAACATCATGCAAAAACTGGAACAGGTGTTGACCAGTGCAAACTTTAAAAATCTCATTAAAAGGCATTGAACCAAAACATCTTTCTCTTTCATCAACCAGATCAGCACATTCAGACATAAAATGGCGAACGGAAAAGGATTTGTCACATGCAAAGCACCATGGTGGTTCTTCTCCTTTTAAAAGGAAACAATGGGTGATATAAGTATGTCCAATATGAAGGCCAGCCAAAACTGTTTCTTCTTTGCGAGTGGATGCAAAGTTAAGCAAAGAAGCTGACAAATCTGGAAGAATTTGAAATAGTTTGTTATTGATTTGAGTAGACCATTCAGTCTACCACAGCCGTTTACAACAAGATCCAGTCATACAACGCAGGTCAGAGTATGGAACAAACTGGAAAATCTCTTAAGGGAAATCTAGATGCAGAGCTTCTTTAGCCGCTTTGTCCACTGCAATATTGCCGCGGATGCCCATGTGACTAGGTACCCATATAAAAACGATTTTTTACCCTCAGAAACAAGTTGTGTATGGAGGTCATGGATCTCTGCCAGAAAAGGGTGTGATATCTTTCTCGTGGAAAGAGCTTGAAGTGCTGACAGTGAATCAGACATGATTAAAAACGAGGTTATTTTGGATTGATAAGCCTGCTTCAGAGCTAGATGAATCGCCTTAAGCTCAGCTGTAAAAACAGAACAACAATCAGGTAAACGCTGTTGCAAAGGCTGATCTAGGTGTCTCCCAGAGACCGACGCAGCACCAACCGAGGCTCCTTTCTTCGACCCGTCTGTAAAAGGTTTTTCATATCCTTTATACAATGAACATTGTTCGAGATAAAGTTGCTTATAAACTGTTTCGGAAGTTTCGGTCTTTTTGAAGGCTGTAAGAGTGAAGTTGATAATGGGGTTGAGGAGGTTCCAAGGTGGAAGTACAGTTAGCAATTGATCATCATTAACAGAGTCAACATCTATGCCTGCAGTGTCAAAGTGAGGACGTATTCTGATACCAAAAGGAGGAATTTCTGTCGGTTTGTTGGAGTATTTAAGTGTAAATAACGGGTTTAGAACACAATCATAAGCGGGATTTTCAGGATTTGCTTTAAGTTTGAGAAAATAATTCATGGCGAGCTGAAGCCTGCGGATATCCAAGGGAGGTTCGCCAGCCTCAGCGTAAAGACTTTCCTTCGGTGAAGTGCGAAACGCCCCCAGACAGATCCGAAGACCTTGATGATGGATTGGATCCAAGGCTTTCAAATAGGCTTTCCTAGCAGAACCATAAACGATGCTACCATAATCCAATTTAGATCGTACCAGGGAACGATAGAGGAGGAGCAAAGTTTGCTTATCTGCTCCCCAGTCTGTGTGGCTGATAACTTTCAAAACATTAAGACCTTTCTGGCAGCTGTCCCTCAGGTATTTAATATGCGGCAGAAAAGTAAATTTGCTATCAAAAATAATACCCAAAAATTTTACTTGTTTAGAAACTTTGATGGGTTGGTCATAAACATGGAGAGAGGGGTTCAAAACCTGGTTCTGTTTGCGATGAAAATGAATGCATTCGGTTTTAGAAAGCGAAAATTGGAAGCCGTTGTCTTCTACCCACCCCTGAATTTTATCTATGCAAAGCTGAAGTTGACGTTCCACCCCAGCCAAGGTTTTACCCTTAGCCGAGATGGAGAAATCATCAACAAACAGGGATTTATCTATGCCATATTTGACGTTTTTAACTATGTTGTTGATCTTACCGTTAAACAAAAGATGAGATAAAATGCTACCCTGAGGGACACCCATCTCCTGCTCAAAAGAATCTGATAAAGTGGAGCCAAGTCGGATCTGAAACTTTCTATCGGTTAAAAAATTTTCTATAAAAATGGGTAAGTTCCCACAGAAGCCTAAGTGTTCTAGATCTTTTAGAATCCCGAACTTCCAAGTGGTGTCGTAAGCCTTTTCTAGATCAAACAACACAGAAACATCATGTTCGCCGTTAACCAATGCGTTTCTAACGAACGACTCGAATCGGACGAGATGATCTGAAGTGCTCCTGTTTTTGCGGAAACCACACTGAGTGACATCAAGAGCATTAATGGATTCTAACTGCCACAGCAAACGCTCATATATCATTCTTTCCATAGTTTTGCACAAACAGCTTGTAAGGGCAATAGGCCTGTAGTTGTTAGGGTCAGAGTGATCCTTTCCAGGTTTAGGTATTGGAACAATTACTGCCTCTCGCCAAGATGGGGGAAAGGAACCAGAAGACCAGATATGATTAAACACAGCCAAGAGAATTTTAAGGGAATCTGTAGGCAGGTGCGAAATTAACTGATAATGAATATCATCAGGGCCAGAAGCAGAGTTATTGGATTTCAAGATGGAATCTGTCAATTCTTCCATAGAAAATGGAAGGTTATATGGTTCACAATTATCAGTGTCAAAAAAACAGGATTCTCTTTCTTTTTTTATCTTTGATGTTTTGGAATTTGGGGGAATAATGAGCAGATGAAGAATTGTGATGGATGGTAGAGGCTAACAAGTCAGCCACCTGCTTTCTGTCAGTGATAATCTGACCACGTTGTTTCAGACCTTGGATCACGGCTTTGGAGTTTTTTCCTTTAATTCTTTTTATAATTTTCCAGACTGTTTTGGGAGAGGTTTTGGTATGAAGTTTGGAACAGAATGTTTTCCATGATAGACGCCTTTTTTGTTTAAAGATATATCTAGTTTTAGCTCGTAGTTTCTGATGAATAAGTTTATTTTCAGCTGTAGGATTTCGAAAGAAACTCCGTTGGGCTTGCTTCCTTTGATGATGAAGAGTCTTGCATTCTTCATCAAACCAAGGGGTCTTCGGGGCACTGCTTTTAATAGATGTTTTGGGTATATTTTCGGAAGCACATTCTATTAGGATATTAGAAAACGCCAAAGCTGGATCTTCAGAATTGAGAATGTCAGTGGTAATTCGACAAGCTGCGGAGTGTCCAAATTGGTCCCAATTTGCTTTTTTGAAATTCCAGCGCTTTTGGGGCTCCTCAGATTGATCTTCTAGAAACGTTAGAAAAATTGGAAAATGATCACTCCCACAGAGATCCGTATGAGGTTTCCAATCCAGGTCCAAAAAAAGAGAGGGGTCACAGATGGCCAGGTCTAAATTAGAAAATTTTCCTAAATGGTTACAATATGTAGGGGAACCTGAATTCAAAATACAAAGGTTGAGATCATCAACAACATTCTCCAAAATTTTGCCTTGGGGATTCTGATGGTCACTTCCCCATCTGGGGGAGTGACCATTCAGATCCCCCAAAATCAGGAAGGGAGATGGGAGTTGGTCTATCAGGTTTAGTAAATCAGCTTTGCAAATGGGTTTGGAAGGGGACAAATATAAGAAGCAGACTGTTACAGTTTTTTGGAAAGATACTCGAGCAGCAATCGCCTCCAGGGGTGTGGTCAATGTAACTGGGCTAAATAAAATGTCTGAACGAACACATAAAGCGTTCCCACGAGAAACATTGGACTGCAAGCAAGAGTATCCAGATAACTGAAGTATTTTATCAGGGCTCAGAAGAGTTTCCTGTAGACATATTAAGCTTGGTCGGGTTTTAGAAAGTAGGAGCAACTGTTTGTAGTTGGCTTTAAGCCCCCTAATGTTCCACTGTATTAAAAAGGTCATAGTAGAAATAAATAAAAGGAGTATGATTCATTTCAATCAATGTTATAAGTTTCTCCTTAATTATAATAGAT
Organism: Oncomelania hupensis; assembly: GCA_036898135.1. Lineage (NCBI taxonomy): Eukaryota > Metazoa > Mollusca > Gastropoda > Littorinimorpha > Pomatiopsidae > Oncomelania > Oncomelania hupensis. Next base: position 4,650,262 of record CM072522.1, on the reverse strand, counting down.
TATTTTTTAGCTGTAGATTGAGGTGCTGACTCCTGTGAAGGTGACTCCTCCATGTCAACTGATTCTACCTCCAGGGAGGCGAAACGATTCGAATGAGCGTCTTTTTTGGAAGACAATGGTCTTGACTTATTGTCAGTCCTTGCAGAGGACTTCGAGCTCGACGAACGCTGTGCGACCCCAGCCGAATGGGTTCGACCCCGATGGGGTGATGTGGAGGGAGGTCGCGAACCAGATGTCTGCCCCGAAGGCGGAACAGGATGCAGAGGTGTGGCAACGGCTTTCGACGCAGCTGCCGGAGGTGGCATTGTCGCAGTGGGAGTCGGCCTGCTTGTGGTCGACCGCTGCTGGTTACTAGGGGCAACTTTAACTCTCTCCTTATTCTCATTATCCAACAGGCGTTTCTCTAGCGATTGTGTTAAGGTTTTCAGAGAGCTCAGGAGCGATCCTAAATCAGAATTGTTAGCAACAGAGATCATGGATGAGATGGATTTGAGCATGTCTGGCAAAGTGTTTGTTGAGGCCACTTTAGCAAAACTCGGTTTGTTTGTATCACACGGGTTGAGAAGCTCATACTGTTTTCTCGCCTCTGGAAAGGAGCATTTGTCTCGTGATCTGATTTTTTGGATCTCAGCCTCCCTGATCCAAGCAGGGCAAGACTTTGAAGAAGCAGGATGGTCTCCCTTGCAATTATAGCACTTTGGAGCATTACCGCACTGTTCACCATGAAAATCCCCCCCCCCGCACTTGAAACAGGTCGGCGTGTTTTTGCATGCCGTGCTACCGTGTCCATACCTCTGGCATTTAAAACAACGCAGTGGCGAAGGTACAAACACGGAAACAGGAATACTTTCATAACACACAATAACTCTTTTTGGTGCTTCAGGTGTGCAAAAGGTCAGAAACAGAGTATTAGTGGGTACTCTGTTTCCGTCCTTGTCTTTTCGCATGACCCTATGAGCCTCAGTCACTCCCTGCTTAGCCAAGCCATCTTTAATTTCCGCCTCAGACAGACCATCAAACTGGGATGACCGCACAACTCCTTTGGAGAAGTTGAGTGTGCGGTGACAACTCACGTAAAGCTTTCACAAGGTGAGTTTCTATGAATAAAGAGTGAAACACCTCTGGAAGATAGACAATTTAGTGACGAGTAACCAGAGATATCTATAGCAGACCTGCCTACCCATCCGTATTTCGCCGTATTTTCCCAATATTTTGACCTCGAATACACAGAACGCGATCTCTTTTTTAAAAATACGGAAATCGGCCTGTAAAGATTTTTTAACAGTTTTTTTTTTTTTTACAAATTTCGGTAAAAAGTACACTTAACCAGAAGCGGAAGCTAAACAAATTGTGCCAGAAAACTATAACTCATTAAATAGCCTTGTGTTTTTCAAGTGTATACTCTGCAAATATTTAATTGTCATGTAGAAAAGAATTCATGAAACAACAGATGATGATTCAGATGTTGAGGTGGCGAGTTCATCCAAGCGTGTATGTGTGAAACGAAAGCAGACATTTCTGGTTTCTTATTTTTAAAAATGGCCTTGTTTAGTAGCAGCACGGCAAAGCCTACATGCAGTGCACTGCTCAATAATGTAGGTATGTGCCAAAAAATTTAAGATCAATGCAATAGCAAAAGGTTATATATCATTGGAAAGAGCCTTAACAGTCCTTTTCATTGATGTAAAAATTATTTCTATATGTTAAAAAATAAAAAAGTTATGATTTTTTAAATAATTAATTATTGTTGTGACTTTGTACATACTCTATTGAACAGAAATTGAAGCCGAAGAACAGAACTTTTGTACTTAAAAAATTAATAACTCGGACAATTCTTCACCTATATGGTATCACTGAAAAGATAATGACCAGGACAAAATGGCTAAATGAAGTAAAATTTAGTGCTACAACAAAGGACCTGCCTAAAATAAATAAATTATTATTATTAAGAAGTGCTTATATGACGCATCATTACTGGCTGCAAATACACACATAAATCATGATCTAATACAACTTAAAATTAACATTGTGAACATCTGTAAGTAAAAATAAAAAGGAGGAGTGCCACAAAAATACTTTTTCTTAGGAGGCATGATAAATCATTTAATGATACTTAATACGCAAAACTACTCAGTACTCTGGCAGCAGTAATGTTATTTTATCATTGTTGTATTAGTTTATTATATTATAATATTGAATACAGTGGAACCTCCGGTATCAGTCTCTCTGGTATACGACTCCCTCCGTTATGTGACCTGAAAACTTCTGACGGATTCACTTCCAATAATAAATTACCTCTGGTATGCGACAACCTCGTTTATGCGACCAGCGACCGTGTCTTAAGCCCTTTATACGACCGTCTTAGGCAATTTAAAAGAGATATCAGTTAATTTATTGCCTGTACCTTTCGTTTTTTCTCTCATGTTAGTGTACGCCTGCTGTTGTCTGCTATTTCCGGTTCGCAAGTAAGGGACATTGCTCGCCTACACTGGCTTGTCAAAATGGCGTCGCGCAAGAGGAAAGTTTTGAGTTTGGCAGAGAGAAAGTTTTTCCCTGTTCAAAATGTCTGAAGACATGACTGTTTTCTATTTTTGAAGTTGTGAATAAAAGACAAAGCTAAAAATGAAGCATGTTTTACGGTTTTCTTTGTCAGAGAATACATGCTGGTGAGTGTGAAAATCATGACTACATACCCATCCGAGCCTGACCCTCCCCTCCCCCCCTCACCCCTTGTTTCCGGTATAAGACCACCTCTATTATAAGACCGTTTTTTCTCAGATTTTGGATGGTCATATACCGGAGGTTCCACTGTATTTATATTGTATTATGTTTTGCTGTGATAATACTATAAATGGGTTAAATTAGTTTTGTAAATCAAATATACATGTACTAAAGCATGCAGTTTTTAACTTTTTGAAATAGAAATTTTTTTTAACTGAAATAAATTAAATCAGGAAACTATCATTAGTATTGTATTAGTAAATCATTGAGTTATAGGCCTGCGCTACTGCAGCAAAACATTATTTATTTAATATGGTCTAGTAATACATTTATTATATAAATAAATATTTATTGTTTAATCTTTGTGAATCTATTTTACAGCAGTAATTTCAGCATTTATAATACAATATGTGACAATTTAATTCTAATGTAAAAACCACAACTACAAACTCAAAAAGTCCTTGTTTCGTAAAATTAATGTATGACATATCACAGATCGGAAAATGTGTCACGTGATGACGCGTTGGAAACAACTCCAGCATCCCCTACTACTGTTGCTTACAAGTTTAACTATGATGTAGGCATTAATATCTTATAATATTCAAGGTACAACAACACTAAACGTTATTCTAATTGTTGTGTTATTCTGGAAAAAGCCTATACAGTATCTTAGACTCTATATACAGTATCTTAGACTCTATCGCAATAATTTTACAGTATGGAAGACTAGTAGTAAAATAGTTCAAATGGCCGCTGTTGTTTTCCACGATCTCAAGATTAACCCACATGGGGTTTAAATTCAATTAAAATATGTTGTAGGCACTTAATTTCCACCAAACTTTGCAAACAAAGAAAATAATTAATAAAGAAAATAATGGTTTGTGTTTAATACAATCCTAAATACTTCCTTTTGGTTTATGTCCTTCGTTTTTACACAGTAAAATTACAGCAACGAGCATTAAATTTTCCTGACAGGGTTCATACTCAAATTGTTGTAAAAAATTCAAGGAGTTTTCAAGGAGATTTCAAGGAGTTTTTCCAAAAATTCAAGGAGTTTTTAAAAATAGTAAACGCACATAATAATTGATAAATAGTCAAAATAAAGGATAAATCTTTTACCCAGCGGCCAGTGATATCCATAAATTGTTTGCAGTCATGAATCTGATGGTGATACTGATGTTGATATTGATTATGAAATCTACACACATAAATATTGCATGTCGATGAAGTTGAAGTTATGATGATGATGCAGATACGGAGTCTATACACAAATAATAATTGTGAAACATGTTGTCCTTAGATACAAGTTAGAGAACTGTAAAAAGTCAGAAAGAGGTACCACCACCGCCCAATATAATACAGATAAATGAATTTTCAGTTATTTTAGTTTTTCCATCCCTTCATCAATCTGACGGGAAATCGTCTCCAGCTGGATCTTTATTTCCTTAGATTTGCTCCTCAGCGCATTTGACTGGATTAAACACACAATTGCCTGCAGGCATTTTTACCGATTCATTCAGCAAACACGCGCGGAAAAACGAAGGATGTACGGAAACCGACAACAGTACTGAGCGTGCGCGCGCGACAGCAAGGGAATGAACAATTTCCAGTGGAGGTTACTTCCCTTATGGTTATCATTAGCAGACGACAAAAGTTACGATCGTCGAACAGTTGATAACACAAATAATATTAAAATTTTTGTTTTATAAATTTTTATTTTTCAATGTTTTTTTGTTGTTGAAAATTTGACAATTAAATATCTAGGTCAAGCAATGGATAGATACACTGGTTGAAATTTCAAGGAGTTTTCAAGGAGCTGAGGCAATTTGGCATTTTTCATGGAGATTCAAGGGCTCTTGAACAAGACATCGAAAATTCAAGGAGATTCAAGGAGGTTCAAGGAGCGTACGAACCCTGTTCCAGAACAGGAAATAATTAAAATTTACTGCTGCATGACAGGGAATCATGTGTTTCACGTTACCAGTATTTGGTTTAGTGTGTACACAACAATTAGAATATCGTTTTTAGAGCGAGAAGAGAGGGACCGTCTGACACGCCTGTCAGGAAGCTGTTTCCATGACCGTTAAATTATTTCATTAAAGAAACCAAATTTATTAATTATTGGTTTTAGCACTGCTTCGAACAGCTTCCTGACAACGCCCGCTCAAAGTAGGCTTCACAGTAAGTGACAGTCAGCGTGCAGCTTTGACCTAGATTGGCATATACCATACGTCGATATGCAAAATGGAACTTTCTTGTGCGCATGGTGGCTAAAATGACTGTGAGCGACATGTGCAGAGCAAGTATCACAAAGGTTTAGCTGCTGCTGTCGATGGCAACACACAGAACATTGCAACTATGTTCAAGGCCAGCCTGGACTCTGGCAAACACAAGCTAGAACAAATTACACAACCAGAAGCCATGATGTGCCAGCTAATCTGTGACTCGAATTTTATTTGTCACTCAGCACTGCCGATCGTCTGTCAAAAGATTTTAAGTTGATGTTTCCAGACTCAAAGATTGCTCAAGGTAAGAAATTGTAAATACATTTCTTTTAATGCATATTTATCTCTTGCCTTTATTCCAAACATTTTCAAATTTTAACTTTTGATTTTAGAATTTTACATTGCCTAATTTTTTTGGGGGGTGCCTTTTTTTAAAATATTGTTTTACATGACTTTAAGTTTAGGCTGTTGGTGTATGTACTTACAATTCAATGACATTTCAAGTTTTACTAATCGTGTTGTTAAATACTGGAATGCCATTAGATCCAATAACTAATAACATATAATATAATAACTATAACAACATTGATGATTTAAACTGGTCTGACTTTTTTACTAGCCCTAGCTGTAATGTAACAAGACACTCGGAAAGAAAAATCTTTGTTGAACATAGTAGGACTAACATAAGTATTCGTTTTCTAACAGAGTTGTTAAATACTGGAATAATTTGCCTCAATCAATTAAAATTGCACATAATACTAATTGATTCAAAACCAGTTGGACATACTACTGAAAAATATAGCCTTATTTCACAGCTTTGACAATTGAATTTAATTAATTATTAGGCAAAATTGTACTGCATGCGCATTGAACTACTATAATGGTTGTATACAAAGGGGGCACATAAAAGGCTTCACGGCCTGTCATCGCCCTCAACACTACTACTACTACTAATAATAATAAAAAGAAGAGCACCCAATGTTAATATGTTTAAAAGCCATCTGGATTTTAATAATAGAATAATAGGATAATTATCAATAATGGTACTGGACGCAGACAATATAAAATTTCAAAAATACAAATTCGATTTTCTTTCCGTCTTCTAATAGCGATCTCTCTGCCTTTACACCACCTGTTTGAGTGATGGATGTGTATTTGTTGTGTGTGTGTGTGTGTGTGTTAGGGTGGATGAGACAGGTGAGCGTGTATGTTGGTACAGATCGCCGCGCTTTGAGCCTGATTGATTTGGGGAAAGGCGTGTATATTGCATCCAGTATTATATTATTAGGATCCTTTGATTACGACAAATAGCGGAAATTTCATGTCGCATATAATCTCAACGTACTAATATTATTTGTAAACACGTTGGGACACTGGAAACTGTGAAAAGGCTTCACGACCTAATATAGTCCCTATACCAATCTATACCTGTACCTAATTCAACAAATCTTCACTACCCCATATTGAAGTGTTTGTTTTTTAATTAAACACACTTATTTTAGTCTCATCATTCAATTTTTTTTTTTAATTACTATACTTTTTTGTCTTATCATTCAAATGTTTTACATCTACATACATTTTGTCAACAAAATTAGAAACAACATATAAAGATTAAAAAGTTACATAAATTATGTCAGTAATATCACATACCTTGCCCTTGTTCAAAATGTTTTTTTGCACAAGTTTAATAAAACTTAAATATGTACATTCATTGCTTGACAAAAATGGGGGGTAGCCTTCAATAGTTATTATTGTTGTATCACAGGTATCCAATGTGGGCGAAGCAAAGCCACATCTATGATCAAAGAAATGTCAGCTTTAACTACAAAAGACTTGGCCAGCACCATGAAAGGCAAATCATTCAGCCAGGCCACTGATGGATGCAATGAGGCAAATGTTAAGCATTTTCCCATAGTGGTGAGGACATTTGATGTCACCAATGGCCAGCTGGGATGTCTGAAGACAGTGGTTGGCACTAAGAGACTGTGAAGGGTCTGCTACAGGTGAGCTGCAGGCATCATTATTCTTTTATAGCTTTTCAGAGCTGCACACAAGTTTAATTTGAAGGTATGTCCATGACATTTGAATGGTAGTACAGGCTATTTGAACCATTTCTGCTCTGTATTTTTACTGTCAGTCTTACACCCCAATCTCTGTGTGTTTCTCTCTCTTTTCCTTCTCTTTTATCTTCATGATTGTATAACTTTATCAATGCTTTGTTTAGGAGAAAACATCTATAACCTCATTGATACAGAGCTGAAACACCATGGGATCTCCTGGAATAATTGCATAGCATTTGGGAGTGATAATGCTGCTGCTGTGCTGACTGGGCAGCACAAAGGTGTTTTTTCTTTCATCACCCAGAAGAATCCTAGTGTATACCTGGCTGCGTGTACACTACACTTAGTCCACATTGGTGCAAATAAAGGTTTGTTGCTTTTATTTTCTTAACAGGACTTTTTTTTCTTTTAAATATTATAATTTTATTTCTTTATTTATTTTCATTTATACTTTTCTGACATGAGAGCAATTTAAATTGATGCCAATGTTTCTGTTTAATAATTACAGGGGCCGCATGCCTCCCTCCCATCGAGGAGTATCTCACAGACATATACTACTTCTTCAGAAAGAGCACCCTTCGCCATTACATTACATTATTATTGCTTTAGGTCCAGCGGACTCTTCCGAGCCAAATCAAGACCGGACAACCCCCGATCCGCATAAAAGATCTGCTGAAACAACCCTAGCGGTAAAACCGAAAGCTCTCCACCAGCCAGTCACTTTACAATAAAGACATCCCACGCAGGGGACGGCTGAGGCTTCACCCCAACTTATCGAACCCCCGTTTACAAAAATAAAATAGAATACAAACATCATTATAAATTATCAACAAAACACATACATATAAAATGCCTACATTGCTAAATAATAACATCATAGGAAGCCCTAGTGATCACCTGGCAGAAAGCGTCCAATATTCCCAAGCTGATCCAACAACTGTGAAACGTACTGTTGTGTATCCGGTCTCTTCCTGTGGTTTGTGAAGACTGTGGTGTTATGAAGACTGTGGTGTTTTTTCCTTCAGATTGTAGTGAGTTGACCACTCCATTGTAGGTATTGATTTTACTACTTTTGGTTCTCCTACTTAGCTGCGCAATTTATAAGTAAACCTTTTTTTTATTGTTCATGTTATGAAGTGTTTTGTGTGCAAGTATGAAATATTGGAGTCTGATGACATAGATGTTAGATTTATAATAATACAGTGTGGGAAAACTTATTGCCTGTGTTCTTGAGTTTTTCCCCTTTTCATCTTGCTACACGAATCCTTTACAGTGGTGACCCGGATACACAACAGTACGTTTCACAGTTGTTGAGGATGACCAGAACGGAACTCAGCCTGTGCGACACACTTCAGACTGTTCATCACTGTCTCCATTATAAAGTTTCGTTAAGGTATTCCTCGTTTATCTCACTAAATGATCATGGCATCAGTAATCGACTTGGCGATAAACTGGCTGGCGAACTGGAGCATAGAAATATGAAACACAGTTCACGGTAGCAGCTCGGGACTATCTTGGTAATCCGTCGAGAATATTCGGCTCTCAGAGTAGCGAGGGACGCTCCGGTAGGAAGGTCCAGAAACCGCTAACTCCTGTCGACTCGGCGTCCAAGGAAGTGGTGCATTCGCTTGCCTCGGTTCGATTGACGGCCGGGTATTACACGATGCAACTGCAAAGTAATGAACAGGCAGTCTTATCTATCTGCATGAGTGGTAAGCAACTTTGCAATAGATCTCGGTTTACATATAGCCGGACGATTCGAATGAACTGACTATAATTACCTCCGTGCTAGGTCGAAGTTGCCAACTTAATCAGCCTGGTCAGTAGCTTGGTACGACACAGGAACGGTCGCAATAGTCCTTTGGACCTGCTTCTTCTAAGTTCGTCGGTCCGTTCACATCTGACAGTTTCCGTACTCCGATGCCCGGATCTATTATTCGCATGTTCTTTTTGTCGCGCTCTGTGCCTGCTAACCAATGAGAATGCGTGTGACATTATTACTATGTTCCAGACTGGTTGTTCTCAAACAACGAGTGACGTAGGTATATCCTTATACATTTATTTTGTCTACGTGGGAGAATCTCAGTACAGGCGCTTGCTATGCAGTGAATGTTACTGAATTCTTTCACAGATGTATCAGTCAACTGATGTCAAGGGATTTGTGGGCCCAGCTATGCAGGTAGATGAATGTTAGGTGCAGGTCAGCAAAAAACACCCTCAGCTTTTGCAACTGTGCCAGTTCATGCTGGGAATGTGCACCATCCCACATAGCAGTGCTGCTTGTGAGAGGGTGTTTAGTTGCGTACGTAAAACGTGTACTGACAGTAGGTCCAGTATGGGTAAAGACGCTGTTGAAGCACTGATGGTGGTTAAGTTCAGACCTGAAAGCTCTTTCACAAATGAAGAACTGCAGCAGCTGAAAAGTGCATACATGCATGATTTGAAAAAAATACAAGTAGATCTTTATCACATATTATGTTGATGTGGTGGCCTAACACTTTTGCATTGTTTTTCAATTAAGGGCAGACACGGCAGTAATAATTGTCATTTTTTAATTTTTTTTTACATTTTGGGTTTTGGGCAGTTTAATGTAGAGAAATATCTCTTCTATCATGCCCAAAAGCGCTCGATCGTCAAAAATATGTTTTATGCAAGCGTTTATGTGTGAGTACAATTACAAGGTGTTTTTTTTCATTTTTCTCAGTACTTCTTTTTTTACTTGGCGCATGACATATATATAAATCCTTATAACTCAAAAACGGTTAAAGATAATTACTTAAAATTTTGCAATCTTATTATATATATATATATTTCTTCACTTTTACATTTTCTCAGGTTATAAGGTTTAGTTCTTAATGTTTTTTTGTTGGATTAGTGATGTATAACCCCTAAATTTTATTTAAAATATTGAAATAAAAGCACCAAAAATCATATTTTGCACATAGGTGTACAATAAAACGTAATTTTATGCATAAACCTAACACTAATTAGCTGCAGAAAACAGAAATAGGCTAACACTTACAGGAAAAGAGTTATAAGAGTTTAACTGACTGTGTGATTTTGGTCGTTTTCGCTGTATTTGAAGCCCCTGCAGCTCCAAGAAGCAATAAATCTGTCTGTTTTTAATAGTTTTCCATAGCTCTGATGTATATTTTATTATTTTAAACAAGAAAAGTGAAATTAAAGTTGTCTGGAATTTTGCTGCCGTGTCTGCCCTTAAGCACCCTAATTTTCAAACAATAAATTTATCTTGATTTATTTTACGTGTCTAATAATATATACAAATTTAGCTAAGAGCAAATTAAGATGAATAATGACAATAAGTTTACATAGTTCTATATTTTTATTTATTTATTATCATTATTTTGGTTCACGTAAAATAACGAGTTTATATAAATACCAAACGTCAAAATCTGGTCATGATTTCCAAAATCTGGTTTTGAAGTGCCTGGAGTACTGACAAAAAATTTTTGAGGTAGGAAGGTCTGTTATAGGCTGACAAGAGTCTCCTGAATGGGCAACACCTCAGGTCAATGCTCCGTCAGCAGACAGCATAACTCCTCATAATTTGCTTTTATCCCGCGGATATTCCAATGTAAGATAGCCATAAAAATTAAGTAAAAGAAAGCTAAATATTTCCATTTCTGAGAGCACAATTATGTCTCTTGTTTTCTGACCCTCATCCATCTCCTCATGGTCCATCAACTTCCCGAAACGGTTCTCCGTCTCGAGAGGTTGCTGGTGCTTGGAAGAAAGGGGTCCAGGCTTTTGATTTTTCTTCAAACTCCAGGATCCCAAACTGCCAGCCAGCTTCCTCCCCTTCTCCCCAGCACTGGTTCTTGGATCTTCTCTCTCCCTCTCACCCTTTCCTCTCTCCACCCCTGACGCTCCCCTGCTGAGCCACTAAGATCTTGGCCGCCTCTGCGACCACCCGGTCGCTGAAACCTGCCGTCGATGTTGTGGCGGCCTGAGGCATGGCCTCCCTCGCGGCAGGTGTGACAGCTTCAGACACGGCCGTCTGCGTGTTGTGATTGACTGTTTTGGACATGACCATCGGCACGTTCTCCAGTGTGTCCGATGGGGCTGGAGAACCCCCCCCCCCTTTGACCAAACAACATGAGCAGTTTTTCTAGAGTGTCCATCCATTTGCACAATGCTTCTAAAATCTGCGTCATTTTATTCAAAGAGATTTCCGTTGCCGGGTGTGTACTTGGTTTCACAAGAGGTGTGGAACCCGCCACGGACGCAAAGGATCTCTCTCGGATAACCGGCCTCTTTTCCATAATTTTTTCTTCGCATCCCCGAAGGAGCACCCCTCAGTGGCCCACATCTTTTGGATCTCCAGCGCCAACTGCCTCCGAGGGCAATCTTTGGAGCTGGAAGAATGCTGCCCCGCGCAATTCACGCAGCAAATAGGATCTTTGCATTCATTTTCATGCTTATCTTTGCCGCAATCTCTGCAGATTTCTTTAATTTTGCATGTCTTGCTACTGTGGCCAAACCTTTGGCAACTGTAGCATTGCAACGGTGATATGAAAGGTGTCACCTTCACCCTAAGGTATCCCATCTTGAGTGACTCCGGCAACTTGGCCATGGCAAAAGTCACAAAAGGTGTGTTGGTAGGGATACGCTTGGGTCCTTTGGTGACAAATACCCGCTGTACAGCTGTGACCCCCTGGCTGGAGAGCTCGTCATGGATTTCTAATTTGGACATGCATGTCAGTCAAGTCCTGGCATCGGATGACTCCCTTGGAGGAATTCAACTGTCCATGCACAGAAAATTTTATTTGTCTATCAACAAAGACGGTCAAATTCCTCCTCAACAGACAGTCCGATGCCCTTCTGGTCGAGCACTCCACCACATAGGCCCCAGATCTCAGGTTTTTTTACATTTTTGAAACCAATTGTGCAAACGGACTGGAAACCTTTATGGATGGCGAACGGGGACACCTTGCCCAGTGGCATAGCCAGATCCACCCCTCCACAACCAAAAAACGAGGCCATGCCTCATCCACCCCAGAGTCACAAGCTTTTTGTCTCATGTCCAAGTCCTGGGTTCATACTCAAAATATTGTAAAAAATTCAAGGAGTTTTCAAGGAGTTTTTCCAAAAATTCAAGGATTTTTTAAAAATTATAAACTCACATAAGACTTGACTAGTAGTCAAAATAAAGGATAAAATCTCTTACCCAGTGACATCCATAAATTGTTTCCAGTCATGAATCTGATGGTGATACTGATGTTGATATTAATTATGAAATCTACACACATAAATATTGCATGTCGATGAAGTTGCAGTTATAATGATGATGCAGATTACAGAGTCTATACCCATTTAAACAATAATTGTGAAGCCTGTTGACCTTAGACACAAGTTAGAGAACTGTAAAAAGTCAGAAAGAGGTACCACCACCGGCTAATATATACTACTCAAAATAATTGAAGGGCCACTCTCATATTTCATTTAGTTTAATTATTTTTTGCTGCTATCAATAATATCGCTTATATTGCTTATTTCAAAACTTATCCTGTACAGTAACATTCAAGACAATCTTATTCTGACAAGTATTAGTAATCACATGTGTGAGTTTTGAACTTTCTGCACTGAGTTGAAAAACAAACCCAATTTTTACAAAAACAATGACCCTAATTTACTGTTGTCTTGCTAATAAAGCAAAATTTTCAACATTAAAAAGTGATTTGCACGCGAAAGGCTTGCATTTTGTGAGTTCAGTTCAACAATCGGCGCTTTTTTCTGGGTATAAAGCAGCGCTTTTGCTGCTTTTCTAACCATGTCCCCAAGGCGACGATTGACTGATGCGGATAGAGGCAGAGCTATTGCATGGCTTCATGAAGGGGTGGGAGTGAGAGAAGTTGGCAGGCGGCTGGGAGTGTCCCACTCCATTGTCCAAAGGCTGCGGGAGCGCTTTAACAACACTGGAAGCGTCCAAGAACCAAGAAGGTCCGGACACCCCCCGCGTTACCACTGCAAGACCATTTCATCACCCTGTCAGCTCTGAGGATGAGGTCTGCTACAGCAAACATCATCAGAAGACAGCTTCACGCAGCAAGCAATGTTAACGTCAGCGACCAGACAATTCGCAACCGTCTACACGAGGCAAACCTGTGATCAAGACGACCAGCAGTACGGCCTTTGCTCACCCCAGCTCACCGTGCAGCGCGTTTGGCCTGGGCTCGGCGTCATTTGGTGTGGACTAGGCAACATTGGTAAAGGGTGCTCTTTACAGACGAGTCTCGGTTCTCCTTGTCTTTCAACGACCGTCGAGTGAATGTTTGGAGGCGTCCACGGGAGCGTTTTGCTGATGCGACGGTGCGCGAGCATGACCACTTTGGTGGTGGATCTGTCATGATGTGGGGTGGCTTTGCATTAAACTTCAGAACACCCCTTCTCCAAATTCATGGCAACTTAAACGGTATTGGCTACAGGGATGACGTCCTACAACCTAGGGTTCTCTCAGCTCTGCGGGCCATTGGGGAAGGTGCCATACTACAGGGCGATAATGCCAGACCCCACCGAGCGCGTATCGTCAATGACTTCCTGCAGCAACAGCCCGTCATAAGGATGGATTGGCCGGCTCGATCACCCGATTTGAACTCCATGGAACATCTGTGGGATGTCTTGGGTCGACAGACACGGGCAAACCTCCCTCCAAGAGCTAACCTTGAATTTCTGGCCCAAGTTCTCCAGCAAGAGTGGTTGGCCATCCCAGGAAACATCCTCCATAACCTTATACGGTCCATGAGACAATGATGCCAAGACTGCATTGATGCAAACGGTGGCCACACCCGATATTGACTCTATAGATTTTTGGTTTCTAAAGTTTTGATTTTGTAAATGATGGGTATGTCCAGTTAAATTGAATTTACTCGAATTTTAAGTGACTGATGTCTTAAATCTTTTTTGTTATTGATGCAGAAATGTTTGCAATAAAATATGATGAACTAATAAATTGAATTCGTGTTTCTGATTTAAAGAGAGACCCATATGTCCAAGTGGCCCTTGTATTATTTTGAGTAGTATATAATACACTTTATACAGATAAATGAGTTTTCAGTTATTTCAGTTTTTCCATCTCTTCATCAATCTGACGGGAAATGTTCTCCAACTGGATATTTATTTCCTTGGATTTGCTCCTCAGCGCATTTGAGTCAAGAGTCTCAGCACCCCCTTCCTCTTCTGCTTGTTCAGCAAGCTTGTCTGCCTCTTGAGTCAGGTGCTGAGCATCCTTCTCCATTCTTCCATTTTTCTCTCTTAAATCAGCAACAGTCTTCCTGTGCCTTCCTCTTCTTTGCCGCTTGTGCCTTGTTCCTGGTCTTTCTTTTGTTGATCAAGGCAGTCGTGGTATTTTCTCCTTGCAGAAGATGCTGATAATAGCAGCTCCTTGGTGATGTCCACTTTGTCGATTCCACCAATCTTCCTGATACCGTTCAGCACTTGTCGGCGAGTAACCAAGGACTGCTGGAAGAAATTTTCAGTGCTGGTCTCTTTGTTGATTGAGAATCCTCTCTCCACATTTGCTTGCCCATGGGACAAAAGTAACAGCTGCCTCACAACAGCCCAAAGATCTTGAGGGACCGATCTTGATAGTCATTTGTTGCTTTCATGTGTGTGCTGACCGATCTTGATAGTCATTTGTTGCTTTCATGTGTGTGCTGAACAGCTGGTCCAACACATCACTTTCACGTCGATAATTTTCTGGCAGATGCGGCAGAAACATGCATGCTTGTTCCCTTTCTTTTCAAGCAGCCACCCTGCATATTCAGATTTCGATAACCACAAAAGATTCAACACAGCCTCCCGGCATTTTTACCCCTTCAGTAAGCAAATATGCGTGATGTCGCTGTCCTTTTCGCTATGTACACCGAGCGCAAGAGCGGAAGAACGAAGAATATGTACCGAGAAATGCGCATGCGCAACAGCAAGGAAATGAACAATTTCCAGTGGGGGTTCCTTCCCTTATCATTAGCACACGACAAAAGTTACGATCATCGAACAACACAAATAATAATTAATATTATAATTTTTGTTTTATTGATTTTTATTTTTCAATGGCTTTCTTTGAAAACTTGACAATAAAATCTATAGGTCAAGCAATGAATAGATACACTGGTTGAAATTTCAAGGAGTTTTCAAGGAGCTGAGGCAATTTGGCTATTTTCAAGGAGATTCAAGGGCCCTTGAACAAGACATGGAAAATTCAAGGAGGTTCAAGTAGGTACTCCAAAGCCTTCATTGGCTCTTGTCCGCTCGGCAGTTTTGACTCAGTTTTGACTTCACTTTCAACACTTATTATTAATGTAAAACTGCATCAAAATGAACAGTGGCTGTATTCAAATAAAAATTGAAAGCTTTATCTTTACATCTGTGTTGTTTTTAATGCATGTTTATGCGAAAGATTCCAAGAAAACAGCTTTTGAATACGCTTCTATCCGAGCACTGAATGCCGCTGCGAAACAAAATGTCAGCGCGTCTGCTGCGAGGTGGCTCGTTTCAAACTCAAGTGCTTTAAGATATTTCATTGGATGGCCTAAAAATAAGAACCAATGAGAAGTTCGGATACTTAGCTTCATTTACATATCAAATATGGTGGGCTCTGATGTGTGAAAGTGTTGTTACGAGCTGAACAAAGTGGTTAAAGCGGTTTTGATGTAAGTTTGATCTTAACTAGAATTTTAAAAATTAGCAAGAAATAAAGAGCAGACTTTCCTTTATAAAACTAGGGTATTTATTAATTTGTGCATTACTCTATCGCGGTGCGCTTTGCCATAGAAAAGTGTACACAAACGGTGTTCGGGTTATCTGCGGCCATGGCGAACTTGTAGCCATGTAGGCCTATTCAGCGAAACGAGTGCTGAGCGTAGTAGCACACTAGTAGGCCTATAATTTGTCGGCACGCACTGCGAATTTGATGACTTCCCAACTTTGAAGCACCAAACATTACATTGTATAGGCCTGAAGAAAATTGGGCTTGGAGTACAACATATGAAGGGGTTACCTGTCAAAAATCAGCTTTCTGGTATCAATATTGGCTTCACTTTGAGACTCCAAAGTTGTCAATTTCTTCAATTCCTTATTCCAAAACGTTGCCAAAAAAACACCAACATTCGCCATTTTCAAACATTAATAACTTTTTACCTATTTGTCCTATGGGGAAAAAAATATACCACTGTGTTCAGAATAAAAAGATCTATGTAAATACTTTAGTGTCCAAACTGAGTTAAAGAAAATCAAAAAATCACTTTGGAGTACCTAGTTCAAGGAGGTTCAAGGAGTGTACGAACCCTGAAGTCACTGTCCGTATCCGTGTCCGATTCGTCATCGTGCAGTCGTTTTTTTTTGGTAGATGCCATGTTTTTCAAGTAGTAATTCATCCCCGCTGCTCCCACCCACCACGGAGTCCAAGCGGAAAATCCAGCAAGGAAACGCCACCAGGGCTACAGGTGGATATACACCCAGACAATCCCGCACTGCAACTACGGTCTTGTTCAAGTTTGACCCATGAGCCGCAGCCTTTTAGCAGAGCTAGAGCAATACATGACCAGCCGCTTGATTGATGCGGGCCACGCCATCCTCCGTCTACAAGTCCAGGCCAAAGAAGTGTGTTGATGTGACCTCAGTGACATCAACCTCCAGGATTCCTTCTCCCCCGACACGGGTTGCCCTGCACGGCAAACACAAGGGGCCAAGAGAAGGCCACAGAGAAAAAGAAGGGTAGACAAAGAATGAATGATGGGGAAAAGGAAGACAGGAAAAGTCCGGTACAATACAATACAATACAAGATTATTGCTTTAGGTCCAGCGGACTCTTCCGAGCCAAATCAGGACCAGAGAGACGTTATCTTAAAATATTATAAAATGATTCAAGTCTTAAAAAACAAGCCTGTTACTCTTAAATACACAAACAAACTTTCACATGACACCTCTTTAAGAGACTTCTTTAAAACTGATGTATTAAAAATATATTCTCTTTCTTCAATCAAATAACTAAATTCAGTCCTAATAAAATCCAAACTAAACAAAACATGTCGATACGATTTATATGCGATAAAACAAACCAACATCATGTAAAAATTGAAACAGATGTTGACCATTACATACTTTAAAAATCTCTTTGAAAGGTATGGAACCAAAATATGTTTCCCTTTCCTCAATCAAATCAGCACACTCAGACATGAAATGGCGAACGGAAAAGGATTGATCACATGCAAAGCACCATGGTGGTTCTTCTCCTTTTAAAAGGAAACTGTGGGTGACATAAGTATGCCCAATATGAAGGCGAGATAACACTGTTTCTTCTTTGCGAGTGGATGCAAAGTTAGGCAAAGAAGTGGACAAATCGGGAAGAATTTGAAATAATTTGTTGTTGACATGGTTAGACCAGTCAGTCTGCCACAGTCGTTTACAATAAGATCCAGTCATACAATGCAGGTCAGAGTAGGGCACAAACTGGAAAATCTCTGGAGGGAAATCGAGATGCAGAGCATCTTTAGCCGCCCTGTCTACTGCAATATTGCCGCGGATGCCCATGTGACCAGGGACCCACATAAAAACTATCTTTTTACCCTCAGAAACAAGTTGTGTATGTAGGTCATGGATCTCTGCCAGAAAAGGGTGTGATATCTTTCTCGTGGAAAGAGCCTGAAGTGCTGACAATGAATCAGACATGATTAAAAATGAGGTTCTTTTGGATTGATAAACTTGTTTCAGAGCTAAATGAATTGCCTTGAGCTCAGCTGTATAAACAGAACAAAAATCAGGTAAACGCTGTTGCAAAGGCTGGTCTAAGTGTCTCCCAGAGACCGACGCAGCAGCAACTGAATCTCCTTTCTTTGACCCGTCTGTAAAAAGTTGTTCATATCCTGGGTATAAAGCACACTGTTCTAAATAAAGTTGGTTATATACGGTTTCGGATGTATTGTTTTTAAGGAAAGCGGACAACTGCCAATTAATGTTTGGGATACATAATTTCCATGGGGGAGCTTCAGTCCGAAGCTCATCGTCGTTGATGGAAGCAACATCAATGCCTGCTTTTTCCAGATGAGCTTGCATTCTGATGCCAAACGGAGGAATTGTGTTAGGTTTGGCTTCAAATTTCTGAACAAAATCTGGGTTGAAAACACAGTCATAAGCAGGGTTCATAGGATCAGTTTTTAATTTTAAATAGTAATTCATTGACAATTTTGTACGTCTCAGCTCCAGCGGGGGTTCGTTAGCTTCCACGTAAAGGCTTTCACAAGGGGAAGTGCGAAACGCACCCAAAGCGCCTGATGGGCAACTGGATCTAGCATCTTAAGATAAGATTTTCTAGCAGAACCATAAACAATGCAACCATAGTCTAACTTGGATCTAATTAAAGAACGATATAACAGCAATAAAGTTTTCTTGTCAGCACCCCAGTCTGTACCACTGATAACCTTGAGCAAATTGCAGGCCTGTTGACATTTAGTTTTCAAAATTTTCAGATGAGGAATGAAAGATAGCTTTTGATCAAAAATAACACCCAAAAATTTGACTTGTTGGACCGCTTTTATTGGAGTTTTATTGAGGAGAATAGTAGGGTCTTGAATAATTCCCTGGTGCTTGGAAAAGTGAATACATTCAGTTTTTGCTTCAGAAAATTTAAAACCATTTTGTAAAACCCAGTCTTCAACGGCCTTGACACATAACTGTAGCTGACGTTCTGCAGATGCCAAGGTTTTACCTTTGGCTACTAACGCAAAATCGTCAACAAACAAAGAATTGTCAATTCCCCGTTTAACGGAACGAACAATATTATTTATTTTAATATTAAACAGCAAGGGAGACAAGATGCTACCCTGAGGCACTCCCATCTCCTGTTCCCTCATATCTGACAAAGATCCTCCAACCTTAACCTGAAAGAGTCTGTCCGTTAGAAAATTGGATATAAACAGAGGTAAATGTCCCTTCAAACCCATTTCTTGTAAATCTGAAAAAATGCCATATTTCCATGTGGTATCATAAGCTTTTTCCAAATCAAACATGATGGCAACGACATGTTCACCATGGACGAACGCGTTACGGATAAAAGTTTCCAGTCGCACCAGGTGGTCAACAGTACTTCGACCACTTCGAAAGCCACACTGAGTGTTGGATAAAATATTATTTGTTTCTAGATACCACGTAAACGAGAATAAACCATTCTTTCTAGCGTCTTGCATAAGCAAGACGTTAAGGCTATTGGTCTATAGTTTGTCGGGTTAGTATGGTCTTTGCCAGGTTTAGGGATGGGTACAATAATGGCCTTTCTCCAGGAGGGAGGAAAGGTGCCAGTGATCCAGAGCTGATTGAAGATGTCCAGCAGTTGAGACCGTGAGTACCTTGTTAAATGTCTGAGAAATTGATAATGTACATCATCCGGTCCAACTGCTGAATCTGCACTTTTGTTAATTGCATCGTCAAGCTCGACTAATGAAAACGGAATGTTGTAATCTTCGGAATTATCGGAGGTAAAATTTAACTGTTGTTTTTCTTTACGGGTTTTAACTGTTTGAAAAGGGACAGAATAATTTTCAGAGGAAGAATTTGCAGCAAAAGAAGAAGCCAAAAGATCAGCTACTAATTTTTTATCTCCGATTACGTCACCCTGCACAGTAAGGCATGGGCTCACCTGTTTGTTATTTCTATTTTTGAGTTTGCGCACTACTTTCCACACCTTCGACAGTTTCGCTTTCGAATTAAGCCTGGAGCAGAAACCTCTCCACGATTCTCTTCTCTTTCGTTTGAAGAGCTGTCGGCATTGCGCTCGCAAACGTTGGTGGTTTTGTTTATTTTCAGTGCTTGGGTGTAAAAACATAGTTCTTAAGGCTTTTTTACGAGCTTGCTGAAGTTTTCTACATTCATCGTCAAACCAGGGTTTTTTAAGTGTGTGAGGGTTTGACGAAGTTTGCGGAATGGACTCCTTGGCACTGTTAATAACTATGTCAGTGTAAAGCTGGATTGGATCTATGGCATTTGAAAATTCCTGCTTCTTAATACGTAATTGAACCTCAGACAGGTTAGAAAACAGACTCCAGTTAGCTTGTTTCAGTTTCCACCTGCCATGAGTTTGCTCAAGGTTGTCTGAATCATATTTTAATAAAACCGGAAAATGGTCGCTGCCATGGAGATCTTCTAAAACTGTCCATTTAAAATCCAAAAGTAAGGAGGGATCACAGATCGATAAATCAATGTGGGACAAAGAAGCAGTTCTAGAACAGGAAAAAGTTGGAGCACCCTCGTTCAAAGTTACTAGGTTTAACGAGTCTAAAATGTCTTCAATTATTTTACCCTGAGAATCGGTACGATCACTACCCCACAGGGGAGAGCGTCCATTAAAATCTCCCAACAACAAAAAAGGGGGAGGTAACTGTTGGACCAAATTCTCAAGTTCACTTTTAGTTACATTTATTGATGGTGTCAGATATAGAGAACAAACTGTGAGGGATTTAAAAAGAGATACTCTGGCTGCAACTGCTGGTAAACTTGTATTAAGTGAAATTGGGTTAAATGGGACATTTCTATGAATAAAGAGTGAAACGCCTCTAGAAGTTAAACAATCTAGAGAGGAATAACCAGTAATATCTATAAGATGTTTCTCTGACAGGAGAGTTTCCTGAATGGCTAACACCTCAGGTTGATGCTTGTAAGCAGACAGCAGAGCTCCTCATAATTTGCCCTTATCCCTCGGATATTCCATTGTAAAATGGCCATAAAAATGAAGTAAAAGAATGCTAAAATTTTCATCTCTGAAAGCACAATTACGTGTCTTTATCTTTTGGACCCTCGTCCATCTCTTCATGTTCCATCAACCCCCCGAAACGGTTCTCCGTTTCGAGAGGCTGATGGTGCCTGGAAGAAAGGGGTCCGGGCCTTTGATTTTTTGTCAAAGCCCCGGAACCCGAACTGCCAGCCGACTTCCTCCCCTTCTCCCCAACACCGGACTTTGTATCTTCCCTCTCCCCTTCACCCCTTCCAATCTTTCCCTCTCCTCCTCTGACGCTCTTCTGCTGGGCAACTAGAATTTTAGCCGCCCCAGCAACTACCCGGTCGCTAAAACCGGTCGTTGCTGGTGCGGTGGCATGAGGCCTAGCCTCCTTTGCAGCAGGTGTGACGGCTTTTGACACGGCCGTCTGCGTGTTGTGGGTGACGGTTGGGGACGTGCCCGTCGGCACGTTCTCCAGTGGAATCGGTGGGGCTGGAGAACCCCCCTTTTGAACAAACGTGAGCATTTTTTCCAGAGTGTCCATCCGCTTGCACAACGTTTCAAGAATCTGGGTCATTTTATTTAAGAGAATTTCCGTTGCCGGATGTGTGCTAGATTCCACAAGAGGTGTGGAACCAACAACGGATGCAAATGACCTCTCTCGCACAGCCGGCCTATTTTCTGTGACTTTTCTCCTCGCGTCACTGAAGGAGCACCTCTCAGTGGCTCGAACCTTTTGAATTTCCAGCTCCAACTGCCACTGAGGGCAATCTTTGGAGCTGGAAGCATGCTTGCCCGCGCAATTTACATAGCAAATAGGATCTTTGCAAGCACTTTCGTGTTTATCCTTTCCACATTCGCGGCAAATTTCTGTACTTTTGCAGGTCTTACTACCGTGACCAAACTTTTGGCAACGGTAGCAGCGCAAAGGCGATGGTGTAAAGGGCGTCACCTTCACCCTAAGGTATCCCACCTTGAGTGACTCCGGCAACTTGGCCATTGCAAAGGTCACAAAAAGGGTGTTAGTTGGGATACGTTGGGGTCCTTTGGTGACAAAGACCCTCTGCACTGCCGTGACCCCCTGGCTGGAGAGCTCCTCTCGGATTTCCAACTCGGACATATCACACAGGTCCTGACATCGGATGACTCCCTTAGAGGAATTCAACCGTCCATGAACAGAAACTTTGATTGGTCTATCAACGAAGACAGTCGAATTCCTCTTGAGCAGACAATCCGATGCCCTTTTGGTCGAGCACTCCACCAGGTAGGCCCCAGATCTCAATTTTTTAACGTCCTTGAAACCGGTTGTGCAAACGGACTGGAACCCTTTATGGATGGCGAACAGAGACAGTTTGCCTAGTGGCATAGCTGGATCCGCCCCCTCTACAACCAAAAAACGAGGCCAGGCCCCTTCCACTCCAGAATCACAAGCTTTTCGTCTCACGTCCAAGTCACTGTCCGTATCCGTGTCAGAGTCGTCACCGTGAAGTCTTTTTTTTTTGTGGATGCCATGTTATTAAATTATGAATTCATCCCCCCTGCTCCCCACCCACCACGGAGTCCAACAAGGGGATGCGTCCAAGCGGCAGAGGTGCCTACCCCCAGTCTGACCATTTGTGTACTGGCTGCATGAAAAATGTGTATTTTGTGTAATGTCAGATTTCGCGCAACTCACAACATTTGATCAAAGAATTATTGTCATGAAAACTGCCACATTCACAAAACATCAATTCATACTAATTCCAGCTCACCATTTTAATCCTCTCATGAAACAAAATAATATAGAACTCAACAATTTATGGTCACAAATGCACACTAATATATTATTTTAATATTCCTTGCATGTTGGTTTTTCTAGACCTGTTATAACATTAGCATATAGAATTCTTTTAAATTCATTACGAACTAAATTTTGTAAAAATATTTTTTGCTCATGTAATTCACTAATTGTGCCTTTTCACTGGTTCATATACTGTTTAAATGCACTGATTTTGACTTTTTGCTACCAGTGGAAATGACAAACATTAAGATTCTAAGTGATTTAAATTTTTCAGTTTGTTTAAAGTTGGCAAAATGTTTTATTTATTTATCTGTTGGAAGATTTATGTAGAATGTTTTTTTTTTGTTTTTTTTCCCAGTGACTATAGTATGTGTAAACTAAATCATAGAGGTATGGAGGAGAGAGAGAGGGAGAGAGAGAGAGAGAGAGAGAGAGAGAGAGAGAGAGAGAGAAAGAAAGAGAGAGAAAGATAGTTATTTAATTTCTTAGCTGTTCTTGTTAATGAGTTGATTTTTTGATATAGTTAATTATTTACATGTGTTCAATAATATGCTCGTTTTGTTATTAATTTATTTCCAATGTCTAAATCACTTAGGTGGATAATAGACAATAAATGAGTAACACACATATATTATTTTTTGTGTTGTATTTTACTCCATACCCCCCCCCCCCCCTCCTCCTCCAAAGGATCTTCATATTGTCCAACAATTAATTAATATGATATATAAATGCATCATTATTTTCGTATATTCTGCTGAAACTGGCAACACTTTTTGTTTTCTGAGCATACTAGAGTGTTCTGCATTTTGTTGTGTAAATACAGTGCCTTTTTATCCACTTTGTATTAATTTTAGACACCTGAGGCTGAGCCACTTTTGGGAAAAACGCGTTTTATTTTATGTGAGGGTTACCTACTTTGAACAGTTGTATGAGTGCCTTAATATTGACCTATTTTAACAATTTAAATTTTTTTAATCTTCTAAAGGTTTGTACTAAATAATAAAAACAAAATAAAACATCCAGAACCAAAATGAAATGTTTGTCCGTAATACCTAATCTAAGTGTCGCTGAATGGCGTATGCAGAGCAATGCTGAACTCTTTGTTGCAGTGAGCATAATGAACTCCTTTTGAAGATTCGATTATTCCTCAAAAACGTTCACGGTATTCGCGTAAAAAATGTTGTCGCGCTTTTTGCTTACTTGCAACCTTATCCCGCTTTTCTTCAGACTCGCTCTCATCGTCACTCTCGTGTAAACGCTTTCGCGACACCATGTTTAGCACAATGGCGGATACAAAGTCTCGCACTACCTCTCACGCACGAGATTTCACTTTTGCGCATGCGCTCTAGGGTCGGCAAGTAAATGAAATAGCAGATCGAAACATATATAAAATCAGTGTGAATTTTTTTTTTTTTTTTTACACCACGAAAATGCGTATTTTTAAGGAATTGCTCGTATTGTCGTATTTTATGTTGAAAATTCGTAAAAATACGCGCCAGCGCGTACGGTAGGCACCTCTGAAGCGGAAAGTCCAGCAAGGAAACGCACCAGGGCTACAGGGGGGATATACACCCAGACAATCCCGCACTGCCACTACGGTTTTGTTCAAGTTTGACCCATGAGCCGCAGCCTTCTAGCAGAGCTAGGGCAATAAAGAAAAAGGGGAAGGCAAGCTTTGTCACCCAGCCAGAGAAAGGCTGGGGTCCACCAACGGCACGCGGAGCCGGCCCGGGGGGCCGTCAACAGCCCAAGCCAGGCCATCCGGGACTGAAGACAAAAACAGTGGTAGCCTGGTGCTGTAGCAAATGGCGAGGTCAATTATTTTTAAAGGTTTGAACCACTATATCCATACAGGCTGAAGAACCGAGTGGGACAGGGTCCATTCTGTGTTACACAGTGAGGGCGTCTCAGAAGATCGGCCAGAACATTGACCGAGCCCTTGATATGTTTGGCCAAGAGAGAACAGTTGTAATCCGCCAACCACAACAGAAGGCTATCCACCTTCCGCGACAGAGCAGGAGATTGGGTACCCTCTAGGTGGTTGATGAAAAGACCACTGTGGAACTGTCTGAACGGACTACAAAGAGGCCCCGAGGCAGGTAGGGAAGAAACCGATGAACAGCCAGGCAAACAGCTTCCATGCAATTCATATGCCATGACAGCTGGTTTTGAGACCAAAACCCGTGAGCTGTAAGGCTGTCAGTATGATCACCCCAAATGACCAAAGACGCATCTGTGAAAATTTCCGCCACCGGTGGAGGAGGAGAGATCGGGACACCCATCGAAAGTCACTCTATATCCTTCCAAGGAAGCAGAGAAGCACCAAGGTCCTCTGTGACTGGGAGAAGTGTGTCCCAAGAGTCCGCGGTCTGATTCCAACGAGACGACAGCCATCGTTGGATAGGCTGTTTGCGAACCCCTACGAGAGGAGTCAGATGAACCAGAGAGTCGAACGACCCCGAAGGGAGGCAATAACCCTGGCTGAAACGACTTCCTGATCCTCCAAGTATAACAGAAGGGATTGAAGCCTCTGAACTCAATGAGCTAACAGGCGGACTGACCAATCCCGAGTGTCGAACGACATTCCCAGGTAGTCGAAAACCTGGGACGGAGACAACTCGGACTTGTGAAGGTTGACCAAGAACCCTAAATGCCATGTCCAAAGGAGGACCAGACTGGTATGCTCGAGGCAGAGATCGTGAAAACTCGCCTTGACTAACCAGTCGTCTAGGTAAGCAGAGAACCGCACCCCGAACCCGCATACCATTGCAGCAAGTTCTTTGACAATCCTTGTGAACAGCCACGGACTGAGCGACAGCCTGAAGGCAAGGGCTCCGAAACTGATAAATGTGATCTCTCCAGACGAAGAGCAGCCAGCGTCTGTGAAGAGGATGAATAGTCACATGAAAATATGTGTCTGTAAGATCTATGGAGGTTGCCCAATCCCCCGGGCGCAGAGACTCTCGCACTCATGCAGGAGTTTCCATGCGGAAGCGGGTGCACCGAAGAAATTTGTTCAGAGGGGACAGATCTAACACTGGATGCCAACCACCGGAGGCCTTCGGAACGAGGAAGTGATGACCATAAAACCCCGGGGATAGAGGACTTCCTCTATAGCGTCCTTCTGCAGAAGGGCTGCAACCACTGAGTCCAGAACCGCCTGAGCCTCTGGAGAGCTCAGGGGGGCAGAAAGAAGGAGGGGAGTGATGTTTTTAAATTTTGAAAGGCTTTAGGCGCAGAAAGTGTAATTTTTTGTGTTATATTAATTAACAACAAAAATAGGTTACATAATAAAACATAAATTGCAGGCAAGCAATTTGTATACAGAAATTTTTTTTATTTATTTTACGAAGTTGAAGCTGCTCCCTTTAAAAAGGTAGTTGCTCTGCTGCACCAATGTCTCCCCTTTCGTTATTGGTCATTTGTTTTAGAAAGAACCACTACACATAGCCGTTTGAGACCGTAATCTTACCCTGGTATCAGCGGTAAAATCAGAGTTAGGTTTCCCGGAAATCTCGATCCGCTCGGAAGAGTTACCTTCTCTTGCATCTGTAATACCTACTGTCAGAGTACTATTTTACTAGGGAGTGGAGATTGTAGCAACAACATAGCATTTATTCAAAACCCCCCAAAAAAAAATTTTTCATCTAAATTTAATACAGGATAACACATATATTGCAAAAAATTTTCATTTTTTAACATAAGTCAAAAACGTTTTTTTTTAAATAGCTATTTATTTTTTTTATTTTTTTTTATAAATATTACTATTAAAGAAAAAATGCCGAATCAGCATTTTCAGCTCTTTTCCCATTTTAGGTGACCGGCCGATGACCTGCTTATATATTATTGGACAGAATGTTAATTTAACGCTTTAATAAGTTAGTCCTTGATGTGATCTTTGTAAACAAATTATAAAAAAACTAAAACTTAATGTATCATGCATGACAAATTATTTGTATTTTGAAGTGTGTAAGCATAAAATAGGCCTATAACTTACTGACTTAGGGATAACTCTATTTGTCATCACGGACGACAACTCTTGGCATGTGTTGATGCTACGTGAGGAACTAAAAACCACTTTTTCAAGTATTTTACGGTCGAAGTTCCTTTTTTTTCTTTTCCATGGAAATAGTGCATTTAACCCCTTAACTGCCCAACCCCGAACCTCATTCGGGATGATTTTCTGCTTCCTGTGTGCCCAACCCCGAAGGCCGTCCGGGGTTTATTCGTCGGCATTCTGTAGTCACCCAAGAAGGGAGGTAACCGCAGTAACTGTTGGCAGAGCAGCTAGAAATCTCCAACCAACGGTTCTTTCCCTTTGACCATTATAAATCGCAAAAACCGAAAGTTGCACAATATTTGAAATTTTAGTACTTCACACTGTTCAGTCATCCTACAAAATGGCGAACGGTGGACGATGAGGGGGTACTACGAGGTCTGTTTTTAGACGATATTCAGCACTTGAAGTGCTTCAAGAGGTCCTAAATGATCAAGACAGTGATGATGAAGACCTTATCACACAAAATTCATATACTGGAAGTAGTGTGTGGACTTTTCCCTGCTGTGTGTGTTGTGACTGAGTCTCTACAGCTGTGGATTATGACGTGTGATTCTGGACTTACCATACCATCGACAGGTACCCTTATTTCTGTGGATGATATAGATGTAAAGTTGATTTCCAAGTAGTTTATTGATTGCTTGATGTTTGTCCTTTTGTTACACCAGTTTTTTGTGGTGTTCTGTCATGCATTTTTTGTGTTGATCTTGATGTGTGTTTTTATGTTCCAAAAATGCCTGATCACAGCAAAAACACAAGAATAAATAATTACTAAAAAATGTATGTCTTGTCAAATGAAACTATTTTCACTTGATATTGAAGCCAGGGATGTTACCAGGGCGTTGCCCCTGGATCCCACCGGTGCCTCAGGGCCCCTGGACCCCGTCCATTTTCAGGGTTTTTTCACTTCATCCAATCCCATGACTGCATTTAAATGTTAACAGTTTTGTCTGATTTTACTTAATTTTGTGTGGTCCTGATTCGGCTCTTGGCAGTCTGCTGGACCCTATAAGCATTGAATATTTATTGATCTATCTATCTATAATGCTGGTTAGTTTGAAAACAAAAAAATCTGCTTGGTGAATAATTGTTCTTCCCTTAGATTAGAGTTCACTGTAACCTTGTGTTGTGTATGGTAATAGTGGATAGTGATGATATACCTAATAGAAAGAAAAAAAAAAAAGAAAAAGTATTTATGTAATCACAACTAAATTTTGTTGGAAAAAGCAAGCGCTTCCCTGGGACTGCTCCCTAGTTGTTCATGGTTCTTGACAGGGTTCGTAGCGGTCAGTGAAGTCTGTGAAAGTATGGGAAAACTGAGGTAGTGTTTTCCAGTCAGTGAAAGTCTGTAAAAATCAACCAAACTTGACCGGGTCTGTGAAAGTTTGTGAAAACTGGGTTATTGCAGTTGGTCTGAGTAATTTGTGAAATGCAAATTTTTAGGTTTTTGGAAACCTATGGATTTTTATTATTTTTTTTAAATTGTAGAAAGTTGAAAGGACTGAGTAAAAGTGAAGATGGCAAGGTTATGACATTTAGGTGAAAGTTTTTCTATATCCTTTTTATAATTAAAATTGAACTATTTGAAGTAGTGTGGCATAATTTTTCCCATACATTGTGAAATATTCTAATGTAAGACATAACTTTAAAAAATAAAATTATTATGTTTATTACTTGTGTTTTTAGTGTTAGAACATTTAAATCATTCATGAATGGAAACCACACACCGTCACGAAACTTAATCTTGAAAAGTTTGCGAAAAGGTCTGTGGGAAGTTTGTGAATTTTATGATAGAATTTTGCTACGAACGCTGCTTGAACTAAAAATGTGTTTAAAACTAGTCAGTTTTGAGCTGTGTAAAAATCATGGAAACCACCCCCAAAATGCGCTAGATTGCACAGATTTTAATGTAGATTTCAACATTTTTTTGGGGGGGAGGGATGAATGTCCCCGAATCCCCCTAGTTTTCGGTCTTTTTTTCATTTTCTAATTCCCATACATAGGTTTTCTCTATGTGTAAAAGCTGCAGTGCTTGTTGCTAGCAGTGTTTTCTTTTATTTTTTGACTGAAGTCGGTGTGACATGGGTTGCAGGATCAAATACTACAAATAAGCTTTATGTCCAAACATGTATCTCTTGTTTCATGTGTGATAGGTTTTGATAGAATCTAGAACAAAAACAAGATCACACCATTTGATATACAAATTCTTCTACCAGTTTGTGGTCTCCAAATACAATTTTGTCGCACTTAGTTTGCACTGTGGGTTCGGGCAAATAGAATAGACCCAACGTTTCCCGGCGTGTCGTAAGAGGCGACTAACAGGGGTGATGTTAGCACGGCATCACTGGGCGAAAGTCTTCTACACAGAAGTCACCGGCCAGGGCGGAGGAACCTCACGTTACTACAGGTTCAACGACCACGTGCTCAGGGCCAAGGCGAGCCACACTGTATTCGTGGATTTCGGCTGTGGCCAACAGCCTGGAGAGTATTGGGCCCTGCCAGGTCTTTTTTTGCCCAAGACACAACACATGATGAGGCTATCCACTAATTCCATGCCGGATCGGTCGTCGCCCGGCTACACAAGGACCGCGCCTTCCGTTGCCACCAGGACGGAGGTGAAAAGTATGCTACTGATGGACAAATTAGCAAGATCCGCACGAGAAACAACATCGTCATAGGAACCTGGAATGTCAGGACCCTAACTGCGGAAGGAAAATTAGAAGAACTGGCCCACGAGCTGGACCACTATCGATGGAACGTTCTAGGTATTGATCAGCGAACTGCGCTGGAAAGGCCTAGGTGAAACAACGACTGACAAAGGCCACAAGCTCTATTTCAGCGGTAGAGATGACAGGCACGAACACGGCGTTGGATTCTTGGTCCACAAGAACATTCTAGCCACTGTCATGGGTTGCCGCCCAGTCTCCAGTAGACTCATTACCATCCGTCTGAGAGCAACCCCTTTCAACATTACCATCATCCAGGCCTATGCCCCAACATCAGACTATGAAGACAGCGAAGTGGAGGATTTTTATGAAAATATACAGGCGGTCCTTGACCAAGTGCCGAAGAAGGACATAGTCATAGTGCAAGGCGACTGGAATGCCAAGGTTGGCCAAGATGCGCACCACAACTGGGGAGACACATGCGGACCCCACTGCAACAACGAGACAAATGACAGGGGTCTGAGGCTATTGGAGTTTGCCAGATACAACAATCTGGTACTGGCAAACACGCTTGGTCTCCACAAAAAATCCAGACGATGGACATGGCACAGTCCCGGCGGGGAACATCACAACCAGATCGACTACATCATGGTCAAGAAACGCTTCAGATCAAGCATCAACATTGGCAGGACACGCACTTTTCCAGGAGCAGACATTGGAAGTGACCACGATCTCGTGATGATGTCTTTCCGGCTCCATTTGAAGAGAGTAAATACAGCAAAGTGCACTAGGCTGAAGTTCGACCTGGACAAACTGCAAGACCCGGAGGTGGCAAAAATATTTCAGGCCACAATTGGAGGGAAATTTGCACCACTGCTTATTTTGGGGGCAGGCGAAGTAGATGTCAACACCATGACCAATACCTTCAACTCAGCTGTAACAGATGCCGCCACTGAGATCCTTGGCAAGCACCGACCAAAGAAGAAGCCGTGGATCACACCTGAACTTTTGGATCTGTGTGATAAACGAAGAGAGTTAAAAAAGAAAAAGAACACCTCACAGGGAGCTGATGTCTACCGAAAAATCAACAATGACATCCGAAAAGGCATGCGCACAGCAAAGGAGAACTGGATAGAAGATCAATGCCAGGAAATAGAGAACAATCTGAACAAGAACAACAGCAAGAAGGCCTACCAGACTGTGAAGCGGCTGACAAGTGTTAAACAGCCCAAAGTCTCCACTATCCAAAGCAAGTCTGGCATTTGCCTTACAGAAGAACAAGAAGTCTTGGACAGATGGACAGAGTACTGCTCTGACCTTTACAACCATACACCAAATGGAGACCCATCAGTTCTAGCATGTCCCGAGAGCAGAGAAGAAGAAGAAATCCTCCCAATTCTCCGGGAAGAAGTTGAGGCAGCAGTGCAATCGCTGTGAAGAAAGGGAAGTCAGCGGGAGTGGACAACATACCAGCGGAACTGCTACAAGCAGGAGGAGAAGCGATGACTGATGCTCTCACCATTATCTGTAACAAGATCTGGCAGAGTGGGGAATGGCCTACACCATGGACCCAGTCGCTTGTCATCACTCTTCCCAAAAAAGGTAACCTTCAGGAGTGTGAAAATTACCGCACCATCAGCCTCATCAGCCATCCCAGCAAGGTCCTCCTGAAAATAATACTCAACAGGTTGAAACCACAAGCTGAACAAATCATAGCTGAAGAACAAGCAGGATTCATGGCAGGGCGAAGTACCACTGAACAGATTTTCAACCTCAGAATAATCTGTGAGAAATACCTACAGCACCAACAACATCTATATCATGTGTTCATAGACTTCAAGAAGGCATTTGACCGAGTCTGGCATGCAGCTCTATGGGCAACCATGAAAGTGTACAACATCAGCCCTAAAATTATAGAAGTCATCAAAAGCCTGTATGACAAGGCTACCAGTGCAGTCCTCCATAACAGCGTCATCGGGAACTGGTTCAGAACAACAATCGGTGTGCGTCAAGGATGCCTACTCTCTCCAACACTCTTCAACATCTTCCTAGAGCGCATCATGTCAGATGCTCTTGCAGACCACGAAGGCACAGTCAGCATAGGGGGCAGAGCAATCTCCAATCTTCGTTTTGCGGATGATATTGATGGATTGGCTGGAGAGGAACAAGAACTTGAACAGCTTGTACAGAGGCTTGACACCACCTCCAGAGCTTATGGAATGGAAATAAGTGCAGAGAAGACCAAAATGATGACCAACAACACCAATGGCATCAACACGGACATCAAAGTACAAGGCCAATCCCTCAACACAGTGCACAGCTTCAAATATTTAGGAGCCATTGTGTCAGACAATGGGTCTCGACAGGAAGTCCTCTCCAGGATCGCACAAACAACTGCTGCCCTGACAAGGTTGAAGCCCATTTGGAAAGACAGAACCATCAGTCTACATTCCAAAGTAAGACTGCTGCGCTCTCTGGTCATCTCCATCTTCCTATATGCTTGCGAAGCATGGACCCTCACAGCAGATCTCCAACGAAGAATACAAAGCATGGAGATGAGGTGCTACAGAAGACTTCTGTGCATTTCCTATACCCAACACATCACCAACGTTGAAGTCCGACAGACCATCACACAAGCCATTGGACAACACGATGACCTGCTCACAGTGGTGAAGAAACGGAAACTCCGATGGTATGGCCACGTCACCAGATCATCAGGCCTTGCAAAGACCATTCTGCAAGGCACAGTGCAAGGAGGTAGAAGAAGGGGGAGACCGAAAAAGAGGTGGGAGGACAACATTCGAGAATGGACTGGTTTGACACTGAGCGAAGCCATGAGGGCTGCTGAGGAAAGAGAAAGATGGAG
The DNA here is from genome assembly GCA_036898135.1 of Oncomelania hupensis. Lineage (NCBI taxonomy): Eukaryota > Metazoa > Mollusca > Gastropoda > Littorinimorpha > Pomatiopsidae > Oncomelania > Oncomelania hupensis. The sequence goes on along the minus strand of CM072522.1, from coordinate 4,618,164 downwards.
TATGCTGGTTAAGCGATCATCTGTGGTGCCCCTACGACCTTCGGGTTATGGGACAGGATAGGATAGGATAGGATGTTACAAAAAACTTTGCCAAATATCTAAGAGATATCTCTTCAAATGCCTAAATTATTCACGTTTTAGTGAACACACCCTCAACAGTCAAATTTTGCTCCGGCATACAGGAAGTACAGATGAGCTTTTCACTACGGCAGTTAAGGGGTTAATTATGTACTGAAATTTGTACTGAAGTTTGAAATGCCTATTTTTTGTTCTGACCAAACTAAACTCAAAGGCAAGTATTACTTGATGGATAGGGGAGAATATGGAAAGATGAATGATGAATTGAATGCGACTGATTGGACTGGTATTTTTGAAAACAAGAGTGTGGATGAAACATGGTGTTACCTTTACAATACACTTCAGGATTTACAAGACAAATACATTCCTGCTAAAAATTTCTTTACGGGTACAAAAAATAAGACTGTTTCTAGAGATGTTTTAGATAAAATTAAAAAGAAACGTAAGGCTTACAAATGGTACAGAAAATATAAAACAACAGAAAATTATCACGCATATGCGAGAGCCAGAAATCAAGTCATATGGGAATTGAGAAAGCAAGTTAAACATAAAGAATTACTGATGGCGCAGAATATAAAAACAAAACCTAAAGCATTCTTTGGTTATGTTTCATCGAGATGTAAATCAAAAGAGGCAATAAGTAGTTTATTAACCCCATTAGGTGAGTATGCACAAACAGACAAAGATAAGGCTGATGTACTTAATGAGTTCTTTGTGAGTGTTTTTACAAAAGAAGATACTAGTAGAGTTCCTCATCTAGACAAAAAAACGGACATTGAAATTTTCTTCGGTTTCCGTAACTGAGGACATGATAAAAAACAAACTTAATCAACTAAAAGTAGATAAAGCAGCAGGCCCAGATAAATTACAACCACGATTATTAAAAGAACTAAAGGATGGCTTAACTAAACCATTAAAACTACTATTTGACAAAAGTATAGCTTATGGGAAAATTCCATCTCCTTGGAAAGTTGCAGAAGTAAAACCTATTTTTAAAAAAGGGAATAAACAAAACCCTGGCAATTACAGACCAGTTAGTTTAACTTCAGTGGTTTGTAAACTGTTTGAAGGATTTATTCGAGATATTTTAACTAAACATTTAACAGAAAATAAATTATTGTCTGAAAACCAGTTTGGTTTTACAAAAGGACGTTCTTGTGTAACTCAACTCTTAAACACCTTAAATGATTGGTTTTTAAAACTAGAAGAGGGTAATTCTGTTGATGCAGTTTATTTGGATCTGCAAAAAGCATTCGATACGGTACCACATGCACGTTTAATTAGTAAGCTAGAGAGTTACGGTATTGGAGGTAGTCTGCTTGGTTGGATTTCAGATTTTTTGACTCAACGCACACAGTATGTAAAGGTTGGAAATGCTTGTTCAGGTTTTTCGGATGTTACAAGTGGGGTTCCTCAGGGAAGCGTGTTAGGACCCACACTGTTTATATACTATATAAATGATATGCCTGAGGTACTAAATTGTTTGGTTAAAATATTTGCAGATGATACAAAAATTTATCAAGTTGTAAATGATGACTCTGATGCCGCAAAAATGCAAACTAACATAAACATACTAGCAGAATGGGCTAATACATGGCAAATTAAATTTAACAGTGATAAATGTATTTAAGTTATGCACTTAGGATATAAAAATAGTCTGTACGAGTATTTTATGGAAGATAAAAAATTAGATATAACCTCAGCTGAAAAAGACTTGGGAGTGATTGTTGACCCTAAGTTATCGTTCGATGATCATGTGTCTCAGACAGTTAAGAAAGCGAACAGGCTATGTGGTATGCTAATTGGTAATACACAGTGTAAAGAAAAAGATATTATGGTCCCACTTTTTAAGTCACTGGTAAGACCTGTATTGGAGTATGGAAATTCTGTATGGTGCACATGTCTAAAAAAGCATAATACAGCAATAGAAGGTGTTCAGAAACGATTTACCAAGAAAATTGTTGGTTTGAAAAATTTAAGCTATGAACATAGATTAGAGGCCATAAAACTGCCAAGTCTGGAATTCAGGAGATTACGAGGTGACATGATAGAAACATACAAAATTGTCCATGGAATATATGATATTAACACTACTAAAACTTTGTTTCATAAAAGTGTTTTTGACTAACACAAGAGGACACTCATTAAAATTAAATAAACAAAATGTTAACTCCTCTAAATATAACCATTTCTTTACTAATAGAATAATAAATGCATGGAATAATTTACCACAGTTTGTTGTGACAGCAGGAACGGTGAACTCATTTAAAAATAGCATTGATAAAGTTTGGAAATCTGAAATGTACAAAACTGACTTAGAAATTTATTAATAGTAAATAAGTGCGCGCATCCATATTTGTGGTGCGGGGGTAAAAGTACATGAAACCCCCGCAAGTGACCTAGAGCAGGCGAAAAAGGCTCATAGCCTATAAAGCCATATATGATATGATATGATGATATGTACTACTAGTACTACTATGTAGCGTGTAGATAATTGAATGCACTATTTCCATGTAAAAGAAAAACATTTTGAAATTCGACCGTAAAAATATACTTGAAAAAGTGGCAACATACGTGTTATCCTGTATTAAATTTAGACGAACAAAAATTTATTTTTTTTTGTTTGGGGGGAGGGGGGGGGGGGGGTTGTTGCTACAATGTCTACTCCCTAGTATACTATAGAAGTAAAATAGTACTCTGACGACAGTTGTTTCATTTTTTAATAATCAAGTCTTCCGAAAATAAACAGATCAATCCAACATGAATTAAGAATAAATTGTTAATTTTAGACTGAAAGTTACCTGGAATTCCAATGTAGAACTTTCACCCTTTTCTATCTGTTCATGAAAACACATCTTCTCGTTGTCTGGAAGCTCGAAAGTCAATTCTCCAGAGAGCGCACCACGAGCAAGAAATCCCACTAAAGCCATTATTAAAAAACTGAGAGCCATTTTTACAAATTTAAACTTTGATCTGCAACTTCTTGGAAGATCCCCAGCAGCACTAAGCTAACAGGGACAAATTTTAAGTTTGTTTGCGTCTTGCCGGCGTTGTGGACAAAGATGGCGTCTTCTTAAACGTGGCCGGAAGTATTGATCCTCAAACCGTTTGCGAAAACCGAAAGTAGAGCCTATTTATTTTAGAATACACAGAATCTGAGACGTAAGTCACTTTGTACGTTACTTTTAACTACTCATGGATTACTGTATAGAAATGATTAATCTAGCGTAGGGCATAGTTGTGTACATAGTTGTCCCATTACCCCGCCGCCAACGCAGAGGTCTTTTATTGATTTATTTATTTATTTATTATTTTAACAACTTTATTATCACCAAAGGTGAAATTCGGGCACTTTCATTTTTCGAAAGTACAGCAGCCCCAAGTGAAGCGCTTTACCCAAGGTACGTGCTGGGTGTGTTCTTGTCACCGGCACTCACCCGTCTAGGACATGAGCGTCATGATCTTTAAAGTCCGTTATGATGGAATGCATGCGACACATACTAGACCTCGGTTTATACGCTCATCCGAAGATGTAGTAAACGGGAGTAGAGTGTCTTTCCCAAGGACACGCCCCGGCCTGGGCTCGAACTCGGGACTTTCTGATCCGCAAGCCAACGCTCTAACCACTCGGTTACCGCGCCTCCGCGCCATGACAGCCAATTTAGCCGCATCACTTGCCGAACTGAGTACCGCTCATCCTCCTTTCTACCCCGTAGGCCTACTATAAAAGACTGGAATGCTCTTCCCCAGGAGAGTCCCCTATATACCTATAGTGTCCGGGGACGTTAATCTACATACCAACCTATCCAGGAGAGACTCCCCTATACGCTACGCGTCCGGGGACTCTAATCTACATGCCTACACACACATGCCCCAGGAGAGACCATTTGGTGCGATTTAACGAGCACCTACGCAGAGCACGGACGCGTCGACGCACGGTTTTTGCTGACGCGTCGACGCACGGTTTTTGCTTGTTTTTTTGACGTCGCCAAAGCGTTTGATACCGTTTGGCATGCGAGCCTGGTCGAGAGGCTTCGACTGTTTGGGCCTTGAAGCGCATCTACTACACTTTGTTAATTCTTTTCTGAGAAACAGAACTGTCACCCACTATGGGTCTATGGGGGTTCCACAGGGGTCGGAGATAGCACCATTATTGTTTTCCATAGCTACTTCAGATCTTACTTCTGGCTGCTCGCCGGGGTCTGTGGCCGTTACTTATGCGGATGATATCGTTGTCTGGAGGACCACTCGCTTTACAAACACGAAAATCAAACATCACAATGCACATTTCAGTGAATTTATACTATGTCTTTTAAACAAACCAGGAAGTGTGTGTATGTGTGCGCTTGCGCGCGTGTGTGTGTGTGTGTGTGTGTGTGTGTGTGTGAGTGTGTGTGGGGCGTGTGTTTATTTCTTGAACCCTCTGTTTACAATATTATTCAATACAGACTTGGACACTCTTTTGTGGGTGCACGTGGATGTGCACTAGCTTGAGTGTGTGGTCATCAAAGTCTGGCAACTATACCATCTTGCACCTCTCTCCCTTACCCCCATTCTCCAACCCGTGTCCACCAGTGGCCATTTCTTCCTTCCCACTATCTGCAGTTTCCTCATCCTCAACACCCGGCTTTTCAATAATTTTACCATCGTCCACACGACTTCTCTCTTTTTTCCTACTTTTCGCCCTCTTCCCCTTAGCCTACTCTCCACCTATTATTATTCTACTTCATCCACCTGACCCCCCTCCTCACCATGCACACCTTGCATCACAATCTCCTGCTCTCCCTAATCGTTCTCTACGTCTCCTCACCCATATTAAAAAGTAAACCGAAATAAAATATAAACAATACAAGTATGGCTGATTGTGCGTGTGCATATTTATCTATTAAATAATTTATACTAATTTTTTTCCGTGCTGAGTACAAACAAATTTAATGCGTGTATTTTAAATGTAAGAAGACAATACGACTTTGATGCTGACTGGCTTTGAGTTTTATGTGGTCTGTGTAGGTTCTGAAGATATAAATTCTGCTGAAGTGGGTCCTGATGTCGCTGAGCTCACTGACTTCATGACAGGTGTAGCTGCTGGTACGGATTCTGATGTCCCTGTGTCAGTGCACCCGTCATGGCGCGAGCCAGGTACAGCCGCGGGTGTTATGAAGATGTCTATAGTAATGCAACTTATTTTAGTGAAACTTTGCAAAAGATAGGGCATATTGTGCTACTTTTGCAGAGTTGCTAGAACTGTGCAGAAACACGATACTTGATCCTGTGTACGGTTCTCAACAATCCTCCCACATGTTTCCTGTGTACCATACAGCTGGCAATCAAGTACCAAGAGATATAATAGGTGATGCCAAGATACCTGTTACGGTCAAAGCAGACGGAGATTGCCTCCCATCATGTGGATTAATTTTCCTCCATGGCCATGGTGAAAGCTCAGATGAACTGCGACTTTGAATAGTGCAAGAACTCGTCCTGCACAGTGATTTTTATTTAAATGAACAAAATCTTACAAATGATGACAACTCTAGGGATTCTATGAAGAAAGCGTTTGCTATGTACTCGGACCATTACATCCCTGGCAAACACTCAAATGATACTGTTCCAGATAATCGACTGAATGATAAAATCATCAGAGAAATATTTGAAGCTGAAGTTATGGCTGTTGTAAAACCAAAAGTTTATATGGGCATCTGGGAAATCTTTGCACTTGCAAGTGTCCTGCATAATTATGCCCATACATTCAGTGTACCGTGAAAAAGGAAATCGCAAAGTACGTAAGCACCTAAACTTGTTGTTGTATCAAATTTTATTCATCAGATTAACATAAGTTGTACTGATAGCAGCTAAACAGAATGGTACATCCACGTACTGTAGCAGACTCCAGCAGAGGTATAGCCACGATTTTGTGGTGTACCACGAGAAATGACATGCGGGAGGGGAATTGGGTACCCAACCATTTTGTGCCACTTCTCCCAAACTTAAGCAGCCTCTGAATATTTATATAATAATAAGGCAAAATAAAAATTTAAGTATGATTCCGATCACACGGCCAAAAAAATTAGGGTCCGTTGGTCGGCTTTATTTTTTTTTTCTCCGTTTGTGACCCGATGGACTTGACCGATTTATAAAAAATTAGCTGCAAGTAGCTTCCTTTGACATGCTGACGATGTCGTCTGCTAGACACTTGCGGGAGTTTCTCTGCGTACACAAATTTATTATGATTTGTTAAAAAAAAAAAAAGAAAAAAAAGCGGAACACCCCCTCCCCTCCCCCTCAAATAAATGAAATGTTAGGGTCGAAAAATAATGGTCGGTCGGGTGATTGGAAACTATTGGAAGCTATTTTTTATTTCGAATAATGGCAGACAGCTAGGCTGTGTGAAATGCATTTGCACATGGTGTGTAGAATTGCCACGCACTTCAAATACTCTAATAACTGTTGAAAGCGTTTAGCGCCACCAGGTCCGTGTTCTACAAGCTCATCGCTGAGCTACGCTAGTGCTGTACTCAAGGTTTGGCTAAACCTTACACGATCTTGCGTTCACATTTAATCAATTTGTTACAACTCGTATTAAATGTTACTTAAAATTACAAAAAAGTTAACGCAGCAGTTTTAAAATGGATAGCTTTTATACTGCTATATTTTGACAAAGGTTAGATTCTAGATCTTAGCAAAAGCCAATTTTCTTTTGACTTAAACCTTTTGTTTGTTGATTCTTTATTCTTATTATAAATTTGATTTATTTTGATTTTTGCAAAAACCATGTATTTTTGGCAAAGATAATGTTTTGCTACTTTTAAATAATAATAATTACTTCGAAAAAAAATTTAATTACGAATATATTTATTCCTTGTTTTATACATGTACTGCCAAAAACGTGAACTTTCTAAAACATATGTTACTTTTTAAGGTGGCAGTAGAGACTGTGAAGGTTTCTACCTCCTTAAGCTAATGAGCTGATACGTGTATGGTTGGATAAACCGATAACTGCCCTTCCAGGTTGGATAAACCGATAAACTGCTCTTCCAGGCACAACCGTCCCAGGGCCGGACCTAAGTTTTTCAGGGGTAGGGGCCCAAATATATTTTAGGGTAGTAGTGAAGGCGCGAAGCGCCGAGCCGACGGCGCGAAGCGCCTAGTTTGCTATGGGGGTCCGGTGGCATGCTCCCCCGGAAAATGTTTTGAAAAGGGAGAACAAATGGTGCAATCTGGTGCAATCTGGTGCAATCTGAGCATGTAAATTGCAAAATTTTGGTGCTATAGTTTGCCACTGATTTTGGGGAGAAATTACCTTTAAAAAAGTGTGTGTGTGTGTTAGGAATAAGAGAGACTCTCGTTTCTGTATCACTTGTTTTTATTTATGTGTGTGTGTGTGTGTGTGTGTGTGGTTTTCTTTCTTTTTTTTTAATATTTTTCCCCCACATTTTTTTTTCTTTCTTTTTTTTTTCTTTCTTTTTTTTTTTTTTTCAACAAAGGGTAGGGGCCCGGGCCCCTCGGGCCCCTAGGGCAGGTCCGGCCCTGCGTCCGCGGGAGAAGACACGGATCCCGAGAGGAGCGACCAGACAAACAAACTGCGGTCGCCTTGAGGGGCAACGACTGAACCGGGGCAGCACGCCCAGAAGCCGTGGTAGAATGGGAGGCATGAGAAACACAGGAAGACACCACCGGCGCCGCCGTGGTATGACAACAAGACTGGACCTCGGCCGGCGCAGATTCGCGCACCACACCTCCTCGCCCATTGGCACGCGCTTCCGCAACTGCCCTAGAAAATGGCATATATGTAGCACCACGTAATCTGTTGGCGTCTCGTCTAACTTCATATTTAGGGCATCCGCCCCACGCCGCCGAATGGGACCCACCGCAGTTAACGCACAGACGGACGCTGCTCTCACACTTGGCAGTCTGGAGGTCTTTGCCGCATCGAGCATATCGGTCCTTCTCCCTACGACACAGTCGCCGCCCATGCCCCAGCAGCTGGCAATTGGTGCAACGGAAAACTGGAGCCGCATACGGGTCCACCCTGTACCTGGTCAGACCCAGCATCACATCACTGGGCAATTCCTTGAGATCAAATGTCACCTTAAGGGGCCAGTACTGACTAGATTTTGATCAAAAATCACTTTTTTAGATTTATAAAATAAAATGGTGTTTAATATTGCTGAATATCTGTATTTTATTACATAGTTTACCATTTGTAATTATCTGAAATAGTTTTTTTAGATATTTCAGTTTATAGGGGGGTACCCTCTTGCAAAAAATTCCAACTTCCTGCTTTATTTTTTTCATCAGTTTCAGTATCCTGATACAGCATAAAAATAATGAGCTCCTCCCTCACAAAACAAATAATAAGGCTATTGGCTCCCTCAATACATTTCCGGTATGCAAGTTTTAGCGAAAGTTTTGATCTGAAGTTGATATTTCTGCAATTGTTGTGGTGTTGTGAGTAAACATGCCTTCTGATCATAAAACACGTGGTAAAAGGCCACGAAAGCGAAGTTTCCACGAAAATCGGCACAGCAAAAAGCCCAGACTAGTGTCAAAATGTGTCTCTGATGCAGTTAGTGAAACTGAAAGTGAAAGTTCAGCGATTGTTGCTCATGTCATGATAGTGTTACTTATGAAGTAGCTGATCAAGAATGTCCTGAAGAATCGAACCCCACCAAGGCTGCCACGCCCACTCATACAGAACAGAAATTGTGTGCTCACGGTACAGCGACAGACTTTTAAAGCCTCAAAGGAGTACAGGAGAATGCTGAGACTGCACAGACTTGAAAGGGAAGAAGAACTGGTGGATATGGAGGGATATCCCTATTTTAGCAGGTGCATACAAAGCTGGTAGGTCTCAATTTTAGTATTAAATTCACAAGTGACATTTTGTCCGAAAATTACATGGAGCGCATGGTTTTTACACCATATCTCTGTAAATTTTCAAGATAAAGCTGTGAAATTTGGTATACAATTAGCTAAGACATATATCTGGATTGTGAACTAAAATAAAGTTAATCCAGCCAGTAGAATCTTTTTTATCTTAGTCATATCCCTGATTTTTAAAAATAAAATATAAAAATATATTGTCCCTAATTCATAAACTATCAAAGGGTTTGGCTTGCCTGTAGTTCACAATCCAGAAAATGACCCAAAAAACATAATTAGAAAGTTTCAGTTAATTGTTTTGGCTGTAAATGCAATTATCTTGCTTAAAGTGAACATATTCCTTTTTTTCGCGATTATGTATTATTTTATTTTATTTATTTTTTAACTTGAAAAAAATTAATTTAAAAAAAATTAAGATGCATATTACACAAATACATGTAAAAGTATATAACTTTGCCAAATTTGGTGTCATTCAGTCTGCAGTAACTAATTATATACATTTAATAAAAAAGGCACCCTTCGCCAGTCAGTACTGGCCCCTTAAGGCAACTAGACTGAGCACCACCCGACATGGGCAGTCGCACCACCGAAGCAACGGGGTAGCCCTGTTTGAAAAGGTCGCCTTTGATCTGTCCAAAGAAAATCGCATCATCACCCAGATCCGGCAGTCCTCTGATCACTCCCACTGTAGTGGCCTTTGGAATGGTAGTCGAGATAGGTATGCCGCTAAGGTCAGAACGCCGAAACAGGGCACCCTGCTGTCGCGCCGATTTACAAGCAATAAGCCAGTCACCAGAGGGGATTCTTCTTGCGTTCAGAACTTCACCAACTGCCTCCTTCAGCGTGGCTTCCCGCTGATAAGGACCCAATTCATTAAACGTGGCCGGGCCAACCACCCAAGTCATGAATAACGACGGGGAAATCTACAATCTCTACCATTTCCCTGGGTGCGGTCGTTCTACCCACCCTACGTGGGCCACCCGCCGGAACACCCATCCGAGCTTTGTCAGCATACGAAACAGTCTTGCCCAGTGGTGGGCCAACAGACCACTGCGAACGGGGCACATCACCAGTCGCATCCGAGACGGGAACAGGGGAGGAGGAAACACCCAAAGAAGCGTCAACGACAGGGGCGGCCCCAACATCCATGGCATCACCAGGACAACAACCCTCTACATGCGGATCACTGCTATCAGCGACCGTCACTGGAACTAAGGATTCCTTAGGGGCAGAGGATTTCTTAGAAGGCTTTTTCCCCGCCGTCACCAAGGGCATTTCCGCGCCCTGGTGACCATCGGAGGACTAAAAACGAGCGACTCTCCGAGCCTCCAAACACTCAACTCCAATTGCGTATGCAATGAGTAAACTAACGAACAAACAGCAACAAATATATTACAGACACACAAAAAGGGCAACAAAATACAACACGTGGTGTAAAGGCAGGAAGATCGCTATAATAGGAAACTGAAAGGAAAATAGTTTTGTATTTTAAAAATTAAATTGGCTGCATCTAATATTATTTTGAAGGGAGGGAGGAATCCGGAGTACACAGTACTCGGTGACCCGTAAAGTCTCATAAGAATCACAAATTTTTGCCCCGTGCGGAGCTCGAACCCGCGATCATCGGCATTCGACACCGGCGCCTACCCACTGCGCTACTGGCTACCCCATAACCATGACTCCTGCATACCAACCCAGGAATATTAAGTGAAGAATGGCTAAAAACAATAATAAACAGGCACACACATACTTTAACATACTTTAACTGCCGCACTCACATCTTACAAAACTTATGTGACTCATCTCATCAGACTTTTTAACAATGAAACGGCCTATGGGACTTACTTGGTTTGGCGAATTTTGAAAAAAAAAGATTTACTTAATAATAAACTGACAAAACGAAACGGATTTGACTTACTTGGTTTTGTGAATTTTTTTTTAACAAGGATTTAATTCAATAATAAACTGACAAAACCAAGTGGGTGACTTGCTTGGTTTTGTCACGTTCTCAACAAAGACCTATCTCAAGAATAATCTGACAAAACAAAGCAAGTCCACAAAATAGTCTTAAAACATCAAATCTATCAAACATTTCTTTAACATGAGTGAGATAAAGTGACATAGTCTAAGGAAAAGTGACGTGGTCTTTTTTGCATGCGTGAGAGTCTGGTTTTGTGCCTGGTTGGACAATGGCTTCTTCAGTTTACGGGTTGTTGAAATCTCAATAAATACGTCTTGTTAAAATTACACGTACGCCTTCGGCCTTTAATGAACGTACAAGTGATACATTGAGCTCAAGGTTGTTATCGGAGCACCAGCCAACCAGCCGCCCGACCTCCTCGCGATATGCACTTTCATCTTCACCCGAAATAAAACCCTCAATTGTAGTGTCATCAGAGAACTTGACAAAACACAACCTTGCGGAGCCCCAGTATTTAGTACTCGAGAGCATGATGTGGCTTTATTGACTCTCACAATCTGTGGTCGGTCCAACAGAAAATCAAGGACACAATGACAAATGGAGGGATGGACGTTCAACAGGGCCAGTTTATCAAACAGTTTATGAGGGATGATTGTATTAAAAGCAGAACTAAAATCAATAAACAGTACTCTAGCGTATGTACGCGAGTTCTACAGATGTTGGACGATTTGGTGGAGGCCCAGAGCGACAGCGTCCTCAACTGACCTGTTTGCTTGGTAGGCGAACTTGAGTGGGTCCCGAAGGTTGTTGTTTTGTAGATTATAGTCACACGACACTATCGCATATAGGTGACTACTGGACCGATTTATACTGACACCAGCGGGCCAGTTGTTGGTAAAGGGGAAAATAATATGATCACACGTTGACCAATCCGGGATTCGAACCAGCGACCTTTCGGCTACTAGCAAGACGCTCTTACCAACTGAGCTACCCGGCCCCTCTCACCAAGGTGACCCGTGCATGTCTTTAAGTAGGTGAGGACGAGTCGCTCAAAGACCTTCATGACCACGGAAGTGAGCGCTACAGGCCGGTAGTCATTAAGCTGGGTGACCTTGACTTCTTGGGGACGGGGACAATGACGGATGATTTAAAGCACTGAGGGACAACATGCTGCTGCAGAGACGTGTTACAAATATCAGTATACACTGGGGCCAGCTGATCAGCGCATGTCCGAAGGGTAGAAGTGGACACCTTATCAGGTCCTGACGCCTTCCTCGTGTATTGCTTCCTGAACAATCGCCTCACCTCAGTTTCCTGAATGGTGAAAGGTGGGGTTAGAAGCGAATGGTCATCCGGCAAAGGGGGACGGTAGCCTGGGTTTGGATTCTTCTCGTCAAACCCACAGTAGAACCTGTTCAACTGGTCAGGTAGATCAGGCTCAACATCACCTGAAACAACACTTTTTTGCTTATACTGAGTGACGCGCTCATCGCGAGTATTGCTCAAGGCAAACTGATCCTCAATTTTCTGCCTACACTGCGCCTTCACTCTGCGAATCTCTCGGCGCACCTCTGACTTAGCTTGCATATACTTGGTATCATCCCCAGCCCTTTGCCTCTAGCTTAGTCTTAACTGCCCTGCTGAACCAAGGTTTATCATTACCGTACGTTCGCACGTGTGTGATGGTCTGTCGGACTTCGTCGTTGGTGATGTGTTGGGTATAGGAAATGCCCAGAAGTCTTCTGTAGCACCTCATCACCATGCTTTGTATTGTTCGTGACAAGGGAGCGCAGCAGTCTTACTTTGGAATGTAGACTGATGGTCCTGTCTTTCCAAATGGGCTTCAACCTTGTCAGGGCAGCAGTTGTTTGTGCGATCCTGGAGAGGACATCCTGTCGGGACCCATTGTCTGATACAATGGCTCTTAAATATTTGAAGCTATGCACTGTGTTGAGGGATTGGCCTTGGACTTTGATGTCCGTGTTGATGCCATTGGTGTTGTTGGTCTTTTCTGCTCTTATTTCCATTCCATAAGCTCTGGAGGTGGTGTGAAGCCTCTGTACCAGCTGTTCAAGTTCTTGTTCCTCTCCAGCCAATCCATCAATGTCATCTGCAAAACGAAGATTGGAGATTGCTCTACCCCCTATGCTGACTGTACTTTCAAGATCTGCAAGGGTATCTGACATGATGCGCTCTAGGAAGATGTTGAAGAGTGTTGGAGAGAGTAGGCATCCTTGACGCACACCGATTGTTGTTCTGAACCCCGATGGCGCTGTTGTGGAGGACTGCACAGGTAGCCTTGTCATACAGGCTTTTGATGACTTCAATAATTTTAGGGCTGATGTTGTACACTTTCATTGTTGCCCATAGAGCTGCATGCCACACTCGGTCAAACGCCTTCTTGAAGTCTATGAACACATGATATAGATGTTGCAGGTATTTCTCACAGATTATTCTGGGGTTGAAAATCTGTTCAGTGGTACTTCGCCCTGCCCTGAATCCTGCTTGTTCTTCAGCTATGATTTGTTCAGCTTGGGGTTTCAACCTGTTGAGTATTATTTTCAGGAGGACCTTGTTGGGATGGCTGATGAAGCTGATGGTGCGGTAATTTTCACACTCTTGAAGGTTACCTTTTTTGGGAAGAGTGATGACAAGCGACTGGGTCCATGTGTAGGCCACTCCCCACTCTGCCAGAACTTGTTACAGAGAATGGTGAGGCAATCAATCATCGCTTCTCCTCCTGCTTGTAGGAAGTTGTGTATGGAGGTCATGGATCTCTGCCGGAAAAGGGTGTGATATCTTTCTCGTGGAAAGAGCCTGGAGTGCTGACAGTGAATCAGACATAATTAAAAACGAGGTTCTTTTGGATTGATAAACCTGTTTTAGGGCTAGATGAATTGCCTTGAGCTCAGCTTTATAAACAGAACAAAAATCAGGTAGACGCTGTTGCAAAGGCTGGTCTAGATGTCTCCCAGAGACCGACGCCCCTTTCTTTGACTCATCTGTAAAACGTTTTTCATATTGTTGTTGTTGTTGTTGCATCAAATTTTATTCATCAGATTAACATAAGTAAATGCATAACGTCGTGCATCAGCTGGTTTGCCTTTCAGAGGAATTGCTGCGTCTGAGCGGTATGCCTGTGGAATGCCTCTGGTTGTCCTGAAATTCACACTGCGTTGATTGTGGTACAAGGCATCTGCAGCCTGAAGGTCATTTACAGCCCTGATTCTGCCCAAAACTGCCTCAGCCCACTTGTCATCTGGCCCCCGCTGCAAACAGTGTTGTTCAATCTGTACCTGGCAGCTGAAACTTCGGATCTGATAGACAGAATCTCCTTTTTTCTGGATACCTTTGGCAGAAAGTCCACAAAACAGGCAATCAGTGGAAATGTCAAATTTGGTCTTCTTAGATCTTAGAACTGGCGGATCAATTTCTTTGTTGTTTTCTTCTGTCTGTCTTTTCAAATCCCTTTTGATTATGTTCACATTGCAATAGTTCTGGCGACAGGATTTATGTACAGTCTGCCCGATATAAAACTGTTTATTGTCATTCCTCAAGCTGCTTGCTTTCTGCAAACCTGTCACCCCTTTCTCACTCTGCTTTACGTTTTCCCCAGACTTTAATGACTTCTCATATGGCGTGCATGTTTCCCAAGGTAGAGCTGCAAGAAAAAGAAACCAAACTTACTAGCTATTGATATATTCTTCCCACGTTTGAAAGCCAGGGTCGGAGCACGACATTTCCCACTAATAGTTTCTATCGAGAAACTTTCAACTAACATGTTTTCTTGTGGCTGAGTGCCCATTTAATTCATTAATGTATTTATTTCTTTTTTAAAAAAATTAATTAATTATTTGTTTATTCATAATTATATTCATTTCTTTATTGCTATTTTATTTCTTTATTTATTTATTGACTTTATTTTATTTTATTTTTTTGTGGTTTGGCTACTGAGTCATAGCCGATCCGGCTGTGGTTTGAGACTAAAACTTATGCGGTGCACACAGTGACACACACACATACACGTGCGCGCGCACAAACACACATTGTATCGCTTTATCTTCGAAGGTACACATCGCACATTTTTGACAAGGGCAGCCAACCATATAAGTCGGTGCCTGACCAACATTATAATGTAATATTCTGAAGTTTTCATGAAACTTTTACCAAATTCTCGACACAGCAAGCACACCTTAGGATGTAATGATAAGTACTATACCCATAATTTTCTATTTGTTTAAAATTTGCACATGAAATGCAGTTTTACTGACCTAAATCCATTTCGCCATTGTCTGCCTGCATTGTGCCGTCCCAGCGCGCTGTTGACGTCAGCCGGCCATATATGGAATGGCATTCTGCGCGTGTGCCAGCTTCTTTTTATGGTACACGCAAATGCTCAAAACAGGAAAATCCGTCTCAGAAGTCATTTTAATTGCTCTAAATTTGTATCTCAGGATAGTTACTATTTTCTACTTTTTACATATGTTTTTAGTTATAATTTTTTCTACCAGAAAAACCAAGTTTGAAAACTATTGTTTTTACTTCTTTGGAAAATCAATGCCAAACTACACTATATCCCGGAAACGATGCCCCCAGTATGTCAACGCACGTGAGGATCCTTATGCAGCCCTTACCCCAAAATACGCAGTGATTTCAGGGGGGTGCTGCACCACCTGCCGTGGTTGCCTCCGAATTCGTAATAAATAGGTGGTGTGTGCAATTTAGGATAGAGTTACAGCATCAAAGATAAGAAACACGCGCGCATTTGCACCATTAATGCGTACACTCAAATATGATGGTGATGCAAATCAACTTATTTCACTCATAATGGTAATGTGTATGAATGGTAACGCTGATGTGATGGTGATATGATTAAAGTGAAGTCTGTGTGGTAAACTAGGATTGTTCCAGGATTGTTCATGAGTTCATGAAAAGTAAAATTGAAACACTTAGCTAGCTTCACTGTAGAGTCTTGAGATGTTGCACTATTACTGTCTCTTTATACCCTGGTACTTCATTGTCGCAGTCTTTATCGTGATGTCATGGATACTTTGATGATGTTCCTCGGCGACTTGTATGCAATTCCTGGCCTGCACTGACTGCGCCTGAAACGATCAGGTGGTGACCTAATGTCCCAAATATGAATATATGAATTTTCAATAACGAATCACAAGTATGATGTAATGTTCCTCGTTCGTCGAACCATTAAAAAATGTATAATTATAACACACGATAGTTGATAATGAATGATAGATGAGATGACTGATGATCCTTCTTTCATCCTTTCACTTCCATGCCTTACATACATGTCCTCTATCTGCACTATGTCCACTATGTCCTCTATCTGCACTATATCCACTATGTCCTCTATCTGCACTCTGTCCTCTATCTGCACTCTGTCCTCTATGTCGTCTCTCTGCACTATGTCCGCTATGTCCTCTATCGGCACTATGTCAACTATGTCGGCAATATGTCCTCTATATGCACTATGTCCACTATCAGCACTATGTCCACTATGTCCTCTATCTGCACTATGTCCGCTATGTCCTCTATCTGCACAATGTCCACAATGTCCTCTATCTGCATTATGTCCACTGTGTCAACTATTTCATCTATCTGCGCTATGTCCACTATGTCCTTTATCTGCATTATGTCCACTATGTCCTCTATCTGCACTCTGTCCACTATGTCCTCTATCTGCACTATGTCCACTATGTCCTCTATCTGCACCATGTCCACTATGTCCACTATCTGCAATATGTCCACTATGTCCTCTATCTGCACTATGTCCGCTATGTCTATCTGCACTATGTCCACTATGTCCTCTATCTACATTATGTCCACTATGTCCTCTATCTGCACTATGTCCACTATGTCCTCTGTCTGCACTATGTCCCCTATGTCTTCTATCTGCACTATGTCCACTATTTCCTCTATCTCCAATATGTCCACTATGTCCTCTATCTGCACTATGTCAACTATGTCCTCTATCTGCACTATGTCCACTATGTCTTCTATCTGGACCATGTTCACAATGTCCACTATCTGCACTATGTCCACTATATCCTTTATCTGCACTATGTCCACTATCTCCACTATCTGCACTATGTCCACTATGTCCTTTATCTGCACTATGTCCACTATGTCCTCTATCTGCACTATGTCCACTATGTCCTCTATCTGCTCTATGTCCACTATGTCCACTATCAGCACTATGTCCACTATGTCCTCTATCTGCACTATGTCCACTATGTCCTCCATATGCATTATGGCCACTTTGTCCTCCATCTGGACTATGTTCACTATTTCCACTATCTGCACTATGTCCACTATATCCACTATCTACGCTATGTTCACTAAATCTTCTATCTGGACTATGTCCACTATCTGCACTATGTCCACTATGTCCTCTATCTGCACTATGTCCTCTATCTGCACTATGTCCGCTATGTCCTCTATATGCACTATGTCCACTATGTCCTCTCTCTGCATTATGTCCACTATGTCCTCTATCTGCACTATGTCCACTATGTCCAAAATTTCCTCTATCTGCACTATGTCCTTTATCTGCACTATGTCCATTATGTCCTCCATCTGCACTATGTCCACTATGTCCTCTATATGCACTATGTCCACTATGTCCTCTATCTGCACTATATCCACTATGTCCTCTATCTGCACTCTGTCCACTATTTCCTCTATGTGCACTATGTCCACTATGTCCTCTATCTGCACTATATCCACTTTGTCCTCTATCTGCACTTCGTCCACTATGTCCTCTATCTGCACTATGTCCAATATCTGCACTATATCCTCTGTGTCCTCTATCTGCACTATGTCCACTATGTCCTCTATCTGCGCTATGTCCACTATGTCCACTATGTCCTCTATCTGCACTATGTCCACTATGTCCACTATCAGCACTATGTCCGCTATGTCCTATATCTGCACTCTGTCCACTATGTCCTCTATCTGCACTATGACCACTATGTCCACTATCTGCACTATATCCACTAGGTCCACTATCTGCACTATGTCCACTATGTCCACTATCAGCACTATGTCCACTATGTCCTCTATCTGTCCTATGTCCACTATGTCCACTTTCAGCACTATGTCCACTGTGTCCACTATCTACACTATGTCCACTATCTACACTATGTCCACTATATCTTCTATCTGCAATATGCCCACTATCTGCACTATGTCCACTATGTCCTCTCTTTGCACTATGTCCACTATGTCCTCTATCTGCCTTATGTCCACTATGTCCACTATCTGCACTATGTCCACTATGTCCTCTCTCTGCACTATGTCCACTATGTCCTCTATCTGCAATATGTCCACTATGTCCTCTATCTGCCCAATGTCCACTTTGTCCTCTATCTGCACTATGTCCACTATCTGCACTATGTCCACTATGTCCACTATCTGCACTATGTACACTATGTCCACTATCTGCACTATGTCCACTATGTCCTCTATCTGCACTATTTCCACTATCTCCTCTATCTGCCTATGTCCACTATCAGCACTATGTCCACTATGTCCACTATCTGCACTATGTCCACTATGTCCAATATCTGCACTATGTCCACTATGTCCACTATCTGCACTATGTCCACTATGTCCACTATCTGCACTATGTCCACTATGTCCACTATCTGCACTATGTCCACTATGTCCTCTATCTGCACTATTTCCACTATCTCCTCTATCTGCCTATGTCCACTATCAGCACTATGTCCACTATGTCCACTATCTGCACTATGTCCAATATCTGCACTATGTCCACTATGTCCACTATCTACAGTATGTCCACTATATCTTCTATCTGCACTATGTCCACTATCTGCACTATTTCCACTATGTCCACCGGTCCTGATTTGGCTCGGAAGAGTCCGCTGGACCTAAAGCAACAATCAATCAATCAATCAAAACCACTATGTCCTCTATCTCCACTATGTTCACTATGTCCTCTATCTGCACTATGTCCACTATGTCCTTTATCTGCGCTATGTCCACTATGTCCTCTATCTGACCTATGTGCGCTATGTCCTCTATATGCACTATGTCCACTATGTCCTCTATCTCCAATATTTACTCTATCTCCATTATTTCCACTATGTCATCTATCTGCACTGTGTCCTCTATCAGCACTATATCCACTATGTTCTCTATATGCACCATGTCCACTATGTCCACTATCTGCACTATTTCTACTATGTCCTTTATCTGCACTATGTCCTTTATCTGCACTATGTCCACTATCTGCACTACATCCAATATGTCCTCTATCTGCACTGTGTCCACTATGTCCTCTATCTGCACTCTGTCCACTATGTCCTCTATCTGCACTATGTCCACTATGTCCACTATCAGCACTATGTCTGCTATGTCCTATATCTGCACTCTGTCCACTATGTCCTCTATCTGCACTATGTCCACTATGTCCTCTATCTGCACTCTGTCCACTATGTCCTCTATCTGCACTTAGTCCACTCTGTCCTCTATCTGCACTATATCCACTATGTCCTCTATCTGCACTCTGTCCTCTATGTCCTCTGTCTGCACTATGTCCCCTATGTCTTCTATCTGCACTATGTCCACTATTTCCTCTATCTCAAATATGTCCACTATGTCCTCTATCTGCACTATGTCCTCTGCTATACTATCTTCTTCTTCGCTAGATCAATGACCTACCTTTTTTCTTGAAAACTCTTCCTGGACAAGACTCCTTGTTTGTGTATGAGGTCTGTTGGATCAGCTTGGGAGTGTTGGACGCTTTCTGCCGGGTGGTCACTAGGGCTTCCTATGATTGTATTAGTTAGCAATATAGGCATTTTATATGTATGTGTTTTGTTGATGATTTATAATGATGTTTGTATTCTATTTTGTTTTTGTAACCGGGGGCTCGCATAGTTGAGGTCAACCCTCAGCCGTCCCCCGCGTGGGATGTCTTTATTGTAAAGTGACTGGCCGGTGGAGGGCATTCAATTTTTCCACTGGGGTTGTTTCAGCAGATCTTTTATGCGGATCGGGGGTTGTCCGGTCCTGATTTGGCTCGGAAGAGTCCGCTGGACCTAAAGCAACAATAAATCAATCAATCAATTAAATCTGCACTATGTCAACTATGTCCTCTATCTGCACTATGTCCACTATGTCTTCTATCTGGACCATGTCCACTCTGTCCACTATCAGCACTATGTCCACTATGTCCTCTATCTGCACTATGTCCGCTATGTCCTCTATCTGCACTATGTCCACTATGTCCTTTATCTGCACTATGTCCACTATGTCCTCTATCTGCACTATGTCCACTATGTCCTCTATCTGCTCTATGTCCACTATCAGCACTATGTCCACTATGTCCTCTATCTGCACTGTGTCCACTATGTCCTCCATCTGCATTATGGCCACTTTGTCCTCCATCTGGACTATGTCCACTATTTCCACTATCTGCACTATGTCCACTATCTGCACTATGTCCACTATGTCCACTATCTACGCTATGTTCACTATATCTTCTATATGGACTATGTCCACTATCAGCACTGTGTCCACTATGTCCTCCATCTGCATTATGGCCACTTTGTCCTCCATCTGGACTATGTCCACTATTTCCACTATCTGCACTATGTCCACTATCTGCACTATGTCCACTATGTCCACTATCTACGCTATGTTCACTATATCTTCTATCTGGACTATGTCCACTATCTGCACTATGTCAACTATGTACTCTATCTGCACTATGTCCTCTATGTCCTCTATCTGCACTATGTCCACTATGTCCTCTATCTGCACTATGTCCACTATGTCCTCTATATGCACTATGTCCGCTATTTCCTCTATATGCACTATGTCCACTATGTCCTATCTCTGCACTATGTCCACTATGTCCTCTATCTGCACTATGTCCACTATGTCCAAAATTACCTCTATCTGCACTATATCCTCTATCTGCACTATGTCCACTATGTCCTCTATCTGCACTATGTCCACTATGTCCTCTATATGCACTATGTCCACTACGTCCTCTATCTGCACTATATCCACTATGTCCTCTATCTGCACTCTGTCCACTATTTCCTCTATCTGCACTATGTCCACTATGTCCTCTATCTGCACTCTGTCCACTATTTCCTCTATATGCACTATGTCCACTATGTCCTCTATCTGCACTATACCCACTATGTCCTCTATCTGCACTTCGTCCACTATGTCCTCTATCTGCACTATGTCCACTATGTCCAATATCTGCACTATTATTATATCCTCTGTGTCCTCTGTCTGCACTCTGTCCACTATGTCCTCTATCTGCGCTATGTCCACTATGTCCTCTATCGAACTATGTCCACTATGTCCTCCCTCTGCACTATGTCCACTATGTACTCTAATTGCACTATGTCCACTATGTCCTCTATATGCACTATGTCCGCTATTTCCTCTATATGCACTATGTCCACTATGTCCTCTATCTGCACTATGTCCACTATGTCCTCTATATGCACTATGTCCACTACGTCCTCTATCTGCACTATATCCACTATGTCCTCTATCTGCACTCTGTCCACTATTTCCTCTATCTGCACTATGTCCACTATGTCCTCTATCTGCACTCTGTCCACTATTTCCTCTATATGCACTATGTCCACTATGTCCTCTATCTGCACTATACCCACTATGTCCTCTATCTGCACTTCGTCCACTATGTCCTCTATCTGCACTATGTCCACTATGTCCAATATCTGCACTATTATTATATCCTCTGTGTCCTCTGTCTGCACTCTGTCCACTATGTCCTCTATCTGCGCTATGTCCACTATGTCCTCTATCGAACTATGTCCACTATGTCCTCCCTCTGCACTATGTCCACTATGTACTCTAATTGCACTATGTCCACTATGTCCTCTATCTGCACTATGTCCAATATGTCCTCTATCTGCACTATGTCAACTATGTCCTCTATCTGCGCTCTGTCCGCTATGTCCTCTATCTGCACTATGTCCACTATGTCCACTATCTGCACTATATCCACAATGTCCTCTATCTGCGTTATGTCCCCTATGTCCTCTATCTGCACTTTGTCCACTATGTCCTCTATTTGCACTATATCTAATGTCTCCACTATTTCCTCTATCTGCACTATGTCCACTATGTCCTCTATCTGCATTATATCCACTATGTACTCTATCTGCACTATGTCCACTATGTCCACTATCTGCACTATGTCCACTATGTCCTCTATCTTCACTATATCCACTATGTCCTCTATCTGCATTATATCCACTATGTACTCTATCTTCACTATATCCACTATGTCCTCTATCTGCATTATATCCACTATGTACTCTATCTTCACTATATCCACTATGTCCTCTAAAAGGTAAAAAAGGTAAAGGTAGTCCCATAGCCTTGTGGCCGTAGGGGAGCGTGATGTTGGAGATCACACTTATCTTGGGCCAGCGTAATGAGGGTGATGCCCAACTCTCTCCCTCGCTGCTTTACCTTCCCCACCCTCAAGAGAGTAGGTACTCAATCACAGTTGAGTCAACTGGGGGCGTTGTTATTTGTCGCTTCACGCCTTAGCGGTCACCCATCCAAGTGCTAACCGCACCGGACGGTGCTTCACTTTTCGACACAGTAGCGAGTGCTCCAACCACTG
This sequence comes from Oncomelania hupensis, assembly GCA_036898135.1. NCBI lineage: Eukaryota > Metazoa > Mollusca > Gastropoda > Littorinimorpha > Pomatiopsidae > Oncomelania > Oncomelania hupensis. The sequence continues at coordinate 4,595,617 of CM072522.1, read as the reverse complement.
CACTATCCGACACTATGTCCTCTATCTTCACTATATCCACTATGTCCTCTATCTTCACTATATCCACTTTGTCCTCTATCTGCATTATATCCACTATGTACTCTATCTTCACTATATCCACTATGTCCTCTATCTGCATTATATCCACTATGTACTCTATCTTCACTATATCCACTATGTCCTCTATCTGCATTATATCCACTATGTACTCTATCTTCACTATATCCACTATGTCCTCTATCTTCACTATATCCACTATGTCCTCTATCTTCACTATATCCACTATGTCCTCTATCTTCACTATATCCACTATGTCCTCTATCTTCACTATATCCACTATGTACTCTATCTGCACTATGTCCACTATGTCCACTATCTGCTCTATGTCCACTATGTCCTCTATCTTGACTATATCCACTATGTCCTCTATCTGCACTCTGTCCACTAGGTCCTCTATCAGCACTATATCCACTTTGTCCTCTATATGCACCATGTCCACTATGTCCACTATCTGCACTATTTCTACTATGTCCTTTATCTGCACTATGTCCACTATCTGCACTATGTCCAATATGTCCTCTATCTGCACTGTGTCCACTATGTCCTCTATCTGCACTCTGTCCACTATGTCCTCTATCTGCACTATGTCCACTATCAGCACTATGTCCACTATGTCCTCTATCTGCACTATGTCCACAATGTCCTCTATCTGCGTTATGTCCCCTATGTCCTCTATCTGCACTATTTCCGCTATGTCCTCTATCTGCACTATGTCCACTATGTCCTCTATTTGCACCATATCTAATGTCTCCACTATTTCCTCTATCTGCACTATGTCCACTATGTCCTCTATCTGCATTATATCCACTATGTACTCTATCTGCACTATGTCCACTATGTCCACTATCTGCACTATGTCCACTATGTCCTCTATCTGCATTATGTCCACTATGTCCTCTATCTTCACTATATCCACTATGTCCTCTATCTGCACTCTGTCCACTAGGTCCTCTATCAGCACTATATCCACTATGTCCTCTATATGCACCATATCCACTATGTCCACTATCTGCACTATTTCTACTATGTCCTTTATCTGCACTATGTCCACTATCTGCACTACGTCCAATATGTCCTCTATCTGCACTGTGTCCAATATGTCCTCTATCTGCACTCTGTCCACTATGTCCTCTATCTGCACTATGTCCACTATGTCCACTATGTCCTCTATCTGCACTATGTCCACTATGTCCTCTATCTGAACTATGTCCAATGTGTCCACTATTTCCTCTATCTGCACTATGTCCACTATGTCCTCTATCTGCATTATATCCACTATGTCCTCTATCTGCACTATGTCCACTATGTCCACTATCTGTCCTATGTCCAATACCATACAATACAATACAATACAACTTTATTCATCCCAAAGGGCAATTACATTATAAGTTTATGAGGCAGCATAAAGAAACTCAAAAAATGTATCATAAACCAATTTTTGAAAAAAAAAAAAAAAATACATAAATTTAAAAAACATCACACAAGCACACACACGCGAATCAAGATCACAAGTGATATCACAAAAGTCAACAAAATTCAACAAGTTGATTAAAAAGTTCAGCCAGTACACATAGACACTAAAGGGAGACTCTCACTATATAACAAATAAGATCCCCAAAGTGCAGAAAACTAAAAGCGGTTAGTACTATTAAGCAGTCGGATTGCACTGGGAATAAAAGATTTAGAACGCCGATTTCCCTTACAGATGGGCATAGCATATCGGCGTCTGGATGGCAACAGTGTGAACTCGGGTTTCAAACAATGTTCCTGATGACTATGAAGGATGCTCCTGGTTTTCCGTAAGATCTGCTGATCACAGAAAGAAGAAAGATCTCTCTGCCTAACTCCAGTAATCTTTGAGCAGACATTGACTATGCTATTCAGGCTGTTCCTATCCTTCACAGTCAGACCGTGAAACCAACAGATAAAAGAAAAAGTCAGCAAACTTTCTATAAAGGACTGGTAAAACAAACTGAGGATCTTTGTGTTTACAGAGAAGGATTTTAGTTTCCTAAGAAGATACATTCTTTGCTGACCACGTTTGACAAGACTGTGGGTGTTGACATCAAATTTCAGCTGACTATCAAAAACTGTACCCAAATAATTATATGTGTCAACAACTTCCACATCTTCACCATGAATAACACATGGACGGACATCATCCTTCACTGTCCTAAAATCAAAAAGCATTTCTTTTGTTTTAGACACGTTCATTTCCAAAAAATTATTATCGCACCAGTTAACAAAATCAGAAAGGGCAAGACCATGATCGTTTTCCGGGCCCTGAAAAAGAGACAACAAGGCAGAGTCATCTGAAAATTTAACTAAAAACCTACACTCTTGGGTACTTCTGCAGCTGTCAGTGTTCAAAATAAAAAGCAGGGGAGATAACACACATCCCTGAGGACTCCATGTATATGTAACAGCAATATCAGAAAAACAACCATTAACACAAACTCTCTGCTGTCTATCAACCAGAAAATCCAAGATCCACAAAACAAGTTGGTCAGAAAGCCTAAAATCCTCAATCAATCTTTTCGCCAGAATATGTGGTTGCATGGTATTAAATGCAGAAGAAAAATCTGCAAAAACGAGGCGTGCGTTTGCCTTTGGTTTTTCTAGATGCTTGTACAGAGTATTTAAGATGAACAGCTTGGCGTCCTCCACTATGTCCACTATGTCCTCTATGTCCTCTATCTGCACTATGTCCACTATCTGTCCTATGTCCACTATGTCCACTATGTCCTCTATCTGCACTATGTCCACTATGTCCACTATCTGCACTATGTCCACTATTTCCTCTATCTGCAATATGTCCACTATGTCCACTATCTGAACTATGTCCACTATGTCCTCTATCTGCACTATGTCCACTATGTCCTCTATCTGGACCATGTTCACTATGTACACTATCTGCACTATGTCCACTATGTCCTTTATTTGCACTATGTCCACTATCTCCACTATCTGCACTATGTCCACTATGTCCTCTATCTCCAATCTGTCCACTATGTCCTCTATCTGCACTATATCCACTATGTCCTCTATCTGCACTATATCCACTATGTCCTCTATCTGCACTCTATCCTCTATGTCCTCTATCTGCACTATGTCCAATATGTCCTCTATCTGCACTATGTCAACTATGTCCTCTATCTGCGCTATGTCCGCTATGTCCTCTATCTGCACTATGTCCACTATGTCCTCTATCTGCACTATATCCACAATGTCCTCTATCTGCGTTATGTCCCCTATGTCCTCTATCTGCATTTTGTCCACTATGTCCTCTATTTGCACTATGTCCACTATGTCCTCTATCTGCATTATATCCACTATGTACTCTATCTGCACTCTGTCCACTATGTCCACTATCTGCACTATGTCCACTATGTCCTCTATCTGCACTCTGTCCACTAGGTCCTCTATCAGCACTATATCCACTTTGTCCTCTATATGCACCATGTCCACTATGTCCACTATCTGCACTATTTCTACTATGTCCTTTATCTGCACTATGTCCACTATCTGCACTATGTCCAATATGTCCTCTATCTGCACTATGTCCACTATGTCCTCTATCTGCACTCTGTCCACTATGTCCTCTATCTGCACTATGTCCACTATGTCCACTATCAGCACTATGTCCACTATGTCCTCTATCTGCACTATGTCCACAATGTCCTCTATCTGCGTTATGTCCCCTATGTCCTCTATCTGCACTATTTCCGCTATGTCCTCTATCTGCACTATGTCCACTATGTCCTCTATTTGCACTATATCTAATGTCTCCACTATTTCCTCTATCTGCACTATGTCCACTATGTCCTCTATCTGCATTATATCCACTATGTACTCTATCTGCACTATGTCCACTATGTCCACTATCTGCACTATGTCCACTATGTCCTCTATCTGCATTATGTCCACTATGTCCTCTATCTTCACTATATCCACTATGTCCTCTATCTGCACCATGTCCAATATGTCCTCTATCTGCACTGTGTCCACTATGTCCTCTATCTGCACTCTGTCCACTATGTCCTCTATCTGCACTATGTCCACTATGTCCACTATCTGCACTATATCCACTATGTCCACTATCAGCACTATGTCCACTATGTCCTCTATCTGCACTGTGTCCACTATGTCCTCTATCTGCACTCTGTCCACTATGTGCTCTATCTGCACTATGTCCACTATGTCCACTATCTGCACTATATCCACTATGTCCACTATCAGCACTATGTCCAATATGTCCTCTATCTGCACTGTGTCCACTATGTCCTCTATCTGCACTATGTCCACTATGTCCACTATCTGCACTATATCCACTATGTCCACTATCAGCACTATGTCCGCTATGTCCTATATCTGCACTCTGTCCACTATGTCCTCTATCTGCACTATGTCCACTATCAGCACTATGTCCAATATGTCCTCTATCTGCACTATGTCCACTATCAGCACTATGTCCAATATGTCCTCTATCTGCACTGTGTCCACTATGTCCTCTATCTGCACTATGACCACTATGTCCACTATCTGCACTATGTCCACTAGGTCCACTATCTGCACTATGTCCACTATCAGCACTATGTCCACTATGTCCTCTATCTGTCCTATGTCCACTATGTCCACTATTAGCACTATGTCCACTGTGTCCACTATCTGCAATATGTCCACTATCTGCACTATGTCCACTATGTCCTCTCTCTGCACTATGTCCACTATGTCCTCTATCTGCCTTATGTCCACTATGTCCACTATCTGCACTATGTCCACTATGTCCTCTCTCTGCACTATGTCCACTATGTCCTCTATCTGAACTATGTCCACTATGTCCTCTATCTGCCCAATGTCCACTTTGTCCTCTATCTGCACTATGTCCACTATCTGCACTATGTCCACTATGTCCACTATCTGCACTATGTCCACTATCTGCACTATGTCCACTATGTCCTCTATCTGCACTATGTCCACTATCTGCGCTATTTCCACTGTATCCACCAGTCCTGATTTGGCTCGGAAGAGTCAGCTGGACCTAAAGCAACAATCAATCAAATCAATCAAAACCACTATGTCCTCTATCTCCACTATGTTCACTATGTCCTCTATCTGCACTATGTCCACTATGTCCTTTATCTGCGCTATGTCCACTATGTCCTCTATCTGCACTATGTCCGCTATGTCCTCTATCTGCACTTAGGCCACTCTGTCCTCTATCTGCACTATATCCACTATGTCCTCTATCTGCACTTAGGCCACTCTGTCCTCTATCTGCACTATATCCACTATGTCCTCTATCTGCACTCTGTCCTCTATGTCCTCTGTCTGCACTATGTCCCCTATGTCCTCTATCTGCACTATGTCCACTATGTCCTCTATCTACATTATGTCCACTATGTCCTCTATCTGCACTATGTCCACTACGTCCTCTATCTGTACTATGTCCACTATGTCCACTATGTCCACTATCTGCACTATGTCCACTATTTCCTCTATCTCCAATATGTCCACTATGTCCTCTATCTGCACTATGTCAACTATGTCCTCTATCTGCACTATGTCCACTATGTTTTCTATCTGGACCATGTTCACAATGTCCACTATCTGCACTATGTCCACTGTCACGCTACTCAATTTGCAGTCGCGCGCCTATGTATATAGTTTAATCATCAGCCTGTACATAGAGGTTAAAAGTTACGGTAGTCAAGGGGAGAGCATCAGAATAAATTAATTAAGTTTATAATTGATAGAAGTAGCGAATGTATTGCGCCCGTGCAGAACGCACTATGTTAGAAAACAGCATAGTTGGCTATTTTGTTATTGAGAAGATTAATTGCTGCCATGCGATTTCCTATGTGTGAAATGCGTGCTCTAATCGCGAACAGTGCAGGAACCGAATTATAATTAAAATGATTATATTCTAGAACACTCTAAGCTAATCGTATAAAACCCCATGCACTGTATATTTTGATACGAGCAGAAAACATTTTCATATCGCTTTTGTAGCCAGAATCAACGGATCTGTGTTGTGTCAAGGTGCCAGATAGTGACGTCGTCTGTGGGTCGTACTGATCAGACTTTCAACGAAAAAGAGAGACTAGTTATCGGAAGAGGGGGACTGTTTTGGGAACACTTTGGAAGTGTTTGTTTAACTGGAACTGTTCTAAGCTGTTTAGAATACCAGCTGTGTATTCTCAGTGAAATCTGAGTTATCTACGTATAACGTCGGGTGACCTGTGACTCCGTCTAGGGCTTCTTCTGCCTGTGTATCACCTTGCCTAACCATCTGTGCCTGTGTGTTTGTCCAGTCATTGTGTGTCTTTGTCAACAGGCCGGAGGATCTTCACTGGTAGCCGTAAGTTGTTTATCTCAATTTCTCAGTTGGCCATATCGTTCGGGGGTTTGGGTTATGCATGCAGTGTGAATGGATAGTTAATTATGTTTTCTTAATTCTATTTTATGTTTCATATTTTTTGCTGCATAAATACCTAGAGAGAGAGAGAGAATTTTCTAAACTGAATTATAAATTAAATGATTATAAATTAATATAAGAGAATTCGCTGTGATGTAGCGAAGAGATGACAGAAAGGAGGTGATTGTGAATGTATATGTGCGATGACAGAAGTAATGACAGGGAGGATGAGTAAGGATGTTGAAAGGGAGACAACCATTCAGACAGCGGAATGCTTGTGCATTATATTGTAATATAGTTATTAATGGTTGTGTATTTTGTATGTATTGTTGTAGATGTACCAAAACCAGAAACCTTAAACCAGAGCGTTGTTTGGGGTGCTGTAACCTAGCTGGGTGACGCTGGTGTGCCACGGCCTATGACGCCGGTGTTCCTTGAGTCAACCTCAGTTGCGAAGGTTGCGGTAGTCGGAAAAGGAACCTTATTTTGTTTATAAAGCACACACACGCACACTCCACCATTCACAACAAATAACTATAACCATTGATAAACAGTTGTGAGGAACAATAATTGTTTTACATGTGATAAAGTATAAGTTACAGCACATTGAGATATATTTAATCTGAATTGACTGATAAACGTTGTTGTGTAATATTACCTACTAGATTAAGTAACCCTGTGATTGTATAGTTTTGTCTGGGGGAATTATTTCGCCAGATATTAATGAATTAATAATTTAGATTAATTTCTTACGAAATTCTATTTTGCATAAAGATAAATTTTCTTATTCATTTTATATAATATAAAAGACTTGTTGTATCTATTTGAAGTTTAAGTGGAACAAAGTTTGAATATTTATAAAGATTTAAAGCAGTTGCTTACTGTCTATTTACTTCGTTGTCAGTAAGCTGTTCCAGACATCAATTATTATAAATCTTGTACATTTTGTAGTTAGTCATTTTCCATTTTGATTTAATTACCATTATTATTTTGAGCGAATTGTTTATGTATTAGTTTGGGGTTATATTAGTGGGATTGAGGGTTGGTTGGTTGGGAAGGATAAAGGGAGTTAATTTTTAGTGAATGTGTGAGTGAAATAAAGAAATTGTCTTGTTACTTCTGGTTTTGTCTTTTAGAGTTTATTTAGATGTTGGGTTTTTTTCTCGTGTGGAAGTGCACGCAAGTCGAACCTCTGCTAAGGCAGTTGGGACGTGACATCCACTATGTCCTTTATCTGCACTATGTCCACTAGTCCTCTATCTGCACTATGACTATGTCCTCTATCTGCTTATGTATATGTTATCAGTATGTCCACTATGTCCTCTATCTGCACTATGTCCACTATGTCCTCTATTTGTTTCTATGTTCCACTATGTCCTCTATCTGCAGATGTCCACTATGTCCTCTATCTGCATTATTCCACTATGTTCTATCTGCACTATGTCCACTATGTCCCTATCTGCACTATGTCCACTATGTCCTCTATCTGCATTATGTCACTATGTCCTCACACTATCCACTATGTCCTCTATCTGCACTCGTCCACTATGTCCTCCTACACTATCCTTATGTCCCCTCTATAAGCACCTGTCCCTATCTGCACTATTTTACTTGTCCTTTGTTCTGACTATGTTTTTGCACTATGTTAATCGTTATATGTTTCACTTGTTTATCTTCACTATGTCCATATCTGCATTATGTCCAATGTCCACTATCTGCACTCTTTATGTCCTCTATGCACTATGCTATGCCTCTATCTGCACTATGTCCACTATGCCCTCTATCTGCATGGACCAGTCCACTATCTGCACGTCCGCTATGCCGCTATCGCGTCACTATGCCGATCTGCACGAGTCCACTATGTCCACTATCTGCAATATGTACTATGTCCTCTATCTGCACTATGTCTGCTACTCCTCTATCTGCACTATGTCCACTATGTCCTCTATCTGCACAAGAAGCCTCTATCTGAACTAGATGTATATCTTAGATCTACTATGGAGCTAGAGTCCTCTATCTGCACAAAAGCAAGAACTGCACTATGTAGCTATGTCTCTATCTGAAGCCACTATGGAATCTGCAGCTAGGCGGAGGGGACTAGATTCTGCAAAGTCCAGCTAGATTGGCGAAGAATGGAGAGCGGAGCGAACTGCAGAGGGACCACTATTAGTCTCAGAGAAGAGGCAGAGGAGAGCGAGAGAAGAGCTTTAGAACAGCTGTGAGTGTCCCTAGAAGGGGAGCGGGTTAGCTCTGCGCTATTGAAGAGAAGCGAACTAAAAGAGTGATAAGCGCACTACAAGAGAAAAGAACTAAAGCCATGAGAAGACTAGAGCTATCAGCAGCTGTGCTAGAGGATGATGTTTGACAGGTGACAAAAAAATTGAATCACATAGATCTTCACTAGGATCAAAATAGTAAAACTCAGAAATAAGATTCTTTTCCCGAACATCAGTGAGGAGTCACTGTTGAACTCCAGAGCAGTACTTTCTTTCGAAGTGTCAGGGCTCTTCTGAAACGATTTTGTACCACTAAACATCAGAGTAGGAAAGAACCACAGAGACTTTCCGAACTTGACAGAGTACAAGTCTTAGTGAAGAGATGGTTTCTCTTTTATAAGATCATAGTTTGAAAAAACCAGCGATGATGCGAGGCGAGTGCTGAGAACAACAATCAGTGAGTGAAGTTATAGATGTGTTGTTGATGAGGAGAGCAGGAGCATGACACAAAATCGTGCCTACATCAGCATTAAGTTACAAACATATGTAAGCATTAGAGAGATAACATGCTAGGATGTGAGTGAGTGGGAGTGTTGTGGGAAGTGGGAAGTAGAGAGGAGTGCCGTAGTCCGAAACAGTTACTACGTATCACTGTCCCACAGGACCGATTCACGGAAATGACCAAGACTAGTTTTAATTCAGCCACAACCCGTGGAGCATGGGGGTCAGGGGTGTGGAGTTGAGAGAGTGGTGAGGTGGGGCAGTAGGTGTGGGTGATTGAGTAGAGAGATCGAGTCAGATGAGGTCAGTCAAAGTATCCTACAGCGTGAGTAGACTCAGCTGAAGGGTATATGATCGTCATCGAGCAAGTTGTACCTGATGTCATTCTAGGCAACTGGGTTACCTTCAAATCTATATTAGTCCAGATGGGTAGAGAGTAGTGGTTCAGACCAGCTACAGCCAAGAGCAGAAAAGCAGGAGAAAGAAGCACTCATTCCGATGGAAGCCATTCCAACTCGATGTGACGAGTTGAGTTGGGAAGAAGAAACTAGAGAGAGAGGAATGCGACTCAAAACTCAAGTTAAAGCGATGGTTAGCTTCCAAAAAGAAGGGTATAGAGTGCACCATCAAGAAGAAAACTCTAAAACTAGGAGCTAGATGAGAGGAGAGGTGCGGACACTCATGGAACTTAGGTGGAAACACATATGGGGGTGTTATTGGGGATGTTATGAGCGATTCGGCGAATCGAATGAATAAAAAACAGTTCCAGTGCTGGTGAAAAAAAAATTTTCAGAGAGTTGCAGTCGTAGTGTGGGGACTATATTGTAAAAAAGGGAAGTAGAAGGTAGGGTTGGATATGGGATGTTGAGAAGCGGAGCAGTTTTGTTAGTGGTTGTGGTGAGTGAAGAAGAAAAAGAGAGTAAAGTAAAAGACAATACCAGACTTGAGCAGAACTGAGTAGCGTGTTTGTTAAATAAAAAGTATGTGTGCAGTTTGCAGTCTAAAATATATATCATCAGCCTGTAGAGGTTAGAAGAGTTTTGTGGGGAGTGGAGAGAGAATAATTAATTAGATTTATTTAATAATAATGATTTGCGTGCGGAAATTAATAAAGCATAGTGAATTTTGTATTGAGAAAATTAAAATATTTTGTGATTCTTTGCTCTAATCGCGAACGGTATAGGATAATAATGTTAGTGTATTCTAACATATATAGAAGAGGTTTTGTGAGCGGGTTGTGAAGGCGTGAAAAGAATAAAACTCAAAATATAAACATAAACAATAAAACAACAAAATGAACAAACAGACAATTTTTATTTACAAAAAAAAAAAGTAAAGTGTACAGAATAAATAAAGGGTTTTTTTGGTGTGTTTTTTTGTGTGACAGAAGTAAAAAAATTCTAATTGGATGATTCTTCTAATAAATGGATATGTAGGTGGGTGTGTTGTGAGTCTGTGTGTGGTGGTAGGTATGAAAACCTCCTGGAAATGTGTTTCGATACATAGGTGGTGTAAGGGTTGGGTGGAAGTCAGCGGCAACGACAATCAACTCAGTACAACACCAAACATCTAAGCGTGGAAAATGCGCTAGAACTAAACGTAGATGTAATAATCATAATCCACAACCTAGATTACATAATATCAATAAATAATATACATAACATAATAGTTATCTTGACCTGTTCGTTTATACCATTTTAAAATATGTTGTACTAAATAATTTTGATTAAATTTGAGTCTACATCCTTTATACATAATAAAATTAATAATATACAATTAATTGTAAATATTCACATGATTCATTATTCATCATAAAATTATTATAACATATTATTTCACATACATACACATTCATCATCACCATCAAACAATTATAAAATCAGATTACCTCCATACATATACTGTACTCTCTTATATTATCGTTTGAATTTAACAAAATAAAAATTTCTTTATACATAAGAAAATCATAAGAAAATCATATAAAAAAAGAAATTCATTATACATCCTAAAATACATCCCTACTACACTCATTACTCATACACGAAATCTGAGGAAAATTATTGTTTTTACCTTACAATTTTTACAACACCACACGACACAAACACTGTCAACACACAACACTGGATTAGTCTTTTGAGAGTCTCTTTCTCTTGTATGTCACAATAAAATATTTATTCTGAGGATGATAATACAGTCTTGGTGTGAATCGAGAACCACACGCACCTAAGTATGGAATACACTCACTGGCGAATGGCAGTTACCATTTTTCGTTTATGTGGCATAAGACCTTGGGTGGCTATAAAATATGGTTACACATGATTACAATGAGTTGTTAGTTATTTTAAAAACGCAATAGATCTCAAAAATGCGTCACAAATCGGAGAAATTGTGAGCTCTATGAGTCTTTGCACGTTTCTATTAAAATCGAAACTTGTATACTCTAATCGCACGGACTTTACGAAAAAATGTTATACGCAAAAGTAAATCGGGTATTCGCAGATATACGGAGTGTAAGTGTAACTTCGCAAAAAAATATCTCCCTGCATCTGAAAATCGTGTCGTCACACAACCCCCCCCCAGTTCTTAACACCTTGAAGAACCTTAACTACGAAGCGAATTTTCACTACCCCTACTCTACTGAGCGTTTCTGCTGAGGAAATCTGCTGGAACGTTGTCCTTCCCAGAAATGTGCTCCACAGACATTGAGAAAGGTTGCAGCTGAAGTGCCCATCTCATCAGTCGGCTGTTGGTGTTCTTCACTTGCTGTAGGTACTGCAGTGGCATATGGTCAGTCTGCACTACGAAAGTACGTCCGTACAGGTATTGACTGAACTTCTGCACACCCCACACCAACGCTAGACACTCCCTCTCAATGGTCGAATAGTTTCTCTCGGGTTTCGACAGTTTCTTGCTTGCACACGCAATAGGCTGTATCCCTGTCCCCTGTCCTGGCTCAAAATGGCCCCTACTCCATCCTCCGACGCATCTGTCTGTAGCACAAACGGTAGGGTGAAGTCCGGCAGACAGCACACAGGGTCAGAGCACAGCTTCTCCTTCAGTGTGCAAAATGCAGCTTCGCATGCTTCGGTCCATTGTACCGCCCCTGGCTTGCCTCCCTTGGTCAGATCGTGTAGTGGTGAAGCAATCGCTGAAAAGTTGGGTACGAACCGCCTGTAGTATCCGGCTAAACCCAAAAATGAGCGCACTTGCCGCTTGGTCGTTGGTCGTGGTGCATCTCGGATTCTCTCCATCTTTGACACCTCAGGACGAATTTCTCCCTGTCCAACCACGTGCCCAAGATACTCTACTCTTCGGAAACCCAAGTAACACTTTGATGGTTTGGCGGATAGCTGCACCTCACGCAACCTAAGGAAAAGACGTGCCAAGCATTCCAGGTGTCTCTGCTTGGTAATGGTGGCTACCAACAAGTCGTCGACAAAATTGTCGATCTCCGACATTCCCAGGGGTGCTAATAACTTCCGCATCATGCGAGAAAAGACTGCTCCCGCCGTCTTCAGCCCAAATGGCATTACGGTCCACTGAAATTGTCCCTCTGGCGTTGTAAATGCCGTCTTCGCTTTATCTCCCTTGTTCATAGGCACTTGCCAGTAACCTTTGGTCAAGTCGATCTTGGTGAGATACTTGGCCCCTGACAGTTTGGAAAACAAGTAGTCGATGTTCGGCAATGGTTCCGCGTCGAATACGACGTGCTTGTTTAACTTCGGAAATCTACGCAGAAACGCATCGTGCCCTCCTTCTTCTTTACTAATACGATGGGCGAGCTGTATGGCGAACTGGCCCTCTCAATGACGCCCATCGCTAGCATCGCTTCCACTTCCTTCTTGATGGTCTCGTGATGCGAATGGGGAAGTGGGTACTGCCGCGTCCTCACTGGAATGTCGCTGTCCACACGTATTTCGCACACGTCCAGTGTAGTGCGTAGTGGCAAGTCGGTTAGGACATCCTCAAACTGCCACACCAGCTCCTGCAATTCTTCCCGTATTTCTGGGCAATTGTCGTCCATCTTCACGTCGCGGGGCGTCTCTGATGCTGTCAAGGTGATTACGGGAATATCCCCAAACACCGGCATAGTTTCCTCCTCCTCTACCCCCTCGTCGTCTACGACGATCGTGGCCACCGTCGCTCTGGTATGGAACTTTTTCAGGAGATTGGCGTGGTATAGTTTGCTTTTCCCACGCATCCTGATCCGGTAGTCGCACTCTCCCACGCGTTCGATCACCTCGTACGGTCCTCGCCATGCTAGCTGCAACTTGTTGTGTTTTCTGGCAACAGTAGCAACACTTGATCCCCCGCGTTGAACAAACGCCGTTTCGCCTTCTTATCAAAGTGCCGCATCTGCTTGGCTGACGCGGTTCTGAGGTTTCCTTGTGCCAACTTACATGTCTCCTCGATGCGATTACGCAAGTCTACCACGTACTGGCTACTCAATTTCACCTCCTCCTCTTGTATCTCCTTGGTCCAGAGGTCTCGCAACACAGCCATCGGTCCCCGCACGGTCTTTCCATATAGAAGCTCGAAGGGAGAGAACCCTGTAGACTCTGTGCTACTTCTCGGTATGCAAATAGTAGCGCTGGAATGTAGCGGTCCCACGCTGTAGGTTGCTCTGTGGCTAACTTCTTGAGCATGGACACTAGCGTCCCGTTGAATCGCTCAACCAGTCCGTTGCACTGTGGATGATACGGTGTGGTAGCTTTCCCGTGGATCGACAGTAGTCTGTTCATCTCCCGCATGACTTCAGACATGAATTGCGTCCCTTGATCTGTCAAAACTTCCCTAGGAACGCCCACCCTCGACCAAATCTCCCACAGCGCTTCTGCCACCCTCTCTGCCTCTATGCCCTTGAGCGGTACAGCCTCGGGATAGCGTGTGGCATAGTCTACTACCACTAGGATGTACATGTTACCCCGATCTGACTTGGGTTTGATGGGTCCCACAATGTCTACAGCCACCCTCTGAAATGGCTCGTCCACCAGCGGAAGTTGCTGTAGTGGTACCTTCCTCACCCGTCCCCTCGGTACTACCTTCTGACATTCTGGACAACTGGCGCAATACCTCCGTACTTCGGCACACATTCCCGGCCAATAGAACGTTCCCCAGATCCGCTCCCTGGTACGTTTCCCTCCCAAATGCCCAGCCATGGGTGGATCATGAGCCAACTGAAGGATCCCCCTCTCAACTGTTTCGGGACTACCAGTTGCGTGACCTGGCTACCTCTCTTCGTGTGTACCCGGTACAACACCCCCTTCTTCTTGCGAAACTCAGCTGACGCCCTACCTGACGCTATCGCCCCACCACTCTGTGCCAACGTTCTCGCCTTCGCGAGCGTCTCGTCGGTCTCTTGCATCCTGATCAACTCTGGAGTGCTAACAGAGATCTGGGATGGTTCGACTACTGCTAAGGGTACCTCTCTCTTCTTCTCGGCCTTCACCTGCGCCCGAGTCTGCACTGCTGCAGCCATCGCGCATTCACCTCCGAACAAGGAAACAGGACTCTTTTCCCCGCTATCAAACGTTACCCAGTTACCCAGGATGATATCGGGCCCGTCCTCGAAAACCACCAGCTCCACTCTCCCCCTGACCAGCGCACAATCCAACTCCACCCAAGCTGTAGGTAGCAGACCCACGTTCGATCGATTCGCCAAGCAAATCTCGACAGTCCGACCCGTCAAATCAGCTGGTTTGACTAACCTGCTCGCGACTGCCCCTATCTCCGCCCCTGTATCTCTCAATACTCGAACGTCCTGCCCGTTCGCCCTACCTTGGCCCCAGGGATCATAAGGTTTGATTGCACACACGCTAGCCCGAGGTGCGGTCTCCGTGGAAATAGTCCGTCCCACTGTAACCTGGCCTACTGTCTGCGGTTTGACCTTGCAGTCCTTGACCACATGCTTCTCCGACCCACATCGGTAACAGCGACGTACCCCACTACCCCCTTCTGTCCTTCCTACCTTCTGCCCCTGACTTCCCCTGTTGCTAGGTTGCTGAGGAGCCTCCGGTCGTCTGGGAAAACTGCGTCTCTGACTGGGTAGCACGGGTGCCGGTGCTGATGCTGCCCGCTTGGCGTCTACCACCCGCTGTGCTAACTCTGCTGCGGCATGGCTAGTCTCAGGCAGATTCTCCCTCACGTAGATCTCTAACTCGGTAGTCATGATGGAGAAAAGCTGCTCTCCAATGAAGGTGTCTAGTACCTGCTCTACGTCGGTGATGTCCTTGTCGGCGAGCGAAAACCATTTCTTCACTAACGACCCTAGTCTCACTACTAGCTGAGGAAACATCTCTGCAGCCTCCTTCTTGGCCTCTCGAAACTGCCTACGATAGTAGTCGGCGTCCTTCCTGAAGCGTTTCAACAGCGCGTTTCTCACAGTGTCGAAATCCTGGGCTTGCTCAGGCGTTAGACGAAGGTAAGTATCCCGGGCTTCCCCTTGTAACAAAGGCGCTAGCCTAACCGCCCATACCTCCCTCCTCCAACCCTGAACCTCGGCCACCCGTTCGAACATCTGGAGGTAGGCCTCCACATCCTCTCTCTCTTCCAAGGGTTTCAATTTAACTGAGTATGCTGCCCCCCTATCTCTAGCCCTATTTTCCCTCTGATCAGCTCGGTCTTCATCTCTGACTCTACGTTCCTCCTCTAGCCTCATCTCGAACATTCTTCTTTCCTCTTCCTTAGCTGCTCTTTCTTCCCTCTTCTCGTCTTCCAACCTCTGTTCCAACCGACGTTGGTCTGCTTCCCTCTGACGCTGTTCTGCTTGCCTAGCTTCTCTTTCCGCGTCCAGTCTGGCCTCTAATCTAGCCTCCAACCGCCGTCGATCATCTTCTCTTTCCCTCTTTTCTTCCTCCCGTACCCTCCGCTCTTCTTCCCTTGCTACCCGGTCGGCTTCCAATCTAGCCTCCAGAAGCTTCTTCTCATCCTCCCTTCTCATCTCACTAACCACGTAGTGCGCTAACGCTCCGTCTCGGAAACCCAGACTTTCCCCGACCTGCCTGAACCTCTCACTATCGCTGAGCGCGACCTCGACTTTGCTCTGTGCACCGGGCGATTTGGCATACATCTTAGGCATAGTCGTTTGAGTACTCACTGCGTAAGGTTCCTCCAACAACCCTGTCACCGAGCCGTCATCACCGAAGTCCCGATCCTCCTGCTCAGCCTCCTCCTTACGGGTCCTAGCGTCGCGGCGCATCGCGGCTCGAGCATCCCGCGTAGCCATGTCGGAAAAGAAGGGAAGAACAAATGTTAGTAATATACACAACAAATAACACTTAACTGATACAAACACCTAACAGAATGAATACGCAACACAACAGTCACAGGAGCCGAGGAATCGTTCACCGTCGTGCCCCTAAAGGCGAGCAAGTGAACCCTGCAACCCAATTCCCCGTTAATGCTGCACTCCGAGTGTGTTCCCTAGTGCAATACACCCACACTCCCGCCAACCGCCCGCTGCGTACCCTTTCATACAACAACTCAAACACACAACATACACATCTGGCACTACCCTAACAAAATAAATGAGTTAATCCCACTTCTGACACCAAAATGTCACGGGCCCCGAGCGGGTTCCGTGACTTCAGCACATAAAGCGAGTGGAAAGGAATAACTCAAACAAAATAAACTAACACAAATGCCAGAATACAATCACACTCTTTTATTCCACAATTAACATACACGCACAGGATAAATGGGAACTAACCTCCCTCAACCCCTAACGAGACCCCCGTCCCAATACTAACTAACAATTACCTCCCCTTGTAACAAACCCCAAACAGAACTAAACAACAACAGTTTCTTTACAAAGTGTATACAGCAAAATCAAAATCAACAAATCAATTCAAAATGTAAATCTTCAAATAATAAGCAAACAGCGTCTGAATCTTTACTCATAAACTATTATCTGGCGAAGCTGTGGCACCGAAGCAATGTCTCAATGTTCTTGTCAAGTAGCTCAGAGAGCTAAACAGTCTCTTTCACAATAAGCGGATGATTCTTCTAACTAAATGAATATGTTTTTAGGTGTGGTGCAGTGTGAATCTGTGTGTGCATGAATTAGGTATGAAAACCTCCTGTAATGGTGTTGCCTCGATACATAGGCAAAACCTGCAGCAGTGTAAGAGATCACCACAACACTACTCTGTTGTAGAGGCAAAGGCACACCCCAGGCTGGCTAGAACCCAGTCAGCGTCAACAACAGCAACATCAGTACAGCATAACAGGCAACATCAGAAGCAACAGCGTTGAAATAATGCGTAGAAATAAA
>CM072522.1:4535650-4573150 GCA_036898135.1 Oncomelania hupensis | reverse complement strand
CATTCTCTCTCAGCCTCCCTCTGAGCCTCCCTCAGCCTCCATTAGCCTCTCTCAGCCTCTCTCAGCCTCCCTCTCAACCCTTTCTCAGCCTCCATCAGCCTCTCCCAGCCTCCCTCTCAGCCTCCCTCAGCCTCCCTCAGCCTCTCTCGGCCTCTTTCAGCATCTCTCAGCCTCCTTCTCGGCATCTCTCGGCCTCTCTCAGCCTCCCTCTCAGCCTCCCTCTCTACCCTTCCTCAGCCTCCATCAGCCTCCTTCAGCCTCCCTCTAAGCCTCCATCAGCCTCCCTCAGCCTCTCTGAGCCTCCCTCTTAGCCTCCATCAGCCACCCTCAGCCTCTCTCAGCCTCCCTCTGAGCCTCCCTCAGCCTCCCTTAGCCTCTCTCAGCCTCTCTCAGTCTCCCTCAGCCTCTCTCAGCCTCCCTCAGCCTCTCTCGGCCTCTCAGCCTCCCTCTCAGCCTTCCTCTCAGCCTCCCTGAGCCTCTCTCAGCCTCTCTCAGCCTCACTCTCGGCATCTCTCGGCCTCTCTCAGCCTCCCTCTCAGCCTCCCTCTCAACCCTTCCTCAGCATCCATCAGCCTCCCTCAGCCTCCCTCTTAGCCTCCATCAGCCTCCCTTAGCCTCTCTCAGCCTTTCACAGCCTCCCTCTGAGCCTCCCTCAGCCTTCCTTAGCTTCTCTCAGCCTCTCTCAGCCTCCCTCAGCCTCCCTCAGCCTCTATCAGCCTCTCTCAGCCTATCTCAGCCTCTCTCAGCCTCCCTCAGCCTATCTCAGCCTCTCTCAGCCTCCCTCAGCCTCCCACTCAGCCTCCCTCAGCCTCCCTCAGCCTCTCTCAGCCTCTCTCAGCCTCCCTCTGAGCCTCCCTCAGCCTCCCTTAGCTTCTTTCAGCCTCTCTCAGCCTCCCTGAGTCTCCATCAGCCTCTCTCAGCCTCTCTCAGCCTCCCTCAGCCTCCCTCAGCCTCTCTCAGCCTCCCTCCCAGCCTCCCTCAGCCTCCCTCAGCCTCTCTCAGCCTCCCTCTAAGCCTCCCTCAGCCTCCCTTAGCATCTCTCAGCCTTTCTCAGCCTCCCTCTGAGCCTCCCTCAGCCTCCCTTAGCTTCTCTCAGCCTCCCTCAGCCTCCCTCAGCCTCTATCAGCCTCTCTCTGCCTATCTCAGCCTCTCTCATCCTCCCTCAGCCTCTCTCAGCCTCTCTCAGCCTCCCTCTCAGCCTCCCTCTTAGCCTCCATCAGCCTCCCTCAGCCTCTCTCAGCCTCCCTCAGCCTCTCTCAGCCTCTCTCAGCCTCTCTCAGCCTCCCTCTCAGCCTCCCTCTCAGCCTCCCTCTTAGCCTCCCTCAGCCTCCCTCAGCCTCTCTCAGCCTCCCTCTAAGCCTCCCTCAGCCTCCCTTAGCATCTCTCAGCCTTTCTCAGCCTCCCTCTGAGCCTCCCTCAGCCTCCCTTAGCTTCTCTCAGCCTCCCTCAGCCTCCCTCAGCCTCTATCAGCCTCTCTCTGCCTATCTCAGCCTCTCTCATCCTCCCTCAGCCTCTCTCAGCCTCTCTCAGCCTCCCTCTCAGCCTCCCTCTTAGCCTCCATCAGCCTCCCTCAGCCTCTCTCAGCCTCTCTCAGCCTCCCTCAGCCTCTCTCAGCCTCTCTCAGCCTCTCTCAGCCTCCCTCTCAGCCTCCCTCTTAGCCTCCCTCAGCCTCTCTCAGCCTCTCTCAGCCTCCGATAGCCTCTCTAAGCCTCCCTCTTAGCCTCCCTCAGCCTCTCTCAGCCTCCCTCAGCCTCCCTCTCAGCCTCCCTCAGCCTCCCTTATCCTCTCTCAGCCTCACTCAGCCTCCCTCAGCCTCCCTCAGCCTCTCTCAGCCTCCCTCTCAGCCTTCCTCAGCCTCCCTTAGCCTCCCTCAGCCACCCATAGCCTCTCTCGGCCTCTCTCAGCCTCCCTTCCAGCCTCCCTCTCAGCCTCCCTCAGCCTCTCTCAGCCTCTCTCAGACACCCTCTCGGCATCTCTCGGCCTCTCTCAGCCTCCCTCTCAACCCTTCCTCTCAGCCTCTCTCAGCCTCCCTCTCAGCCTCCCTCAGCCTCCTTCAGCCTCTCTCAGCCTCCCTCTTAGCCTCCGTCAGCCTCCCTCAGCCTCACTCAGCCTCTCTCAGCCTCCCTCTGAGCCTCCCTCAGCCTCCCTTAGCCTCTCTCAGCCTCTCTCGGCCTCTCCCAGCCTCCCTCTTAGCCTCCCTCAGCCTCTCTCAGCCTCTCTCAGTCTCCCTCTCGGCCTTTCTCAGCCTCCCTCTCAGCCTCCCTCTCAACCCTTCCTCAGCCTCCATCAGCCTCTCTCAGCCTCTCTCAGCCTCCCTCTCAGCCTCCCTCAGCCTCCCTTAGCCTCTCTCAGCCTCCCTCTTAGCCTCCATCAGCCTCCTTCAGCCTCTCTCAGCCTCCCTCAGCCTCCCTCTCAGCCTCCCTCAGCCTCCCTTAGCCTCTCTCAGCCTCACTCAGCCTCCCTCAGCCTCCCTCAGCCTCTCTCAGCCTCTCTCAGCCTCCCTCTCAGCCTTCCTCAGCCTCTATTAGCCTCCCTCAGCCACCCATAGCCTCTCTCGGCCTCTCTCAGCCTCCCTTCCATCCTCCTTCTCAGCCTCCCTCAGCCTCGCTCAGCCTCTCTCAGCCTCCCTCTCGGCATCTCTCGGCCTCTCTCAGCCTCCCTCTCAACCCTTCCTCAGCCTCCATCAGCCTCCCTCAGCCTCCCTCTTAGCCTCCATCAGCCTCCCTCAGCCTCTCTCAGCCTCTCTCAGCCTCCCTCTGAGCCTCTCTCAGCCTCGTTTAGCTTCTTTCAGCCTCTCTCAGCCTCCCTCAGCCTCTCTCAGCATCTCTCAGCCTCTCTCAGCCTCCCTCAGCCTCCCTCAGCCTCTCTAAGCCTCCCTCTCAGCCTCCGTCAGCCTCCCTCAGCCTCTCTCAGCCTCCCTCTCAGCCTCCCTCAGCCTCCCTCAGCCTCTCTCAGCCTCTCTCAGCCTCCCTCTCAGCCTCCCTCAGCCTCCCTTAGCTTCTCTTAGCCTCTCTCAGCCTCCCTCAGCCTCTCTCAGCCTTTCTCAACCTATCCCAGCCTCCCTCAGCCTCCCCCAGCCTCTCTTATCCTCTCTCAGCCTCCCTCTCAGCCTCCCTCTTAGCCACCTTCAGCCTCCCTTAGCCTCTCTCAGCCTCCCTCAGCCTCTCTCAGCCTCTCTCAGCCTCCCTCTCAGCCTCCCTCTTAGCCTCCATCAGCCTCCCTCAGCCTCTCTCATCCTCCCTCTCAGCCTCTCTCAGCCTCCATCTTGGCCTCTCTCGGCCTCTCTCAGCCTCCCTCTCAGCCTCCCTCTCAGCCTCCCTCTCAACCCTTCCTCAGCCTCCATCAGCCTCCCTCAGCCTCCCTCTTAGCCTCCATCAGCCTCCCTCAGCCTCACTCAGCCTCTCTCAGCCTCCCTCTGAGCCTCCCTCAGCCTCCCTTAGCCTCTCTCAGCCTCCCTCAGCCTCCCTCAGCCTCTCTAAGCCTCTCTCAGCCTCCCTCTCAGCCTACCTCAGCCTCCCTCAGCCTCTCTCGGCCTCTCCCAGCCTCCCTCTCAGCCTCCCTCAGCCTCTCTCAGCCTCTCTCAGTCTCCCTCTCGGCCTCTCTCAGCCTCCCTCTCAGCCTCCCTCTCAACCCTTCCTCAGCCTCCATTAGCCTCCCTCAGCCTCCCTCTTAGCCTCCATCAGCCTCCCTCAGCCTCTCTCAGCCTCTCTCTGAGCCTCCTTCAGCCTCCCTTAGTTTCTCTCAGCCTCTCTCAGCCTCCCTTAGCCTCACTCAGCCTCTCTCAGCCTCTCTTAGCCTCTCTCAGCCTCCCTCAGCCTCCCTCAGCCTTTCTCAGCCTCTCTCAGCCTCCCTCTCAGCCTCCCTCAGCCTCTCTCAGCCTCCCTCTGAGCCTCCCCCAGCCTCCCTCAGCCTCTCTCAGCCTCCCTCTGAGCCTCCCTCAGCCTCCCTTAGCTTCTCTCAGCCTCTTTCAGCCTCCCTCAGCCTTCCTCAGCCTCTCTCAGCCTCTCTCAGCCTCCCTCAGAATCATCATCAATCATCATCATCAATCATCATCATCATCATCAATCTTCATCATCATTAATCATCATCATCAATCATCATCAATCATCATCATCAATCATCATCATCAATCATCATCAATCATCATCATCAATCATCATCATCAATCATCATCATTAATCATCATCAATCATCATCATCAGCATCAATCTTCATCATCATCAATCATCATCATCATCAATCATCATCATCAATCATCATCAATCATCTTCATCAATCATCATTAATCAATTATCATCATTAATCATCATCATCAATCATCATTATCAATCATCATCATCATCAATCATCATCATCAATCATCATCATCAATCATCATTATCAATTATCATCAATTATCATCAATCATCATCAATCATCATCATCATCAATCATTATCATCAATCATCATCATCATCAATCTTCATCATCAATCATCATCAATCATCATCATCAATCATCATCAGCAATCATCATTGCTGTATGAATGTGGTGTATGAATGTGGTGTATGAAGTTTTTGTATGAATGTGTTGTATGAAGGTGCTGTATAAATGTGCTGTATAAATGTGTTGTATGAATGTGTTGTATGAATGTGTTGTATAAATGTGTTGTATAAATGTGCTTCATAAATGTGCTGTATAAATGTGCTGTATAAATGTGTTGTATGAATGTGTTGTATGAATGTGTTGTATAAATGTGCTTTATAAATGATGATCATTGACGATGAAGATGATTGATGATGATGATGATTGATGATGATGATTGATGATGATGATTGATGATGATGATTGATGATGTTAATTGATGATGATGATGAAGATTGATGATGATGATTGATGAAGATGATTGATGATGATGATTAATGATGATGATTGATGATGATGATGATGATTGATGATGATGATTGATGATGATGATGATGATTGATGATGATGATTGATGATGATGATTGATGATGATGATTAATGATGATGATTCATGATTTTGTATCAATCATCATCATCAATCATCATTATCAATCTTCATCATCAATCGTCATCATCAATCATCATCATCAATCATCTTCATCAATCATCATCATCATCAATCATCATCAATCATCATCATCATCATCATCATATACAACACATTTATACAGCACATTCATACCACACATTTATACAACACATTCATACAGCACATTTATACAGCACATTTATACAGCACATTTATACAGCACATTTATACAGCACAGCACATTTATACAGCACATTCATGCAGCACATTTATACAGCACATTCATACAGCACATTCATACAGCACAATTCATTCAGCACATTTATGCAGCACATTCATGCAGCACATTCATGCAGCACATTTATACAGCACATTGATACAGCACATTCATACAACACATTCATACAGCACATTCATACAGCACATTCATACAGCACATTTATACAGCACATTTATACAGCACATTCATACAGCACATTTATACAGCACATTTAAAAAGCACATTTATACAACACAGTTATACAACACATTCATACAACACATTCATACAGCACATTTATACAGCACATTTTTAAAACATATTCATACAACACATTCATACAACACATTCATACACCACATTCATACACCACATTTATACAGCACACTCATACAACACATTCATACAGCACATTCATAAAACACATTTATACAGCACATTTATACAGCACATTTATACAGCACACTCATACAACACATTCATACAGCACATTCATAAAACACATTTATACAGCACATTTATACAGCACATTTATACAACACATTCATACAACACATTCATACATGATGATGATGATGATGATGATGACGATGATGATGATGATGATGATGATTGCTGATGATGATTGATGATAATGATTGATGATGATGATTGATGACGATGATTGATGATGATTGATGATGATGATGATGATGATGATGATGATGATGATGATGATGATGATTGATGATGATGATTCATGATCTTGATTGATGATGATGATGATTGATGACAATAATTGATGATGATGATTGATGATGATGATTGATGATAATTGATAATGATGATTGATGATGATGATTAATGATGATGATTGATGATGTTGATTGATGATGATTGATGATGATGATTGATGATGATGAAGATTGATGATGATGATGATTGATGATGATGATTGATGATGATGATTGATCATGATTGATGATGATGATTGATAATGATGATTGATGATGATGATGATGATGATGATCGTGATGATGATCGTGATGATGATGATGATTGATGATGATGATGATGATGATGATCGTGATGATGATCGTGATGATGATGATGATGATGATGATGATTGATGATGATGATTGATGATGATGATGATGATGATCGAGATGATGATCGTGATGATGATAATGATGATGATGATTGATGATGATGATTGATGAAGATGATGATGATGATGATGATTGATGATGATGATGATGATGATGATGATTGATGATGATTGATGATAATGATTGATGATGATTGATCATGATTGATGATGATGATTGATAATGATGATTGATGATGATGATTGATGATGATGATGATGATGATGATGATTGATGAAGATGATGATGATGATGATGATTGATGATGATGATGATGATGATGATTGATGATGATGATGATGATGATTGATGATGATGATTGATCATGATTGATGATGATGATTGATAATGATGATTGATGATGATGATTGATGATGATGATGATGATGATGATGATGATGATGATGATTGATGATAATGATTGATGATGATGATTGATCATGATTGATGATGATGATTGCTAATGATGATTGATGATGATGATTGCTAATGATGATTGATGATGATGATGATGATCGTGATGATGATCGTGATGATAATGATGATCGTGATGATGATCGTGATGATGATCGTGATGATGATGATGATGATGATGATTACTGGAGCTCTTCAACCAGTCGTGGCGGTCAGGCGTCTTCCCCTCAGCATGGAAGGAAGCCATCATCATCCCCATACTCAAGAAAGGAAAGGACCCCAAGAGTAAGTCCAGCTACAGACCCATCAGTCTTCTGAGCTGCCTCGGCAAGACCTTTGAGCGTATGGTCAATAAGAGACTAGTGTGGCACCTGGAATCGAACAACCTGATCACCAAAGAACAGACCGCCTTCAGGAAGAACAGAAACACCGAGGACCAGCTGGTGTATCTTGCTCAGTCAATAGAGAACGCCTTCCAGCAGAAGAAGAAGGTCATCGCCACTTTCATAGACCTCTCCAAGGCCTTCGACAAGACATGGAGGGAAGGCCTACTCCTGAAGCTATTGACCGCAGGTGTCGCTGGCAACTTGTTCAAGTGGATCAGAAGCTTCCTGGCACACAGAACGGCAAGGGTTAAGCTCAACGGCAACTTCAGCTACACAGTAAAGATCAGGGAAGGAGTCCCACAAGGAGGAGTGATCTCCCCAACTCTGTTCGTCGTTTTCATCAACGACATCACCAAGAACCTCTCTCGACACATCAGCCGCTCCCTGCATGCCGATGACGTCGCAATGTGGAACGCTGCCGAGTCCACTCCCACTGCTGTCGTCAGGATGCAAGAGGCTCTCAACAGCATCTCCAGGTGGGCAAGCGACTGGTGTGTCACCATCAACAGCCTGAAAACAGTAGCCACCTGCTTCTCACTCTCCAACACCAAAGAGACCCTGAAGCTGAAAGTCGGCAACCAAGTGATACCGGAGGAGGAAACTCCAACGTACCTCGGTGTCAAGCTCGACAGGAGGCTTACCTGGAGTCCTCACATCCAGGAGATGGAGAAGAGAGCAACCAGAAGATTGGCCCTAATGAAGAAGCTCTCGGGCACAAAGTGGGGTGCCAACAGCAGAATCCTCAAGCAAGTGTACACCGGCAACGTCCGTCCTGTGATGGAATACGGTTCAGCAGCATGGTCCACAGCAGCCAAGAGCAACACCAGGAGACTGGCCAAAGTACAAAGCGGTGCCATGAGACTCATCACAGGAGGACTGAAAACAACACCCATCCACAAGGTGGAAACAACAACAGGACTCCTTTCCCTGGACCAAAGACGAGAAGAAAAAGTTCTGATCCAACATGAAAAACTACAGAGGCTGCCCTCACACCCAGCCCACCAATATCTACAACAGCCAACCAAGAACAGGCTGAAGCGGGATAGCTTCATCCATCAGGTCAAGAAGCTGGCGGCTGCCGTCCCAGACCTCCCAGCAGAACGAGAGCTCCTCCAGGACGCCGAGGACTGGGACACCCCGACTACCGAACTCATGTTCTGCCCTGACGTCCCAGGAGTGAGGTACAAGGGCGAGCAGTCAGAGGCTGCACTACGCTCCCTCACTCTGGAGCTCCTGGACCTGAAGTATCCCAGGCCCATGTGGATCCATGCATACACGGATGGATCCTCTGATGCAGCCGTCAGCAACGGAGGCAGCGGACTACACCTGCGCTTCACCGATGGAAGCACCCTCTCCAGATCCCTGCCTGCTGGAGCCCGGTCCACCAACTACAGGGCTGAGCTCACTGCTCTTCATGAGGCTGCCCGGCTCCTTGCTGCAGAAGCGCCCGCCTCAAATATCGTCTTCCTGTCTGACTGCCGCTCCATCATCGAGAGCCTGCAGTCGCCCAGTGAACAGCTGGAAAGAGACACACAGCGCCTGTTGATTGCCCTCTCTCAATACACGAAGGTAGCAGTCCAGTGGATACCTGCTCACTGTGGTCTGTCAGGAAACGAGGAGGCGGACAGGCTGGCCAAGTCGGGCAGCAAAATGGAGCAGCCACACCCCCCAGTCTCTTATAAGGAAGCCAAGACTCTGGTCAAGCGGCACTTCCAGGCAACCTGGGCCACCCAGCATGACCCTCCATCTGACGACCAGATGGCACACCTCCAGCGCCATGAACAGACCACAATTTTCCGGCTACGAACTGGTCACTGCCGCTTGCGTTACCACATGCATCGCCTAGGCCTGTCACACACCCCTGACTGCCCGTGTGGAACAGACCTCCAGACCCCAGAGCACATCCTGCAGTCCTGCCCCCAGTACCAGAATGCCAGGACACAACTCTGGCCTGCAGGACAGACGCTGGACGTAAAACTCTGGGGCTCCAAGCAAGACCTCGAAACCACTGCCCGCTTCATAAGTTTGACAAACCTGGACATCTGAGGCCCCATTTGGAGGAACGCAGAAGAAGAAGAAGAAGATGATGATGATTGATGATGATTATTGATGATGATGATGATGATGATGATGATGATGATGATGATGATGATGATTGATGATGATGATGATGATGATTGATGATGACGATTGATGATGATTAATGATGATGATTGATGATGAAGATGATGATGATGATGATGATGATGATGATGATGATGATGATTGATAATGATGATTGATAATGATGATTGATAATGATGATTGATAATGATGATTGATGATGATGATCATGATGATTGATGATGATGATTGATGATGGTGATTGATGATGGATAATTGATGATGATGATTGATGATGATGATTGATGATGATGATTGATGATGATGATGATGATGATTGACGATGATGATGATTGACGATGATGATGATGATGATGATGATGATGAATGATGATTGATGATGATGATGATGATGATGATGATGATGATGATGATGATGATGATGATAATTGATGATGACGATTGATGATGAGGATTGATGATGATGATTGATGATGATGATTGATGATGATGATTAATGATGATTGATATAATCAATCATCATCATCATCAATCATCATCATCATCATCATCATCATCAATCTTCATCATCATCAATAATCATCATCAATCATCATCATCAATCATCATCATCAATCATCATCATCATCATCAATCATCATCATCAATCATCATCATCAATCATCATCATCAATCATCAATCATCATCAATCATCAATCATCATCATCATAATCAATCTTCATCATCATCAATAATCATCATCAATCATCATCGACAATCATCATCATCATCATTATCAATTATCATCAATTATCATCAATCATCATCATCAATCATCATCATCATCAATCATCATCAATCATCATCATCAATCATCATCATCAATCATCATCATCAATCATCATCATCATCATCAATCATCATCATCAATCATCATCATCAATCATCAATCTTCATCATCATCAATAATCATCATCAATCATCATCGACAATCATCATCATCATCAATCATCATCATCAATCATCATCATTAATCATTATCATCATCATCATCATCATCATCAATTATCATCATCATCATCATCATCATCATCAATCATCATCAATATCATCATCATCATCATCATCATCATCACGATCATCATCACGATCATCATCATCATCAGCAATCATCATCAATCATCATCATCAATCATTATCATCAATCATCATCAGCAATCATCATCAGCAATCATCATTATCAATTATCATCATCAATCATCATCATCAATTATCATCATCAATCCTCATCATCAATCCTCATCATCAATTATCATCATCATCATCATCATCATCATCATCATCATCATCATCATCAATCATTATTCATCATTCATCATCATCATCATCATCATCGTAAATCATCATCATCGTCAATCATCATCATCATCATCAATCATCATCATCAATCATCATCATCAATCATCATCATCAATCATCAATCATCATCATCATCAATCATCATCGACAATCATCATCATCATCAATCATCATCATCAATCATCATCATTAATCATTATCATCATCATCATCATCATCATCATCATCATCAATCATCATCATCATCATCATCATAATCATCATCAATCATCATCACGATCATCATCACGATCATCATCATCATCAGCAATCATCATCAATCATCATCATTATCATCAATCATCATTATTAATCATAATCATCATCAATCATCATCATCAATCATCATCATCATCAATCATCATCATCATCATCATCAATCATCATCAATCATCATCATCATCATAATCATCATCATCATCATCATCATCAATCATCATCAATCATCATCATCAATCATTATCATCAATCATCATCAGCAATCATCATCAGCAATCATCATTATCAATTATCATCATCAATCATCATCATCAATCATCATCATCAATCATCATCATCAATCATCATCATCATTTATCATCATCAATCATCATCTTCAATCATCATCATCTTCATCATTCTGTATAAATGTGCTGTATGAATGTGCTGTATGAATGTGCTGTATAAATGTGCTGTATGAATGTGTTGCATGAATGTGCTGTATGAATGTGTTGTATGAATGTGCTGTATCAATGTGCTGCATAAATGTGCTGCATGAATGTGCTGCATGAATGTGCTGCAAGAATGTGCTGCATGAATGTGCTGCATGAATGTGCTGAATGAATGTGCTAAATGAATGTGCTGTATGAATGTGCTGTAAAAATGTGCTGTATAGATGTGCTGTAAAAATGTGCTGTATAAATGTGCTGTATAAATGTGTTGTATAAATGTGTGGTATGAATGTGCTGTATAAATATGTTGTATAAATGTGCTGTATAAATGTTCTTTATAAATGTGTTGTATAAAGGTGCTGTATAAATGTGTTGTATAAATGTGTTGTATGAATGTGCTGTATAAATCTGTTGTATAAATGTGCTGTATAAATGTGCTGTATAAATGTGATGTATGAATGTGATGTATAAATGTGCTGTATAAATGTGTTGTATAAATGTGTTGTATGAATGTGCTTTATAAATGTGTTGTATAAATGTGCTGTATAAATGCGCTGTATAACTGTGCTGTATAAATGTGCTGTATAAATGTGCAGTATGAATGAGAGTATAATTGTGCTCTATGAATGTGCTGTATTAATGTGTTGTATGAATGTGCTGTATAAATGTGCTGTATAAATGTGTTGTATTAATGTGCTGTATAAAGGTGCTGTATAAATGTGCTGTATGAATGTGTTGTATAAATGTGTTGCATGAAATTGTGCGGTGTAAATGTGCTGTATGAGTGTGCTGTATAAATGTGCTTTATGAATGTGCTGTATGAATGTGTTGTATGAATGTGTTGTATAAATGTGCTGTATAAATGTGCTGTATAAATGTGCTGTATGAATGTGCTGTATAAATGTGTTGCATGAATGTGCTGTGTAAATGTGCTGTATAAATGTGCTTTATGAATGTGCTGTATGAATGTGGTGTATGAATGTGTTGTATAAATGTGCTGTATAAATGTGCTGTATGAATGTGCTGTATGAATGTGTTGTATAAATGTGCTGTATAAATGTGATGTATAAATGTGTTGTATGTATTTGCTGTATAAATGTGCTGTATGAATGTGCTGTATGAATGTGCTGTATTGATGTGTTGTATAAATGTGCTGTATGAATGTGCTGTATGAATGTGTTGTATGAATGTGTTGTATGAATGTGCTGTATGAATGTGCTGTATGAATGTGCTGTATAAATGTGCTGCATGAATGTGCTGCATAAATGTGGTTTATGAATGTGCGGTATAAATGTGCTGTATGAATGTGCTGCATAAATGTGCTGTATGAATGTGCTGCTTGAATGTGCTGTATAAATGTGCTGTATGAATGTGCGGTATAAATGTGCGGTATAAATGTGCTGTATAAATGTGCTGTATGAATGTATTGTATGAATGTGTATGTTACGTTAAAACGCGTACGAAAGTATGTCGGAAACGCGCACGATAGATCTAATCGTTTCGTTTTGCAAAGTATTCAATAATGGAGTTTATTTACCTTTGATTTGAGTTTGCATTGTTGTTAGAAGAGGCTTTGTATAACGTTGTTAATTTTCGTTAGTCGATATTGTTGGAGAATCCTCTAGATCTGCTTGTTTACTATCGATCGAAGTTTCTTGATGGACGTAGATATTTGCGAACATTCTGGGACGGGAAATAATGTATGTATGACGTAAGACGGTAATGACGAAGTTAGAAGCGATTGGTTAAATTGCGTCATACGAGATTGATCCAGGTTATTCGGGAGTATCAAGAGACTATTTAAGTGACGCGCTGTTTCAAAAGAGTTGAGTTGTTGTTGATAGTGAGTTGGAAAGTAAATTTGAGAGTGTAAAGGCGATTGAGCGATTGTATGCAGTTGTTGATGTGTGCTGAATAAAAGTGGAAAACTTCATACGTCGACTTTGTGACTTGTATGCTGAGTGAGCAGGCTGCGTGTATAAACGAATCTGAGGTACACCTTATCAGGAATTCAGCATTGGGGCTGAATCAAATACTGATAGAAAACACCAACATCAAACGGAGTGTAACATTTTGGGGGCCAAGTTGGGATTCACGCCGTAGCCAAGGGTTCAACTTCTACAAGCGAGTCAACGTTACGAAAGGCAGTCATCGAGGGTAGCCGCCAACGAGTTGCGTTGAGAGGGGCCAACATACTGGGACTATATCAATGATAGGTTCGGGTTGACTGCAAGAGAGAGAGAGAGAGAGAGAGAGAGAGAGAGAGAGAGAGAGAGAGAGAGAGAGCGCAATGTGTTTTTACACACACTGACAATGAACAATGATCAAATTTAGTACTGTTACAATACAATTATTTATTATTCCGTTTGTTTCACACCAGTAAGCTTAAAAAAAACCAACAATAATACAAACTTATTTTAACTACCATAGTTGATGCAAAATGAAATAAGGTAGTGATGATTTTCAAGCTCTTATTGCATTTCGGTTAGGATTATGATAGGCTTTGAACTCATGCCAACATTAACATTTTGCAAGGAACAGATAGACATTGCTACAAACATGATTTCAAAACTATTCAGAACTTTACACACACACACTTATGATTCACATATTAGAAAAAAAATCAGAAAAGACAACATTACAAAAGGATGTACTAAAATAAAATTAAAAATAAAGTAATAATAACAATTAGTATAATAATAATAAAATAAATAAATAACTAAAAATAAATAAAGTAAAAAAAAAAAAGTTAAAAAAAAGGACCACAACAGCAGTCAGACCTACGACATTTTAATCAAAGTGTTTTTGGTATTGCACTGAAAACAATGTATATACACACATGCTCAAAATCATGTTATTGAGCTCATTCATATTATCAGAGCAGTATTTAGAAACATATCACGGTCCTGATTTGGCTCGGAAGAGTCCGCTGGACCTAAAGCAACAATAAATCAATCAATCAGAAACATATCATTTTGAGTAAAGTGCTCTTAATATCACACTGGCAAAAATGTAGT
The DNA here is from genome assembly GCA_036898135.1 of Oncomelania hupensis. Lineage (NCBI taxonomy): Eukaryota > Metazoa > Mollusca > Gastropoda > Littorinimorpha > Pomatiopsidae > Oncomelania > Oncomelania hupensis. The sequence continues at coordinate 4,558,760 of CM072522.1, read as the reverse complement.
TGTCAAATCCTCATTGTCCTTTATCCTGCAATATCCTCTAAATAACTATGTACATATACACAAGCACAAATACACATAACCATATTATTGCGCTCATTCATACAACCGCAAGAGTTTGTTTACTAAACACTTGTGACAGTGCACAAGATAAGCCAGGAAATTGTGCATAGTTGTCAAACTGACATTAGTTATGCTAAGCCTATAGATATACCTATTCACCGTATATATATTTTCAATTTATATATATATATATATATATATATAAATTGAAAAAAACACAAACTCATAAAATTTAAATTGTCATTGCGAGAAGAAGAAGAAGAAGAAGAAGAATACATCACAGTCTGGTTTTTGACTGTACAGAACGAGAGGCAAAAAATGTGCTTTGAATATATCAACTAAGGGAGGAATTAACAGAATAGAATAACTCGGTTTTACAAAAATATAACTATTCACCCCAAATTAGCTAATTGTTGGATTTTCAAGACCTGTTGTTAGCATACAAAATTTTATTCTTAAATTTATTAGTTAAATTCATTAAGAACAAAATTTAGATAAATTATTTCTTGCTTATGGAAGTGTTATTTTGTTTACTGCTCATTCCTTTTAACTGCAATGACTGACTTTTTACTAAAAATTTAAAAGAAAAACATTAAGATACTACAACTCACAAAAAGTTGTATTTATTCATCCGTTATGTATTTTCAAAATAACTATTGTATAAAGAAAGTTTTATTTATAGTTATTTGTGTGTCAATGTCTAAATCACTTTGGTGAATGACGAATACATAATATATTAGTACCACACTCTGATGAACTACATGTACTTTGAATATTGATGGCTAAATGTTGGATTTTCAAGACCTGTTGTTAGCATACAAAATTTTGTTCTTAAATTTATTAGTTAAATTCATTAAGAACAAAATTTAGATAAATTATTTCTTGCTTATGGAAGTGTTATTTTTTACTGCTCATTCCTTTTAACTGCAATGACTAACTTTTTACTAAAAATTTAAAAGAAAAACATTAAGATACTACAACTCACAAAAAGTTGTATTTATTCATCCGTTATGTATTTTCAAAATAACTATTGTATAAAGAAAGTATGTTTTATAGTTATTTGTGTATCAATGTCTAAATCACTTTGGTGAATGACGAATACATAATATATTAGTACCACACTCTGATGAACAACATGTACTTTGAATATTGATTGGTTTTTTCCCTCTCAGCGAAGATAAAGGGAGGCTACTCAGCGAAGATAAAGGGAGGCTAAGGTGAAGAGAATAGAACGAAGGACAGAGAGAGAGAGAGAGAGAGAGAGAAGAAAATGTTATTAAAAACAAATTCAAACACTCACTCCTCTCTCTCTGACTGGCGTCTCCACTCCTTGGTTCTATTCCCCCATAGTCCCACGGTGTTGACGTCCTTGGCTTCCATCAGCCTCCCTCAGCCTCTCTCAGCCTCCCTCAGCCGCCCTCTCAGCCTCCCTCAGCCTCCACCACCCTCTCTCAGCCTCTCTCAGCCTATCTCAGCCTCCCTCAGCCTCTTTCAGCCTCTCTCAGCCTCTCTCATCATCATCAATCATCATCATCAATCATCATCAATCATCATCATCAGCATCAATCTTCATCATCATCAATCATCATCATCATCAATCATCATCATCATCAATCATCATCAATCATCTTCATCAATCATCATCATCAATCATCATTAATCAATTATCATCATTAATCATCATCATCAATCATCATTATCAATCATCATCATCATCAATCATCATCATCAATCATCTTCATCAATCATCATCATCAATCATCATTATCAATCATCATCATCAATCATCATCATCATCAATCATCATCATCAATCTTCATCATCATCAATCATCATCATCATAATCAATCATCATCATCATCAATCATCATCATCAATCATCAATCTTCATCATCATCAATCATCATCATCATAATCAATCATCATCATCATCAATCATCATCATCAATCATCATCATCAATCATCATTATCATCATCATCCTCATCAATCATCATCAATCATCATCATCATTCATCATCATCAATCATCATCATCAATCATCATCATCAATCATCATTAGCAATCATCATCAATCATCATCATCAATCATCATCAATCATCATCAATCATCATCATCAATCATCTTCATCAATCATCATCATCAATTATAATCAATCATCATCATCAATCATCATCATCATCATCATCATCATCATCATCATCATCATCATCATCGTCATCATCATCATCATCATGATGTATGAATGTGATGTATGAATGTGTTTATAAATGTGCAGTATAAATGTGCTGTATAAATGTGCTCCATGAATGTTTTGTATGAGTGTGCTGTATAAATGTGCTCTATGAATTTGCTGTATGAATGTGATGTATAAATGTGTTATAATGTGCTGTATGAATGTTTTGCATGAATGTGCTTTATAACTGTGCTGTATGAATGTGGTGTATGAATGTGGTGTATGAAGTTTTTGTATGAATGTGTTGTATGAAGGTGCTGTATAAATGTGCTGTATAAATGTGTTGTATGAATGTGTTGTATGAATGTGTTGTATAAATGTGTTGTATAAATGTGCTTCATAAATGTGCTGTATAAATGTGCTGTATAAATGTGTTGTATGAATGTGTTGTATGAATGTGTTGTATAAATGTGTTGTATAAATGTGCTTTATAAATGATGATCATTGACGATGAAGATGATTGATGATGATGATGATTGATGATGATGATTGATGATGATGATTGATGATGATGATTGATGATGTTAATTGATGATGATGATGAAGATTGATGATGATGATTGATGAAGATGATTGATGATGATGATTAATGATGATGATTGATGATGATGATTGATGATGATGATGATGATTGATGATGATGATTGATGATGATGATTGATGATGATGATTAATGATGATGATTCATGATTTTGTATCAATCATCATCATCAATCATCATTATCAATCTTCATCATCAATCATCATCATCAATCATCATCATCAATCATCTTCATCAATCATCATCATCATCAATCATCATCAATCATCATCATCATCATCATCATCATCATCATCATCATCATCATCATCATCAATCATCATCATCATCAATCATCATTAATCATCATCAATCATCATCATCATCATCATCATCATCATCACGATCATCATCATCATTATCATCATCATCATCATCATCAATCATCATCATCAATCATCATCATCAATCATCATTATCAATCATCATCATCAATCATCATCATTAATCATCATCAGCAATCATCATCATTAATCATCATCAATCATCATCATCATCATCATCATCATCATCATCATCATCATCATCATCATCATCACGATCATCATCATCATTATCATCATCATCATCATCATCAATCATCATCAATCATCATCATCAATCATCATCATCAATCATCATCAATCATCATCATCATCAATCATCATCATCAATCATCATCATCATCATCATCATCATCATCATCATCATCAATCATCATCAATCATCATCATCATTAATCATCATCATCATCAATCATCATCATCAATCATCATCATCATCATCAATCTTAATCATCATCAATCATCATCATCAATCATCATCAATCATCATCATCAATCATCATCATCAATCATCATCAATCATCATCAATCATCATCAATCATCATCATCATCAATCTTCATCATCATCAATCATCATCATCAATCATCATCAATCATCTTCATCAATCATCATTATCAATTATCATCAATTATCATCAATCATCATCATCAATCATCATCATCATCAATCATCATCAATCATCATCATCAATCATCATCATCAATCATCATCATCAATAATCATTATCAATTATCATCAATCATCATCATCAATCATCATCATCAATCAATCATCATCATCATCATCATCAATCTTCATCATCATCAATAATCATCATCAATCATCATCATCAATCATCATCATCAATCATCATCATCATCATCAATCATCATCATCAATCATCATCATCAATCATCATCATCAATCATCAATCATCATCAATCATCAATCTTCATCATCATCAATCATCATCATCATAATCAATCTTCATCATCATCAATAATCATCATCAATCATCATCGACAATCATCATCATCATCATTATCAATTATCATCAATTATCATCAATCATCATCATCAATCATCATCATCATCATCATCAATCATCATCAATCATCATCATCAATCATCATCATCAATCATCATCATCAATCATCATCATCAATCATCATCATCATCATCAATCATCATCATTAATCATCATCATCAATCATCATCATCAATCATCAATCTTCATCATCATCAATAATCATCATCAATCATCATCGACAATCATCGTCATCATCAATCATCATCATCAATCATCATCATTAATCATTATCATCATAATCATCATCATCAATCATCATCATCATCATCATCATCATCATCAATCATCATCAATATCATCATCATCATCATCATCATCACGATCATCATCACGATCATCATCATCATCAGCAATCATCATCAATCATCATCATCAATCATTATCATCAATCATCATCAGCAATCATCATCAGCAATCATCATTATCAATTATCATCATCAATCATCATCATCAATCATCATCATCAATCATCATCATCAATCCTCATCATCAATTATGATCATCATCATCATCATCAGCATCATCATCATCATCATCATCAATCATTATTCATCATTCATCATCATCATCATCATCATCGTAAATCATCATCATCGTCAATCATCATCATCATCAATCATCATCATCAATCATCATCATCAATCATCATCATCAATCATCAATCATCATCATCATCAATCATCATCGACAATCATCATCATCATCAATCATCATCATCAATCATCATCATTAATCATTATCATCATCATCATCATCATCATCAATCATCATCATCATCATCATCATAATCATCATCAATCATCATCAATATCATCATCATCATCATCATCATCATCATCACGATCATCATCACGATCATCATCATCATCAGCAATCATCATCAATCATCATCATTATCATCAATCATCATTATTAATCATAATCATCATCAATCATCATCATCAATCATCATCATCATCATCAATCATCATCATCATCATCATCAATCATCATCAATCATCATCATCATCATCATAATCATCATCATCATCATCAATCATCATCAATCATCATCATCAATCATCATCATCAATCATCATCAATCATCATCAATCATCATCATCAATCATCTTCATCAATCATCATCATCAATTATAATCAATCATCATCATCAATCATCATCATCATCATCATCATCAATCATCATCATCATCATCATCATCATCATCATCATCATCATCAATCATCATCAATCATCATCATCATTAATCATCATCATCATCAATCATCATCATCAATCATCATCATCATCATCAATCTTCATCATCATCAATCATCATCATCAATCATCATCAATCATCATCATCAATCATCATCATCAATCATCATCATCAATCATCATCAATCATCATCATCATCAATCTTCATCATCATCAATCATCATCATCAATCATCATCAATCATCTTCATCAATCATCATTATCAATTATCATCAATTATCATCAATCATCATCATCAATCATCATCATCATCAATCATCATCAATCATCATCATCAATCATCATCATCAATCATCATCATCAATCATCATTATCAATTATCATCATTAATCATCATCAATCATCATCATCAATCATCATCATCAATCAATCATCATCATCATCATCAATCTTCATCATCATCAATAATCATCATCAATCATCATCATCAATCATCATCATCAATCATCATCATCATCATCAATCATCATCATCAATCATCATCATCAATCATCATCATCAATCATCAATCATCATCAATCATCAATCATCATCATCATAATCAATCTTCATCATCATCAATAATCATCATCAATCATCATCGACAATCATCATCATCATCATTATCAATTATCATCAATTATCATCAATCATCATCATCAATCATCATCATCATCAATCATCATCAATCATCATCATCAATCATCATCATCAATCATCATCATCAATCATCATCATCAATCATCATCATCATCATCAATCATCATCATCAATCATCATCATCAATCATCATCATCAATCATCAATCTTCATCATCATCAATAATCATCATCAATCATCATCGACAATCATCATCATCATCAATCATCATCATCAATCATCATCATTAATCATTATCATCATCATCATCATCATCATCAATTATCATCATCATCATCATCATCATCATCAATCATCATCAATATCATCATCATCATCATCATCATCACGATCATCATCACGATCATCATCATCATCAGCAATCATCATCAATCATCATCATCAATCATTATCATCAATCATCATCAGCAATCATCATCAGCAATCATCATTATCAATTATCATCATCAATCATCATCATCAATCATCATCATCAATCCTCATCATCAATCCTCATCATCAATTATCATCATCATCATCATCATCATCATCATCATCATCATCATCATCAATCATTATTCATCATTCATCATCATCATCATCATCATCGTAAATCATCATCATCGTCAATCATCATCATCATCATCAATCATCATCATCAATCATCATCATCATCATCATAATAATCATCAACATCATCATCATCAATCATCATCAATCATCATCATCAATCATTATCATCAATCATCATCAGCAATCATCATTATCATCATCATCCTCATCAATCATCATCAATCATCATCATCATTCATCATCATCAATCATCATCATCAATCATCATCATCAATCATCATTAGCAATCATCATCAATCATCATCATCAATCATCATCAATCATCATCAATCATCATCATCAATCATCTTCATCAATCATCATCATCAATTATAATCAATCATCATCATCAATCATCATCATCATCATCATCATCAATCATCATCATCATCATCATCATCATCATCATCATCATCATCATCATCATCAATCATCATCAATCATCATCATCATTAACCATCATCATCATCAATCATCATCATCAATCATCATCATCATCAATCTTCATCATCATCAATCATCATCATCAATCATCATCAATCATCATCATCAATCATCATCATCAATCATCATCAATCATCATCAATCATCATCAATCATCATCATCATCAATCTTCATCATCATCAATCATCATCATCAATCATCATCAATCATCTTCATCAATCATCATTATCAATTATCATCAATTATCATCAATCATCATCATCAATCATCATCATCATCAATCATCATCAATCATCATCATCAATCATCATCATCAATCATCATCATCAATCATCATTATCAATTATCATCATTAATCATCATCATCATCATCATCATCATCACGATCATCATCACGATCATCATCATCAGCAGCAATCATCATCAATCATCATCATTATCATCAATCATCATTATTAATCATAATCATCATCAATCATCATCATCAATCATCATCATCATCATCAATCATCATCATCATCATCAATCATCATCAATCATCATCATCATCATCATAATCATCATCATCATCATCATCATCATCATCATCAATCTTCATCATCATCAATAATCATCATCAATCATCATCATCAATCATCATCATCAATCATCATCATCATCATCAATCATCATCATCAATCATCATCATCAATCATCATCATCAATCATCAATCATCATCAATCATCAATCATCATCATCATAATCAATCTTCATCATCATCAATAATCATCATCAATCATCATCGACAATCATCATCATCATCATTATCAATTATCATCAATTATCATCAATCATCATCATCAATCATCATCATCATCAATCATCATCAATCATCATCATCAATCATCATCATCAATCATCATCATCAATCATCATCATCAATCATCATCATCATCATCAATCATCATCATCAATCATCATCATCAATCATCAATCTTCATCATCATCAATAATCATCATCAATCATCATCGACAATCATCATCATCATCAATCATCATCATCAATCATCATCATTAATCATTATCATCATCATCATCATCATCATCAATTATCATCATCATCATCATCATCATCATCAATCATCATCAATATCATCATCATCATCATCATCATCATCACGATCATCATCACGATCATCATCATCATCAGCAATCATCATCAATCATCATCATCAATCATTATCATCAATCATCATCAGCAATCATCATCAGCAATCATCATTATCAATTATCATCATCAATCATCATCATCAATTATCATCATCAATCCTCATCATCAATCCTCATCATCAATTATCATCATCATCATCATCATCATCATCATCATCATCATCATCATCAATCATTATTCATCATTCATCATCATCATCATCATCATCGTAAATCATCATCATCGTCAATCATCATCATCATCATCAATCATCATCATCAATCATCATCATCAATCATCATCATCAATCATCAATCATCATCATCATCAATCATCATCGACAATCATCATCATCATCAATCATCATCATCAATCATCATCATTAATCATTATCATCATCATCATCATCATCATCATCATCATCAATCATCATCATCATCATCATCATAATCATCATCAATCATCATCACGATCATCATCACGATCATCATCATCATCAGCAATCATCATCAATCATCATCATTATCATCAATCATCATTATTAATCATAATCATCATCAATCATCATCATCAATCATCATCATCATCAATCATCATCATCATCATCATCAATCATCATCAATCATCATCATCATCATAATCATCATCATCATCATCATCATCAATCATCATCAATCATCATCATCAATCATTATCATCAATCATCATCAGCAATCATCATCAGCAATCATCATTATCAATTATCATCATCAATCATCATCATCAATCATCATCATCAATCATCATCATCAATCATCATCATCATTTATCATCATCAATCATCATCTTCAATCATCATCATCTTCATCATTCTGTATAAATGTGCTGTATGAATGTGCTGTATGAATGTGCTGTATAAATGTGCTGTATGAATGTGTTGCATGAATGTGCTGTATGAATGTGTTGTATGAATGTGCTGTATCAATGTGCTGCATAAATGTGCTGCATGAATGTGCTGCATGAATGTGCTGCAAGAATGTGCTGCATGAATGTGCTGCATGAATGTGCTGAATGAATGTGCTAAATGAATGTGCTGTATGAATGTGCTGTAAAAATGTGCTGTATAGATGTGCTGTAAAAATGTGCTGTATAAATGTGCTGTATAAATGTGTTGTATAAATGTGTGGTATGAATGTGCTGTATAAATATGTTGTATAAATGTGCTGTATAAATGTTCTTTATAAATGTGTTGTATAAAGGTGCTGTATAAATGTGTTGTATAAATGTGTTGTATGAATGTGCTGTATAAATCTGTTGTATAAATGTGCTGTATAAATGTGCTGTATAAATGTGATGTATGAATGTGATGTATAAATGTGCTGTATAAATGTGTTGTATAAATGTGTTGTATGAATGTGCTTTATAAATGTGTTGTATAAATGTGCTGTATAAATGCGCTGTATAACTGTGCTGTATAAATGTGCTGTATAAATGTGCAGTATGAATGAGAGTATAATTGTGCTCTATGAATGTGCTGTATTAATGTGTTGTATGAATGTGCTGTATAAATGTGCTGTATAAATGTGTTGTATTAATGTGCTGTATAAAGGTGCTGTATAAATGTGCTGTATGAATGTGTTGTATAAATGTGTTGCATGAAATTGTGCGGTGTAAATGTGCTGTATGAGTGTGCTGTATAAATGTGCTTTATGAATGTGCTGTATGAATGTGTTGTATGAATGTGTTGTATAAATGTGCTGTATAAATGTGCTGTATAAATGTGCTGTATGAATGTGCTGTATAAATGTGTTGCATGAATGTGCTGTGTAAATGTGCTGTATAAATGTGCTTTATGAATGTGCTGTATGAATGTGGTGTATGAATGTGTTGTATAAATGTGCTGTATAAATGTGCTGTATGAATGTGCTGTATGAATGTGTTGTATAAATGTGCTGTATAAATGTGATGTATAAATGTGTTGTATGTATTTGCTGTATAAATGTGCTGTATGAATGTGCTGTATGAATGTGCTGTATTGATGTGTTGTATAAATGTGCTGTATGAATGTGCTGTATGAATGTGTTGTATGAATGTGTTGTATGAATGTGCTGTATGAATGTGCTGTATGAATGTGCTGTATAAATGTGCTGCATGAATGTGCTGCATAAATGTGGTTTATGAATGTGCGGTATAAATGTGCTGTATGAATGTGCTGCATAAATGTGCTGTATGAATGTGCTGCTTGAATGTGCTGTATAAATGTGCTGTATGAATGTGCGGTATAAATGTGCGGTATAAATGTGCTGTATAAATGTGCTGTATGAATGTATTGTATGAATGTGTATGTTACGTTAAAACGCGTACGAAAGTATGTCGGAAACGCGCACGATAGATCTAATCGTTTCGTTTTGCAAAGTATTCAATAATGGAGTTTATTTACCTTTGATTTGAGTTTGCATTGTTGTTAGAAGAGGCTTTGTATAACGTTGTTAATTTTCGTTAGTCGATATTGTTGGAGAATCCTCTAGATCTGCTTGTTTACTATCGATCGAAGTTTCTTGATGGACGTAGATATTTGCGAACATTCTGGGACGGCAAATAATGTATGTATGACGTAAGACGGTAATGACGAAGTTAGAAGCGATTGGTTAAATTGCGTCATACGAGATTGATCCAGGTTATTCGGGAGTATCAAGAGACTATTTAAGTGACGCGCTGTTTCAAAAGAGTTGAGTTGTTGTTGATAGTGAGTTGGAAAGTAAATTTGAGAGTGTAAAGGCGATTGAGCGATTGTATGCAGTTGTTGATGTGTGCTGAATAAAAGTGGAAAACTTCATACGTCGACTTTGTGACTTGTATGCTGAGTGAGCAGGCTGCGTGTATAAACGAATCTGAGGTACACCTTATCAGGAATTCAGCATTGGGGCTGAATCAAATACTGATAGAAAACACCAACATCAAACGGAGTGTAACATTTTGGGGGCCAAGTTGGGATTCACGCCGTAGCCAAGGGTTCAACTTCTACAAGCGAGTCAACGTTACGAAAGGCAGTCATCGAGGGTAGCCGCCAACGAGTTGCGTTGAGAGGGGCCAACATACTGGGACTATATCAATGATAGGTTCGGGTTGACTGCAAGAGAGAGAGAGAGAGAGAGAGAGAGAGAGAGAGAGAGAGAGAGAGAGAGCGCAATGTGTTTTTACACACACTGACAATGAACAATGATCAAATTTAGTACTGTTACAATACAATTATTTATTATTCCGTTTGTTTCACACCAGTAAGCTTAAAAAAAACCAACAATAATACAAACTTATTTTAACTACCATAGTTGATGCAAAATGAAATAAGGTAGTGATGATTTTCAAGCTCTTATTGCATTTCGGTTAGGATTATGATAGGCTTTGAACTCATGCCAACATTAACATTTTGCAAGGAACAGATAGACATTGCTACAAACATGATTTCAAAACTATTCAGAACTTTACACACACACACTTATGATTCACATATTAGAAAAAAAATCAGAAAAGACAACATTACAAAAGGATGTACTAAAATAAAATTAAAAATAAAGTAATAATAACAATTAGTATAATAATAATAAAATAAATAAATAACTAAAAATAAATAAAGTAAAAAAAAAAAAGTTAAAAAAAAGGACCACAACAGCAGTCAGACCTACGACATTTTAATCAAAGTGTTTTTGGTATTGCACTGAAAACAATGTATATACACACATGCTCAAAATCATGTTATTGAGCTCATTCATATTATCAGAGCAGTATTTAGAAACATATCACGGTCCTGATTTGGCTCGGAAGAGTCCGCTGGACCTAAAGCAACAATAAATCAATCAATCAGAAACATATCATTTTGAGTAAAGTGCTCTTAATATCACACTGGCAAAAATGTAGTTGTCAAATCCTCATTGTCCTTTATCCTGCAATATCCTCTAAATAACTATGTACATATACACAAGCACAAATACACATAACCATATTATTGCGCTCATTCATACAACCGCAAGAGTTTGTTTACTAAACACTTGTGACAGTGCACAAGATAAGCCAGGAAATTGTGCATAGTTGTCAAACTGACATTAGTTATGCTAAGCCTATAGATATACCTATTCACCGTATATATATTTTCAATTTATATATATATATATATATATATATAAATTGAAAAAAACACAAACTCATAAAATTTAAATTGTCATTGCGAGAAGAAGAAGAAGAAGAAGAAGAATACATCACAGTCTGGTTTTTGACTGTACAGAACGAGAGGCAAAAAATGTGCTTTGAATATATCAACTAAGGGAGGAATTAACAGAATAGAATAACTCGGTTTTACAAAAATATAACTATTCACCCCAAATTAGCTAATTGTTGGATTTTCAAGACCTGTTGTTAGCATACAAAATTTTATTCTTAAATTTATTAGTTAAATTCATTAAGAACAAAATTTAGATAAATTATTTCTTGCTTATGGAAGTGTTATTTTGTTTACTGCTCATTCCTTTTAACTGCAATGACTGACTTTTTACTAAAAATTTAAAAGAAAAACATTAAGATACTACAACTCACAAAAAGTTGTATTTATTCATCCGTTATGTATTTTCAAAATAACTATTGTATAAAGAAAGTTTTATTTATAGTTATTTGTGTGTCAATGTCTAAATCACTTTGGTGAATGACGAATACATAATATATTAGTACCACACTCTGATGAACTACATGTACTTTGAATATTGATGGCTAAATGTTGGATTTTCAAGACCTGTTGTTAGCATACAAAATTTTGTTCTTAAATTTATTAGTTAAATTCATTAAGAACAAAATTTAGATAAATTATTTCTTGCTTATGGAAGTGTTATTTTTTACTGCTCATTCCTTTTAACTGCAATGACTAACTTTTTACTAAAAATTTAAAAGAAAAACATTAAGATACTACAACTCACAAAAAGTTGTATTTATTCATCCGTTATGTATTTTCAAAATAACTATTGTATAAAGAAAGTATGTTTTATAGTTATTTGTGTATCAATGTCTAAATCACTTTGGTGAATGACGAATACATAATATATTAGTACCACACTCTGATGAACAACATGTACTTTGAATATTGATTGGTTTTTTCCCTCTCAGCGAAGATAAAGGGAGGCTACTCAGCGAAGATAAAGGGAGGCTAAGGTGAAGAGAATAGAACGAAGGACAGAGAGAGAGAGAGAGAGAGAGAGAAGAAAATGTTATTAAAAACAAATTCAAACACTCACTCCTCTCTCTCTGACTGGCGTCTCCACTCCTTGGTTCTATTCCCCCATAGTCCCACGGTGTTGACGTCCTTGGCTTCCATCAGCCTCCCTCAGCCTCTCTCAGCCTCCCTCAGCCGCCCTCTCAGCCTCCCTCAGCCTCCACCACCCTCTCTCAGCCTCTCTCAGCCTATCTCAGCCTCCCTCAGCCTCTTTCAGCCTCTCTCAGCCTCTCTCATCATCATCAATCATCATCATCAATCATCATCAATCATCATCATCAGCATCAATCTTCATCATCATCAATCATCATCATCATCAATCATCATCATCATCAATCATCATCAATCATCTTCATCAATCATCATCATCAATCATCATTAATCAATTATCATCATTAATCATCATCATCAATCATCATTATCAATCATCATCATCATCAATCATCATCATCAATCATCTTCATCAATCATCATCATCAATCATCATTATCAATCATCATCATCAATCATCATCATCATCAATCATCATCATCAATCTTCATCATCATCAATCATCATCATCATAATCAATCATCATCATCATCAATCATCATCATCAATCATCAATCTTCATCATCATCAATCATCATCATCATAATCAATCATCATCATCATCAATCATCATCATCAATCATCATCATCAATCATCATTATCATCATCATCCTCATCAATCATCATCAATCATCATCATCATTCATCATCATCAATCATCATCATCAATCATCATCATCAATCATCATTAGCAATCATCATCAATCATCATCATCAATCATCATCAATCATCATCAATCATCATCATCAATCATCTTCATCAATCATCATCATCAATTATAATCAATCATCATCATCAATCATCATCATCATCATCATCATCATCATCATCATCATCATCATCGTCATCATCATCATCATCATGATGTATGAATGTGATGTATGAATGTGTTTATAAATGTGCAGTATAAATGTGCTGTATAAATGTGCTCCATGAATGTTTTGTATGAGTGTGCTGTATAAATGTGCTCTATGAATTTGCTGTATGAATGTGATGTATAAATGTGTTATAATGTGCTGTATGAATGTTTTGCATGAATGTGCTTTATAACTGTGCTGTATGAATGTGGTGTATGAATGTGGTGTATGAAGTTTTTGTATGAATGTGTTGTATGAAGGTGCTGTATAAATGTGCTGTATAAATGTGTTGTATGAATGTGTTGTATGAATGTGTTGTATAAATGTGTTGTATAAATGTGCTTCATAAATGTGCTGTATAAATGTGCTGTATAAATGTGTTGTATGAATGTGTTGTATGAATGTGTTGTATAAATGTGTTGTATAAATGTGCTTTATAAATGATGATCATTGACGATGAAGATGATTGATGATGATGATGATTGATGATGATGATTGATGATGATGATTGATGATGATGATTGATGATGTTAATTGATGATGATGATGAAGATTGATGATGATGATTGATGAAGATGATTGATGATGATGATTAATGATGATGATTGATGATGATGATTGATGATGATGATGATGATTGATGATGATGATTGATGATGATGATTGATGATGATGATTAATGATGATGATTCATGATTTTGTATCAATCATCATCATCAATCATCATTATCAATCTTCATCATCAATCATCATCATCAATCATCATCATCAATCATCTTCATCAATCATCATCATCATCAATCATCATCAATCATCATCATCATCATCATCATCATCATCATCATCATCATCATCAATCATCATCATCATCAATCATCATTAATCATCATCAATCATCATCATCATCATCATCATCATCATCACGATCATCATCATCATTATCATCATCATCATCATCATCAATCATCATCATCAATCATCATTATCAATCATCATCATCAATCATCATCATTAATCATCATCAGCAATCATCATCATTAATCATCATCAATCATCATCATCATCATCATCATCATCATCATCATCATCATCATCATCATCATCATCACGATCATCATCATCATTATCATCATCATCATCATCATCAATCATCATCAATCATCATCATCAATCATCATCATCAATCATCATCAATCATCATCATCATCAATCATCATCATCAATCATCATCAATCATCATCATCATCATCATCATCATCAATCATCATCATCATCATCATCATCATTATCAATCATCAATCATCATCATCATCAATCATCATTATTAATCATCATCATCATCATCAATCATCATCATCATCATCATCATCATCATCATCATCATCAATCATCATCATCATCATCATCATCATCATCATCATCATCATCAATCATCATCAATCATCATCATCATTAATCATCATCATCATCAATCATCATCATCAATCATCATCATCATCATCAATCTTAATCATCATCAATCATCATCATCAATCATCATCAATCATCATCATCAATCATCATCATCAATCATCATCAATCATCATCAATCATCATCAATCATCATCATCATCAATCTTCATCATCATCAATCATCATCATCAATCATCATCAATCATCTTCATCAATCATCATTATCAATTATCATCAATTATCATCAATCATCATCATCAATCATCATCATCATCAATCATCATCAATCATCATCATCAATCATCATCATCAATCATCATCATCAATCATCATTATCAATTATCATCAATCATCATCATCAATCATCATCATCAATCAA
This sequence comes from Oncomelania hupensis, assembly GCA_036898135.1. Classification (NCBI taxonomy): domain Eukaryota; kingdom Metazoa; phylum Mollusca; class Gastropoda; order Littorinimorpha; family Pomatiopsidae; genus Oncomelania; species Oncomelania hupensis. The sequence continues at coordinate 4,542,353 of CM072522.1, read as the reverse complement.
TCATCATCATCATCATCATCAATCTTCATCATCATCAATAATCATCATCAATCATCATCATCAATCATCATCATCATCATCAATCATCATCATCAATCATCATCATCAATCATCATCATCAATCATCAATCATCATCAATCATCAATCTTCATCATCATCAATCATCATCATCATAATCAATCTTCATCATCATCAATAATCATCATCAATCATCATCGACAATCATCATCATCATCATTATCAATTATCATCAATTATCATCAATCATCATCATCAATCATCATCATCATCAATCATCATCAATCATCATCATCAATCATCATCATCAATCATCATCATCAATCATCATCATCAATCATCATCATCATCATCAATCATCATCATTAATCATCATCATCAATCATCATCATCAATCATCAATCTTCATCATCATCAATAATCATCATCAATCATCATCGACAATCATCGTCATCATCAATCATCATCATCAATCATCATCATTAATCATTATCATCATCATCATCATCATCAATCATCATCATCATCATCATCATCATCATCAATCATCATCAATATCATCATCATCATCATCATCATCACGATCATCATCACGATCATCATCATCATCAGCAATCATCATCAATCATCATCATCAATCATTATCATCAATCATCATCAGCAATCATCATCAGCAATCATCATTATCAATTATCATCATCAATCATCATCATCAATCATCATCATCAATCATCATCATCAATCCTCATCATCAATTATGATCATCATCATCATCATCAGCATCATCATCATCATCATCATCAATCATTATTCATCATTCATCATCATCATCATCATCATCGTAAATCATCATCATCGTCAATCATCATCATCATCAATCATCATCATCAATCATCATCATCAATCATCATCATCAATCATCAATCATCATCATCATCAATCATCATCGACAATCATCATCATCATCAATCATCATCATCAATCATCATCATTAATCATTATCATCATCATCATCATCATCATCAATCATCATCATCATCATCATCATAATCATCATCAATCATCATCAATATCATCATCATCATCATCATCATCATCATCACGATCATCATCACGATCATCATCATCATCAGCAATCATCATCAATCATCATCATTATCATCAATCATCATTATTAATCATAATCATCATCAATCATCATCATCAATCATCATCATCATCATCAATCATCATCATCATCATCATCAATCATCATCAATCATCATCATCATCATCATAATCATCATCATCATCATCAATCATCATCAATCATCATCATCAATCATCATCATCAATCATCATCAATCATCATCAATCATCATCATCAATCATCTTCATCAATCATCATCATCAATTATAATCAATCATCATCATCAATCATCATCATCATCATCATCATCAATCATCATCATCATCATCATCATCATCATCATCATCATCATCATCAATCATCATCAATCATCATCATCATTAATCATCATCATCATCAATCATCATCATCAATCATCATCATCATCATCAATCTTCATCATCATCAATCATCATCATCAATCATCATCAATCATCATCATCAATCATCATCATCAATCATCATCAATCATCATCATCATCAATCTTCATCATCATCAATCATCATCATCAATCATCATCAATCATCTTCATCAATCATCATTATCAATTATCATCAATTATCATCAATCATCATCATCAATCATCATCATCATCAATCATCATCAATCATCATCATCAATCATCATCATCAATCATCATCATCAATCATCATTATCAATTATCATCATTAATCATCATCAATCATCATCATCAATCATCATCATCAATCAATCATCATCATCATCATCAATCTTCATCATCATCAATAATCATCATCAATCATCATCATCAATCATCATCATCAATCATCATCATCATCATCAATCATCATCATCAATCATCATCATCAATCATCATCATCAATCATCAATCATCATCAATCATCAATCATCATCATCATAATCAATCTTCATCATCATCAATAATCATCATCAATCATCATCGACAATCATCATCATCATCATTATCAATTATCATCAATTATCATCAATCATCATCATCAATCATCATCATCATCAATCATCATTAATCATCATCATCAATCATCATCATCAATCATCATCATCAATCATCATCATCAATCATCATCATCATCATCAATCATCATCATCAATCATCATCATCAATCATCATCATCAATCATCAATCTTCATCATCATCAATAATCATCATCAATCATCATCGACAATCATCATCATCATCAATCATCATCATCAATCATCATCATTAATCATTATCATCATCATCATCATCATCATCAATTATCATCATCATCATCATCATCATCATCAATCATCATCAATATCATCATCATCATCATCATCATCACGATCATCATCACGATCATCATCATCATCAGCAATCATCATCAATCATCATCATCAATCATTATCATCAATCATCATCAGCAATCATCATCAGCAATCATCATTATCAATTATCATCATCAATCATCATCATCAATCATCATCATCAATCCTCATCATCAATCCTCATCATCAATTATCATCATCATCATCATCATCATCATCATCATCATCATCATCATCAATCATTATTCATCATTCATCATCATCATCATCATCATCGTAAATCATCATCATCGTCAATCATCATCATCATCATCAATCATCATCATCAATCATCATCATCAATCATCATCATCAATCATCAATCATCATCATCATCAATCATCATCGACAATCATCATCATCATCAATCATCATCATCAATCATCATCATTAATCATTATCATCATCATCATCATCATCATCATCAATCATCATCATCATCATCATCATAATCATCATCAATCATCATCAATATCATCATCATCATCATCATCATCACGATCATCATCACGATCATCATCATCATCAGCAATCATCATCAATCATCATCATTATCATCAATCATCATTATTAATCATAATCATCATCAATCATCATCATCAATCATCATCATCATCATCAATCATCATCATCATCATCATCAATCATCATCAATCATCATCATCATCATCATAATCATCATCATCATCATCATCATCAATCATCATCAATCATCATCATCAATCATTATCATCAATCATCATCAGCAATCATCATCAGCAATCATCATTATCAATTATCATCATCAATCATCATCATCAATCATCATCATCAATCATCATCATCAATCATCATCATCATTTATCATCATCAATCATCATCTTCAATCATCATCATCTTCATCATTCTGTATAAATGTGCTGTATGAATGTGCTGTATGAATGTGCTGTATAAATGTGCTGTATGAATGTGTTGCATGAATGTGCTGTATGAATGTGTTGTATGAATGTGCTGTATCAATGTGCTGCATAAATGTGCTGCATGAATGTGCTGCATGAATGTGCTGCAAGAATGTGCTGCATGAATGTGCTGCATGAATGTGCTGAATGAATGTGCTAAATGAATGTGCTGTATGAATGTGCTGTAAAAATGTGCTGTATAGATGTGCTGTAAAAATGTGCTGTATAAATGTGCTGTATAAATGTGTTGTATAAATGTGTGGTATGAATGTGCTGTATAAATATGTTGTATAAATGTGCTGTATAAATGTTCTTTATAAATGTGTTGTATAAAGGTGCTGTATAAATGTGTTGTATAAATGTGTTGTATGAATGTGCTGTATAAATCTGTTGTATAAATGTGCTGTATAAATGTGCTGTATAAATGTGATGTATGAATGTGATGTATAAATGTGCTGTATAAATGTGTTGTATAAATGGGTTGTATGAATGTGCTTTATAAATGTGTTGTATAAATGTGCTGTATAAATGCGCTGTATAACTGTGCTGTATAAATGTGCTGTATAAATGTGCAGTATGAATGAGAGTATAATTGTGCTCTATGAATGTGCTGTATTAATGTGTTGTATGAATGTGCTGTATAAATGTGCTGTATAAATGTGTTGTATCAATGTGCTGTATAAAGGTGCTGTATAAATGTGCTGTATGAATGTGTTGTATAAATGTGTTGCATGAAATTGTGCGGTGTAAATGTGCTGTATGAGTGTGCTGTATAAATGTGCTTTATGAATGTGCTGTATGAATGTGTTGTATGAATGTGTTGTATAAATGTGCTGTATAAATGTGCTGTATAAATGTGCTGTATGAATGTGCTGTATAAATGTGTTGCATGAATGTGCTGTGTAAATGTGCTGTATAAATGTGCTTTATGAATGTGCTGTATGAATGTGGTGTATGAATGTGTTGTATAAATGTGCTGTATAAATGTGCTGTATGAATGTGCTGTATGAATGTGTTGTATAAATGTGCTGTATAAATGTGATGTATAAATGTGTTGTATGTATTTGCTGTATAAATGTGCTGTATGAATGTGCTGTATGAATGTGCTGTATTGATGTGTTGTATAAATGTGCTGTATGAATGTGCTGTATGAACGTGTTGTATGAATGTGTTGTATGAATGTGCTGTATGAATGTGCTGTATGAATGTGCTGTATAAATGTGCTGCATGAATGTGCTGCATAAATGTGGTTTATGAATGTGCGGTATAAATGTGCTGTATGAATGTGCTGCATAAATGTGCTGTATGAATGTGCTGCTTGAATGTGCTGTATAAATGTGCTGTATGAATGTGCGGTATAAATGTGCGGTATAAATGTGCTGTATAAATGTGCTGTATGAATGTATTGTATGAATGTGTATGTTACGTTAAAACGCGTACGAAAGTATGTCGGAAACGCGCACGATAGATCTAATCGTTTCGTTTTGCAAAGTATTCAATAATGGAGTTTATTTACCTTTGATTTGAGTTTGCATTGTTGTTAGAAGAGGCTTTGTATAACGTTGTTAATTTTCGTTAGTCGATATTGTTGGAGAATCCTCTAGATCTGCTTGTTTACTATCGATCGAAGTTTCTTGATGGACGTAGATATTTGCGAACATTCTGGGACGGCAAATAATGTATGTATGACGTAAGACGGTAATGACGAAGTTAGAAGCGATTGGTTAAATTGCGTCATACGAGATTGATCCAGGTTATTCGGGAGTATCAAGAGACTATTTAAGTGACGCGCTGTTTCAAAAGAGTTGAGTTGTTGTTGATAGTGAGTTGGAAAGTAAATTTGAGAGTGTAAAGGCGATTGAGCGATTGTATGCAGTTGTTGATGTGTGCTGAATAAAAGTGGAAAACTTCATACGTCGACTTTGTGACTTGTATGCTGAGTGAGCAGGCTGCGTGTATAAACGAATCTGAGGTACACCTTATCAGGAATTCAGCATTGGGGCTGAATCAAATACTGATAGAAAACACCAACATCAAACGGAGTGTAACATTTTGGGGGCCAAGTTGGGATTCACGCCGTAGCCAAGGGTTCAACTTCTACAAGCGAGTCAACGTTACGAAAGGCAGTCATCGAGGGTAGCCGCCAACGAGTTGCGTTGAGAGGGGCCAACATACTGGGACTATATCAATGATAGGTTCGGGTTGACTGCAAGAGAGAGAGAGAGAGAGAGAGAGAGAGAGAGAGAGAGAGAGAGAGAGAGAGAGAGAGAGAGAGAGAGAGAGAGAGAGCGCAATGTGTTTTTACACACACTGACAATGAACAATGATCAAATTTAGTACTGTTTTACAATACAATTATTTATTATTCCGTTTGTTTCACACCAGTAAGCTTAAAAAAAAACAACAATAATACAAACTTATTTTAACTACCATAGTTGATGCAAAATGAAATAAGGTAGTGATGATTTTCAAGCTCTTATTGCATTTCGGTTAGGATTATGATAGGCTTTGAACTCATGCCAACATTAACATTTTGCAAGGAACAGATAGACATTGCTACAAACATGATTTCAAAACTATTCAGAACTTTACACACACACACTTATGATTCACATATTAGAAAAAAAATCAGAAAAGACAACATTACAAAAGGATGTACTAAAATAAAATTAAAAATAAAGTAATAATAACAATTAGTATAATAATAATAAAATAAATAAATAACTAAAAATAAATAAAGTAAAAAAAAAAAAAGTTAAAAAAAAGGACCACAACAGCAGTCAGACCTACGACATTTTAATCAAAGTGTTTTTGGTATTGCACTGAAAACAATGTATATACACACATGCTCAAAATCATGTTATTGAGCTCATTCATATTATCAGAGCAGTATTTAGAAACATATCACGGTCCTGATTTGGCTCGGAAGAGTCCGCTGGACCTAAAGCAACAATAAATCAATCAATCAGAAACATATCATTTTGAGTAAAGTGCTCTTAATATCACACTGGCAAAAATGTAGTTGTCAAATCCTCATTGTCCTTTATCCTGCAATATCCTCTAAATAACTATGTACATATACACAAGCACAAATACACATAACCATATTATTGCGCTCATTCATACAACCGCAAGAGTTTGTTTACTAAACACTTGTGACAGTGCACAAGATAAGCCAGGAAATTGTGCATAGTTGTCAAACTGACATTAGTTATGCTAAGCCTATAGATATACCTATTCACCGT